>JBBPDC010000019.1:5680670-5724253 GCA_037974485.1 Hemigrammopetersius urotaenia
CTAGCGGTCTTGGGGATCGAACCCGGACTTTCTGGTCGCAGGGCGAATGCCCTAACCACTAGGCTACCAGCTGCCCAGTGAATATAAGGGCAGTGAACACCTCGTTAAAAGGTCATGTTAAAGTGTAAAGCTTTTGCTACAGCTCATCACCTGTCGTGAATGTTGCCCTTGTCATCTCCCACAGTTACTGTGACGTTGCGCACTTTGAAGAGATCAAAGTTAAGATCATACTGGTGGAAGTCGGGGGTGACCCAGCCCACCCAAACACCACCAGGTTCCTGACCAGCGAAGATCCGCACTGAGTAATAATACTGTGAACAGAGACAGAGAGACAGAGACAGAGAGACAGAGACAGAGACAGAGAGAGACACAGAAAGAGAGCGAGAGACAGAGACTCATAAAAATGGTTGTATCCAAAAGTTTAAACAAGTTACAAATGTTTTTAAGAAATAAAAGATATTTTTTGATCTGCAAATTATTTACACAGTTTGTCTGTTCTTGTCTAACATATTACACAACACATAAAGTGTACAACTCCATTTGCACAAGCCACAATTTATGTTTTATTTTTTCACAGTACAAAACAGTGATTGCGCATTAAAATACACAGCAGTGTGTTCTCCGAGCACACTTACTTTAATTTAGAAAATTAACAATACGTGTAACCGGGAGATTCAAACATGACTGTATTTAATACGTTTAAATCTGGTCAGTAGAAAACACATAGACATCAGGTACTGCAACCAAACTTCTTTGTGTGAAGGTCTTACTGTAGTAGTGCTGAGGATGATCTCTGGGTCATCGCGGTCGTCTGGCACCACGTCCTGCACCAAGCGGGGCACAATAGAAGGAGGAGGAGCAGGGGTGGTCAGTGCTGCCTTCTTCGCCTTAAACAAAAAACTGAGGACAGATACAAAGCAATTACAGACCATCACAGTGATATATTTTGAGATAGATTTTGATGAACTGTCACAGCTACATGAATGTAAAGAGCTGAACAGAGATATAATAACTGTGGTTTCAGCTCTGTATTCTGGGACACCAAAATAGCAATGGTGCAATCTACGGAAATCACAATTAATAACTGGAAAATTGATTCCTCAGACATTTCTTGTCAAGCTCAGTGTTTCTGACATTGTGCACTTTAACTTCATGCTCCTTTCTTTTTCAAATCTAAGGCTCTTTACAGAAAAGAAACACCACAAATTGCATGACTGTAACCACTTACATAATACACTACAAGTCATGGCATTCTCACCCTTTCTTTTTTCCCTTCTCAGAAGCAGTGTCTTTGTCGTTCTCTTTGATGCCTGGGATGTCTTTAGGCACCGAGGGCTCCTTCTCTTTCTCCTCCTGCTCCTTTCGACTGGCCGATTTCTTCAGGACTTCAAAATCGGAGTCTGGATCAATCTCTAGCACCTCATCCTCTGGGATTGTGAGGGCCCGTGTGAGAGGGGTGGTGCCTGCAGGCACTTTGAATGTCTCATAAAACTCAATGGGCATGCTCAGTCTTAGGAACAGCATGTCTGTGTTGGCATTTTGGGAGCCAAATGTCTTGTGAGTGAGTTTCAGACAGGGGGCACTGTCCACTGTACCATCCACACGAGATACCTAAAGAAGCAGAGAAAATATCAGTCTTGGAAATGGTCCAAAAATAGCAAATAATTTTTTTTTTACCCATTTACATCAAAAGTTACCCTTCTGGAAATATGTATTCTAAAGACTACAGATATTATATAGATATCATGTCTGCGCTAATAAGTACCTCAATATGATTGTGATCAGTGGGCACAGGGACGAACTGGGGCAGACTTTTGCTGAACCACATGGTGATGTCCCTCTTCATGTTGATGGCAAAAGGCTCAAAGCCTTCCTGCAGCCCACAGATGGCAAAGTAGCGCAGGCTGCTAACATTCTGCCCTAAGTTAATGCGGCCTACCTGAGACAGGCCCAGTGCACACACGGGGATGAAGCCTGGTGGACAAAGAAAGAGAACTGAGTGAATAGAGTGAACTAACCCAAAACTGAGCAACATTTTCTTAAATAAAGATGAACTTGGAACTCAGCAACCCTACCACCTCCCTACCACGATGGTTGTAGCCTAGTGGGTAAAACACTTGCCTGTGAACCTGATGACCACAAAGTCACAGGTTCAAATCCCCCCCACTTTCTTCCATTGTGTCCTTAAGCAAGACACTTAACCCTATAAAATATACTCGCCCTGTAACTAATGAGTGCAAGTTGCTCTGGATAAGAAATTCAGCCAAGTGCCCTTTTACCCTCAACTCATGAGACAAAAGACCAGTCAGTCTGGAAGGATTCTATCACTCACCATCTCCAATTTCAATGTCTTTGAAGGCCATTTCTGACCCAGAGTCACTAATCAACATCTCTCCATTCAGCGTGAACATGATGTTCATCTCCACCAGGTCGATCATGCAGCCCACCACATCCCCGGACTGCCACTGTCGGCCAAACGGCTCGTTTCCAATGTGCCAGCGCTGAGCCTTGAAGGAGAGGAAGCATATAGCAAAAGTCACTTTTTTCATCATTCATATAATTATATTGCTATACATAACTGATTGCTTTTATTACACCATTTTAATTAAAGTTGTAGACATTCATTTAATTTAGCGCACCCTGTTTCCGTTGAAGACGTAAGCCAGCTCATCTGCTCCCAGTTCAGTTCCTGCACGCACGTTCGGCCGAGCCCAGCCCACCCTCATCTCTCCTATGGACAAAGCCTCAAACTCAAAGTACCACTTTCCTGAGGTCACGGCATACTGTTTCTCAGCCCTGAAAATGCGCACTTTATCCCCACGAGTGTTGTCCACAGAAAGACCGCCTGGGGTGAGAAGGGCAGAGAGTGTGGATTGGGAAACACAACAGAGCACAGAAAATAAGAGTACATTGAATTGGGGACTATTTAAGGGCCCATTATATTATTCCTACAGGAGACTAGTCACAGCAGTGGATATATAGAGACTACAGTTCCAGTGAAAGATTCCAAATACAACAATTACACAACAGTGAACATCATCTATTGTCAAAAGTTGCAACTAAACAAGTAGAATGAGAGAAATGGACCATAGAAAGATCATAATCCAAGGACTCACTGCTCTCTTGGTCTGGGGGCTCAATGTTGTATCCATAGCCAATGAGGGTGCGCACTGCGTTGTTCACACTGTCTCTGTTGGTTTTCTTGGTTCTCTCGTCCAGCAGGTTGTATGGTACCAGACGAGGGTTGCGCTTATTCATAATGTCCTGCAGAATACAATTTGTAGCAATGAAAGAATTACAAAGGCAAGGCACAACAAATCCTCGGTTTTTTAAGTGTGAAGATGAAAAAATGGCTCTTTTGTCAGACATCTGCACTGATGGTGGCAGTGGGGGGAGGTACCTGTACAATGCTGTAGGTCCAATTCTGCCTCACTCTGTCTCGTGCCCACACGTTGTGCCCATTTTCTGCCAGCTTCTCCACCAACTGATTTTGGTTGGGTGTGAGTTTTACATGGTTGAGATCCAGGGGGGCTGGCTTGTATCCACTGGACATCACATACCTGAGAGACAGAGAGAGAGAGATGAGAGACAGAGAGAGAGAGAGAGAGAGAGAGAGAGAGAGGGACAGAGAGAGAGAAAGAGAGATAAAAGAGAGAAAGGCAGAGAGAGAACGAGACAGAAAGATAGGAGAGAAAGAGAGAGAGGCAGAGAGAGAGAGAGAGAGAGAGAGAGAGAGAGAGATGAGTGAAAGAACAGGCTTGTGGTGCTACAGTCTAAACTTTATTATACAGTTTTATTGCATTTCTTTATTTAATCTGTTTAAATTATTATAATTTTCTATGTAGGGTCATTCATACAGTTTTTATGCCATACAACACACATAAATACAATATCAGCAACACACTCCAATACATACGTTTTGGGCAGTTTGATCTTCTTCAAGTTTTCTTCTGCTTTCTCGTCCCCCATACCCACATGGCAGCCCAGAGCCAGGAGGGTCCTTATAAATTCCACCAAAGAAAATAGATACAAATGGAAACAGGGTACAAATGAATTCAACTGCAGTCTATATAAAGGCTTTAAATGGCTGTAAAGAGGAAGGAAGCGGGTTTCTGGGAGCACATAAGGACTCACTTTAAGGTCTCTCCAGACATCTGCAGGTTGTAGTTTCTCTCTGGCTCTGGCAGGTTCTGGAAGTCCACCAGGCAAGGGTGAAGTTTCTTATTATCATCACGGAACTAAGAAAGGAAGAAGAAAGTGTTTTAGACCTTTCTGCACGTGTTGGGGAAGAAAGAAATAAAGAAAGTAGGAATTAAAGACAGAAATAAAAAACAAATAATGAAATATTTAAATATAGAAATAACAAAAGACAAATAAAGAAGAGATTTAAATGTAGAAAAATAAAAAGCAGAATAGGAAAAAATAGAAAAGAAGAAAAGAGAAAGAATTCAAGAATAGAAATAGAAAAGAAGTGAAAACTAAAGAGAAGCGAGGAAGGAGGGTTCATTACCACCCCATAGGTCCATCCCTGCTCGATGCGTGTAACGGCCCACAGCTCATGAATGTTCTCAGCCAGCTTCTCCCTGATTCCGTCTAAATGAGGAGGCAGCACAATCTACCCAAACACAGTTAAACAGTGTTATACACAGTTATTTGTCCGACAAGTCACAATAGCCCTGTCCAAGCTTGCTATTAACATCTGCCTTGAGTGGTCTGATCACATCAAGTAGATATCAAAGTGTATAGATGTAGAGTAGTATCGATGTTTGCATTCGGCAGTTAAATATGTCTTGAATGCAACTAGCTGTGACTGCAGGGAGGTCCCTGTGTGTATGTACACTGTAAGTCCTTGGTACATCTAAGGGCTTTTTACAAGTGTTTAGAATGACAAGTCTGCTAACGCACCTTATAAACAACCTGAAGATGAGAGGAAAAAGAAGCCATGCAGCTGCTGTCTTACATGTGAAGATGTACCTGTAAAGGTTCATCCTGACATTTCACCCGAAAGCCGAATATCCTTAACGTTTTGTATAAATGTATACATATATATACAGCTCCAGAAAAAAAAAACACTTCAATTTATTTTTAAATGACCACCATTCCATTCCTGTGTCTGTTAAAATCGTACACAAGCATCTCATTCTGCTTTATGAGGTACTGATTAGTGCTCATCTGAATCACATCTCATTTAAAGAGAAAAGGTTTTTAAGAAATTACTACTGTAATCAACACTCTCCAGTTTGGATGTGACCAGTTGGATAACTAGAGGTACATCAAAGGTAATTATTGCCATTAGGTTAAGAGTGAACAAGTGATTTGTTTTCTTTGAATTATTCAAGTTGTTAATTTCTTTTATTCTGATTTATTGTCATTAAAATGAGGATTTAAAGAACAATATTTTTATTTGGAAATGAGGAGAAATACTGTCAGCAGTTCTTAAAAACTAAGGTAAAGCTGTTCAGTTCAAGACTTGCACCTATAAAACCTGAGAAAGTGAACATTTTTGCAGTGGTCTCTAATTTTTTTAGAGCTGTATATATAGATAGTAAAGTAAGTAGAGTGCACGCATGCATACATATAATTAAATGCGTAAAGAGCAACAGTGACAATAGAAAAAGTGAAAAGGAAAAAAATGAAAGGAACGGAGGGAGTACCTGAGCAGTGTCCACAGGGCAAGGTGTGAATGAGGTGTGTGTGAGGGACTGTGTGGGGCCCAGCAGGTTTCTCACACCATCAAAGTCATGCTTGTACTCTTTAATGGGCTCGATGCGCATCCTCTCTTTGGGCAGGACAGCCTCGTAGCACGGAGCATAGCCAGGGGGAGGGAGGAACTTAAAATCACCATGACGACCACCCAAAAGAAATCGAGCTCTGAGAGACCAAAGAGCAGCAGTGAAGACTGGACATATTGATACTCAATACAGTGACATTTTCAAAGCAGGATCATTGAGTGGAAAAGTATCTGTCTAACTCTACAGTTTGTTCAAAAGAGTGAAATGTAAAGAGTGAAGATCAATTTTACGCCAGCTCGCCAAAAAAACAGCTCCAGATTCTTACTTGACTCCAGCCGAGAAGCTTATGACGGGGAAGAAGAGTCCATCCAAGTTGAAGTTCTCGAACATGCCTTGAACAGGATGGCCGTTAATGCGGAACGAGATACTGGGCACGCTCAGATCCAGACAGCAGCTGACCACATCATCTGCTGCCAGGGCATGCTGATTGGGTGATGCCACCTGACGAGACACATGACCTGGACAACACCAAGTTTTGGTTTAGTAGGTCTAGCCATAACAACAATACTTTTCTTTATAATTATCTCATACTGTGATAAAATGCTGTTTTAAAATTTTATGACTGAAATGGATAAAATGTGTTTTAACAATTTCTATGTACAACCTACTGACACGTTTGAATCGTGTATATTCGAAGTGGGAATGCTTTTCAAGCCAAAATACTATTTGTTTTTTTACATGGAAGTATTTTTCAAAGACCGATTCACGCGTATTGCCAACAACCTGTGGTGGTAGTAATATATGCTTAAACAGTAATGTAATCAAATCAAATATAAAAACAAAGCTATTTGCCACTCCCAGGGTGTTCACATTTTATCGAGTTAGATATAGAAAAACAAGTCAACAGCACCTTCCAAGCAACAGCAAGTTAACAAATCTCTTTTCTTTTTTTTCTGACCAGGTATGAGCAGATTTTTTTCTGTTATTAGGGAACAGTATAAACAGTTTATGTTCAGTAGTGTGTCTGTGTCTAAGTGCTCTCATTAGTTGAGAAGCGTGACGACGCCCATCCCTCAGTCTGTACTGATCAACATTCCACACCCTCCTGAGACGCATGGTTTGTCTGTGTGTATTCAGGGAACTTTCAAAATAACAGAAATAAAAACATGGTGTTAAAATGCGATAAAATAATTGTTGAGTAAATAGTGCGTTAACGTGTGAACTTGCCCAGCCTTAGAAAATATATTTTTTATACAATATAATATACAATATAATTTTATATGATATAAAATATATATTTTTACAATGTAATGACTATTCAAAAATCATATTCAGAAAAATATAGTTCAGAAAAATATAGCACACATCTTTTTGGACAGAGCATATCCATTCGGAGACAGCATCCTGATCAATGCTATTAATCAACTCTTATAGGCTCCTTAACATTCCAACTCACCTGACCATAGGTGAAGGCCATCAAAGCCATATGAATAAAGGTCATCTCCAACGCCATTACCACCCCAGCCCTCTCCTCCTCCAGGATACGGGCTGTAGCCCTCAGTCAAAGCCCAGCCCACTCGCAGGTGTGTGGCCTGCGCCGTCACAAATGGCTCCACATAATCCACAATCATCTCAAAGTACCATTTCTTATACTGCGTTGAGCCCTCACAGGTACCCAGGAAGATATTGGGCCTCACACTGAAGAGTAAGAAAAAAGACAAGGTGAGCATCCACAAAGAACCTCAAAATCACAAAGAGTCTCAAAATAAAAGTGTTATTAAGAATTCTTTGAACAAAACACAGTAAAAGAGGCTAAAAATTCTTTCAACAGTGTAATTTTCCCTTTCCATCAACAAGCAGGTGAGACGGATCTACCATTGATGACATTCCATGATATAATCCATTGCTTCACAGTGAAAACAACAGAAAGGACAAAAAAGTTTCTCTTCACTACAAATTATTAGATCTTACCTAGTTACATAATTTACAATGTTGGTTTGTAGCAGAAGATCACGTCCCGGAAGCAAATTTTCTGTGATAAGGTTCTGATTGGACCTCACAGCCACACCGTTGCACACACACAGAGAGCGCAGAACGTCTAAAACCTGTTGGGGTAAATAATATGCGTGAGTGAACATTCACAAAGAATTAGATTCCAGTCGATGGTGTCTCTCAAGCACAACGGTATAAAACAATGACAATGACAATGTAAAGACACAATTAACAATATACTGATTAATATAATATACAATCTACAATCTGGAGATGTATAAATATCTAGATAAATGTTAATATATGTATAAAAGTATTATTTGTACATGTGTTTATACTATTTATAAATATATATGCATAAAGTGAATATACACAGCAGAAGGGTAGCATTGTGTGTGTGTGTGTGCGCGTGTGTGTGTGTGTGTGTGTGTGTGTGTGTGTGTGTGTGTGTGTAAGAGAGAGACACCAGCATTTAAAGTGCCATTTATTTCATGACTGATGTACCTTGTGATTGCGTCCATGCTTGTCGAGAAGAGAGATGATGGACTTGATGTGGTTCTCCTGGATGATGTTCAGGACTTCAGGACTTTCAATCAAAACACAGTACAACACCTCCAGAATGCCTGCAGAGTGAAAGTGCAAAGGCATTAAAGCTAGAGCGGCCACTGAATTATTGAAGGAGTGAAGCAGGGAAACTTATGAGGTCATGTGAGATGTGTCAGGGGAGAAAGAGCTTTGTGCACCTGAGGACGCCTCCAGACGGTCCAGCTTGCTGACCAGCCAGTCCAGATTATCACAGAACAGAGCACAGTTAGAACGGTTCCCTCGGATAAGAGAGGCTGCAGAGAGAGAGAGAGAGAGAGAGAGGGAGGGAGAGAGAGAGAGAGAATGAAGGAGAGAAAAAAATGGAGCAAGAGGGAAACAGGTAGAGAAGGGAGAGAAGAGAGAGTGAAACAGACGGAGCGAGAGAGAGAGACAGTGAAAGAGAGAGAGAGAAGGAGAGAGAGAAAGAGGGAGAGAGAGAAAAGGGAGAGAGGGGAGAGCGAGAACAAACAATGTTTGATCAGACAGGAAAACAGACGCTCATGGTCACACTCTGTTTCAACCATTCATTACACAAATGATGCTCAATCACACAAAAACAGATCAGATGACATTTCGCACATTATAATGAGAGGCAGTTTTAGCCCAGTGATAACATGCTGTATTTTTTGGGAATAAATATTTAATTGAGTTCCATAGCAACCATCTGCCAGGAAAGGTAGAATAGCATCCAGTCGTTTCCTCTAATTTTGGAAGTCATGATATTAAAACACTGGTTCATATTGAATACTGTTTTTATTATTGTTATGATATTAATGTTTCTTATACTGTAATACCGGTTTAAATGGTTAGGAAAGTGGAGCAGCTTAAGGTGGCACATTTTTCACTGCTGCACTGCTAGGGGAAGGGAACTTTTGATTTGAGCGAGTGGTGACCATCTTTAAATCGCCATTAGTGGTATTTTTACACGGTTTTTACATTTTTATAACTTTAATTCTACAGGACACAGGAACTCCAGACAAGCTCAGTATGACATCTGAAGCCTTGTGATTCACAAAGTTCCATGAAAGGAGTTGCATGCAGATCCATGCAGCTGGAGTTCTAAGGGTTAAAAAAATGCCGCCCTATACCGTGAAACCGGTATCATTTTGAAAAATATTATATATAACTTGTTTTTATGAAGCTCTGACGAGGTGCGTGTTCTCAGAGAATGATAAAGGCTTACCCAGCAGTTCATACAGCAAGTTGACTATTTCCTTCCAGGACTCGGCCGCCTCCTCGCCAGCAAACTCAGAGAAGTGTGCAGCGGTGTTGTACACGTTCAGCCTGTCCACACACTCCAGCACGATGGTGATCATCCCCTACGGCACCATCAGGAGCAACCAGGAACCAAAAGGAAATGAAGTTGGGGGAGCCAGCTGACTTTAATTCAAAATTTCTAAATATTACTGTGTAACAAGATGATGTTTGAAAAGAATAACAGCAGATGTATTCTATTCTATTCTATTCTATTCAACATTATTCAGTAACTATTATGGATCTAAAGGGTTAATGTCTCTTATAATTTCTCAGTGTACAAACGCACCTCTTCTTGGAAGAGGTTCTGGCGATTGCGCAGTGAACGCAGCTTGGTCTGCTTCTCCTCGTGCTCCAGCTCCTCCTCAGGAGGTCGAAAGTAGTGGATGAGGTCCTGGAGGGAGAGGATCACACCATCCAGGGGCAGAGTGACCGGCCCAGCAGCCCTGTTCTTCCCACTCAGAGAGTCCAGCCCCCTACAGGACAGCGTGGGAGCACAAAACACAACACACACACACACACACACACACACACACACACACACACACACACACACACACACGTGTTCCTATTTCTGTGCTTGCGGTGCATTTTCACTCACTTCTATGTAATTCTAGCTACAGGATGCTGTACAGAAACCAAGCCAGTCTTAACCTCACCTTCCAAAATGAATTCTGTGGATTTTTTTCTCATTAATATTTCATTTATTTATTAATAAAAAAATCTTTCTTGCAAAACCAGCCTCTCCCATTGTCAAGACTTCCATCATTTTGGTGACATTTTAAGCAAAATGGAGCTAACTAACCTCAGACACAAACACACTCTAAGTACAGAACAGTAATACATGTAGTATTTTATGTGCTTGTCTGTTCACAAAGACAAAGACGTATTTCATTCCACTCTAACCCCTTAATGCTATTCAAACCATCCACAACAGCCACCCCGCCCCTGGTCACTGTTCCCTATCTGAACTTAGCAGGCTGAATCACAGTTGGCTCTGAGGAGTCAGTCTGATCGCGTGTTCTGCATGCAGCTGCTGAGTGCAGTGTTTGGGGTGCTGGAAGGTGCCGTGCCGTGCCGTACTTGATGAACTGTTTGAAAAGGCCCGTGGAGCTGTAGATCATCCGAGCTGCCTGAGATTCCTCCATCTGAGAGCGGGATGGCAAGAGCGCATCGTCCATATGGCCCTCCTGATGCAGCATGACCTGAAGGAAAGAAAGAAGCCAAACAATGGATCAGAGAAAATAAAGGTGACAGGGCTGTGAAAAACGATTTGGTTTTGGTATATGATTATTTATAGGAGATCATCAACAAACAGTTGTGGATATGGATGTTATGACATTTTTGTTGTTTTCTTCAGAAAAATTATATAAAATTAAAAAACGTTTTAAACAAACCAGTCTGGTGGTATTTGTACTTCTCTACATGTTCTCCTGTCAAGCTTTTGTGTGTGAATATGTTCTCCAGGACAAGCTGATATGTTTAAAGGATGAGTCACACGCCCTTTAGCTCATTAATCAGTATTACACAGGCTGTTCATGTACTTGACAGGACAAGCTATTCGGTGTTAAGTCAGTTCCAGGATAGTTGCAAAATACTGCACCCTGGTGAGCTTTAGCGCTTTTTGAAAGGGCAATGCAAGCGCATTCTGTGAAAATCACCTACAGTAAGCATCCTAAGGGAGACTCTGAGCGCAAGCATAGAGGATGCGCTTCTGTTTATTCAACTTTCTGCTGATTCAGAATCGACACAGATTGGTTTTTTTTTCTTCAGGTGCCCAAATGTATGTTGAACCTGTATATGTTGCAAGCAACTTTATCCTCTGTCCTAACTGTCACGATTCCCGCCCGCGACCACTGAGGTGGCACCTGCACCTGCACCTCACTTCATCTCTCTTCACCTCTACGTATAAATGTATGCTTGTCTTAGTTATCCCTCACGCGAACATACACTCACCTTATGCCGGTTCCGTTCCCTTGTGTTGTTTCCAGAATTATCGGCCATCGTGCCAGGTTTTGTTTTCCCTTCCCTTTGTTTGAATGTTATTATTAAAACCAAGTCCAGCATGGAAGTCTGTTCGGGTGTTTGTTTTTTGAGTAAAAGTTGTGCTATGCGTTTCTCTAGCGCTGCATGCTGCTTTAATAATGTTAATGAACTTCAACGTCTGGCTCTGCCAGGCAAAGGCAAACCCAGTCCCAGACTTTTCTCTTTTGTGATTCCCCACTGATGGAATTAGCTGCCTAAACTGACAACAGCAGCAGAATCCTTTTTCTAGATTTAAAACCTTCAGGACTCATCTATTCAGAGAGCATCTCATCTCCTATCTACTCGCATTACTCTTACATTAAGATTTAGCACATAGTACTCTCCTCTGGTTCTCACACTGTCCTGAAACATGTCCTCATATTGTTAGTCGCTTTGGATAAGAGCGTCTGCCAAATGACTGTAATGTAACATAATGAAAAATTGACAGCAGAAATATTTGTTGACATTTTATATTGTCAATATTATCAGTATTGTATCAACTGCCATTGCAAGCATTTTCAATGAAGAGTGTAAACCATTTTCACAAGTTAAATTAATCATGAACTGCTGATACAATGAACAATGGACGCAAGTGTGTAGCACAACAATTGTAGCACATCAAAGTCATCTGTTTATACTGTACCTTTCTTTTCATGGTACCCAGGCGAGCTGCTTTGGCATCAAGTGCAGCGTAGGTGACCCACAAGCCAGTGGAGACATGCTGCACAAAGCACATGGACTCTCCATACTTTATCTCGGGTACACCCATACCCTCAACATCCCGCTTCTTCGCCACCTCCGCCTTCTCCTGCTCAGAGAAAGGTACGTAATCAAGCAGAGAGGACAAAAGAAGGCAGAGCAGAGAAATAATATAACAAGGAGAAGAATTTGACATTTGATGTAGTGCTACTCAATAGGAACAAAACTTTGGGATCCCAAATATATCACAAAAATATTTCAGATCCTTAATCTAAAGAGTTCTTCCTGAGACATGTAAAGTCATTCAAAGCCTATTCAGACCTTGGATGCCCGGAAACAGAAAGCAGACTGTTTGGTGTTGGCCTTCTCTGGGTCGAGCACCATCAGGCCCTTCTCCTCATCCAGACACAGGTAGCGGCCCGTGCTGATGTGGCGGATGCGGAACGCCTGACCCCACTTCATGTGGCTGCCACTCCAGCTATTGTAAGTGAGCATTAAAACAGGTCAGCTATGAGTATTTACTAATAAACAAAACATTGTTCAAATTGCATATTTTACACAACTTTTCTCTGAGTGTTATGCTATTTTCTTCTTTCCTGCGACAGTAGTTTAATGTCTACTACTGTCTGTTAAACACTGTTGTTTGTTTTATGTCTGAATTATTTGTAAATTGGCAAAAACAAACAAAATAATAATAATGATAGTTGTTGTTATCACAATCATCATTATTGTTATTATTATTATTATTATTATTATTATTATTAAAAACTATTTAAGAAGAGAAGTCTCTCTTGCCAGATTCTTAGAGGCTCCAGTCTCCACAAGGAACGAGCTTGACTACACACAGCTCCAGATTCATACTGTGCAATCCTGATGCATGGATGCAGGGAGAGAGAGAGAGAGGGAGAGAGAGAGACAGACAGACAGAGAGAGAAACAAAGAGAAACAGAGAGAGAGAGGGGCACTTTAAGCAATTTTGTCAAAATCTCTGTAGTGTTCTTATACTGATGCTGTGTCTTCTCTCACTTGCGCTGATCTTCTCCTTGGTCGGGCGGTGGGATGGCCAGACACTCATCCATGTGACCATGAAACAAACGCAACACATGACCTCCAGTCAAGAATCCTATAAAAGAGATAAATGACAACAACTTCAGTCCTACAATAATTACAAGCAGTTTCATGTAGGCGGTGGATAATACAGTCCAATCCATAAATGAACACAAAGCTGAAAAAGCAGCTTTCCTTGTCTTTATGGTCTAACTAAACAATGCCTTTACATAAATCTGTGTATTCTGTCCAAATCACTGTTGCCCTGCCTATTCACACTTTTCAAATGAAGCACAATACAAGGCAACCAATCAAGACAAAACTCATTTACATATAAAATTTACCTATTTTGTTTAAAACACAGTAACAAAAGCTTTTCTAAGGAATAAATAGAGGTTGGAAAATACTCATTTAAAAAAAGTATGACTGTTTTGGTACATAAAACCAAACCAAAGTTTGGAACCTGAAAAAAAAAGGGAAATGTATTTGGCCCTTTTTAAAATCTACCCACCTAAAATTCAGTTTGCATTGTTTTCCATGTAATTACTAAAGAGTCTTCAGATGTAATCAAGTCACGTCAAGCCTGGGAAGTTCAGGAGTTAATTGAAAACATGAATGAAAAGGTGCCCACCCTCTGCCAGCTCACAGCCTGAGCAGACTGGATTCATGTTCCACAGAGTCTGCATGAACGAGGCATCCACCATCAGATCCCCGCTGGCATAGGAGAGATGCTGCCAGAGCACAAACACAAAAGCTTCAATACATACAGCACAGAACCTCTTACCAAACCACACAGAGAAACACACCAGTGCTGTTGCGGTAGTTGTTTTTTTTGCCAGCGGAAAGACGATGCACTGGGTAAGTGTGGCTGCGGGTGGGAGAAACAATGCCAGGGGAAGCTGAAGAGGCAAATACCAAAATCTTACCAGGTATCTCTCAGATGACACGCTAACCAGGATGAGGTCGTCTCCCACTCTGACCTTCTCACCTTCTGACCTCTGCTTGGAGGCAGGATGGATAGTCCACCAGCATGCTTCACCTGCACACAGAGTAACATTTCCAGTTATGAAGCAATGAACTTCATTTAAAAAAAAAAATTGTAAAAATTGCAAAAAAACTAATAAAAAAAAGAAGGAAAATGTAAAAAGCTCTACTTTAAAGAAGCGACCTTAATGTGATTTTCAATTGGTGAGCACAGAACCAGTGACAGTTTAAATGCCATGCTATGCTCAGTCGAAAGGTGACTTATTATTTTGACAAATTATTCTTCTGGTATTTCATTTTGAATGTGCTTTTAAATTGGAATGTGAATAATAAATCCTTTCAGTTCAACAACAACTATATGCAGCCTTTTAAAAAGGGAAATTAGTTGCTTATTAGTTGCTTAGTTGCTTATTTCTGTTATTAATAGAAGTGACAAAGCAATAAATGTGGATATTTTTTATTAACATAAACGAAAACTAGGAATAACATGGGGCAGGTGTCATTCAGGGACCTATTAGAGAGATGTATGTGTGTGTGTACCTGTAGAGTCCTCTTGCAAGCCCACATCAAAGGCCAGCTTGTCTGTGAGTGACCGTGACGTGGTCAGGCAACTGAGGTACTACAAATTACAAAAGTGGCAGAAAGAGAAAGCAGAGAAGCAATTCTGAATCATAACACTCGGCACATAACGCTCATAAAACTCAGCAACACATTAGTGGACTCTTAGAGGAAATGATTTATTGTTATTACAACAATATCTTACAATAAATCTCCTCTGTATATTTACCACTCCAAGACTGTTCTTTCCACGTACAAGGGCTAATACATGGAACGTTTTAACATATCAGTAAAAAGGTTGCAGAGACCTGTTGCTTGCCAAATAGCAATCCCACATTCATCTGCACTGTTCTGCTCGGGTTTTACTGGGTGCTTATCTTACTTTGTCTTGTCCATCACTCAGCTTCATCAGATATTCAAAGTATAATCATCATATTCTCAGTGTTGCTCTTTTTATCTGTAACTCTTTAATAATACTTTAACCATTATTAAACCATTTAAAATGATGATTTTCTTGTAAAGTGGTACCCTTTAGTGAACACATTTTAAAAGATGGTGGTATCTGTGGGTCCTCACCATGCTAGAATGGCTGTGCCTCAACAGGATGGCATGCCCATACAGCAGGGTCCGGTGGCCCCCTCCCTGGGACGACTAGACGTGGAAAGTCAGAAGAAAGAAAAGACAGTTATCCCAGCTAAAACTCCTCAAACCTGGAGGGAGGGAGCGGGCAAGGCTTTATGTGGGTGGGTGGTGCTGTGCATCTGTATATAGGGGTGTGTGTGTGTGTTTGTGTGTGAGTGTGTGCGTGTACATGTGAACAGTTTGACACCAGCCTCCCCCTCAAAAAAAAAAAAAGTGCGGTCTTCATCCTTCTTACATAAAGACAGAAATACAGAAATATAAGGAACACAACAAAAGGCAACAGAGCATCATGGGAGAGAGAGAAGGACGAGGAACCGCACCGTAGATGACTCTGCATCTCTTCGCCTCCTGTCACACGCATTGAGCACACATGAGATACATAACCAGTAAACAGACAGGTCACAAGGTCACACCAAACTGGGAGAGCTCACAAAAGTGGACGCCAGTCTCATCCTGTGGTCATCTTCCCTTTTCTTAACATCCAGCAAGGTTTAGAAATGAGAGGACATGATTATTGTTGTTATTGGGGATTATCATCACCACCATAAACACTGTCACAATCATCATGACTGTCAGTTGCATGGCTCGGGTGAGAGAGAATGCACACTGCATGTCTGAGGTTAATCCACCTGGACAACAGTAGCCAACCGGTGTGGGTCAGTGTGTTACACCACCATTTGTTTGTCTTTCCAGATTAGCCATAAGGTGTGGTTGGGGGGGGATTTGTTCCTAACACTCTCAGCACCTCAGGTGTCAGATTCCATCCCCATTGACACCCCCCTCCTTCTTGCCGGGACTCTCCGCTGGGCTGTATGCCATGCTATTCTCATCGCGGGCCTTCCGATAGCAGCAGCAGTGGAGGAAAAAGCCCCTTGTTTGCACAGCCAGGTGAAGCCCCTGTTACAGCCCGCCAGGGGTAATATCCAGCCATTACCGCAGACTATTACTAATAGACATCAATCTTAACGACAGGTCAGAGGGCTGTGGGGGTACGGTTTTCTGGAGGTCATAAAAAACTGAAAAACGGAGCATGGAATGGAATAAACTGGAGACGAAAGAGAAAAAGAAGGAATAGAAAAGGCTATGTGAATAGTTCAGCGAAAAATCACATTTCAACAAATTTGTGGATAATTGATTTGCTGTCTAATGTTTGCTTCTTTAATTCTACATTGTAGCTCCGAAGCTAATAAAGTCTTGGAGTGGCTTCCTCCACCAATATACCATTCATTTCTAATAAATCATCACTTTTAAAAACTGGTTTCTGAAATTGGAGCTTAAACTCATAGGCAAGTCTATTTAAGGGTACTTTATAGGAAGTGTGTGATGATTCATGCATGCAAGTTGCACAATGCTATTTGGTGAGATATAAGCTTGTCTTACTCGCTAAATGAGCTTCATAATACCAGTAATACCAGTGATGCCACTGATAGCTCACTGATATAATTGGGGAAGTGTTAAATCTGATTTTCGCCAAACTACTCCTTTGAAGATCAGAATGTTGGCAGCCCAAAGTGAGTGATTTAGTATTTAGTAGTGACGGGAAAAAAAAAGAATTGAAATAATCAAGAAATGAGTCTTAGAGTCATTAGAGTCAAAGAAGAAAAATAAGATGGTCTGATGTTAATGAAATGGTGACGGTGCTGAGTGAAATGGCAGTGTGGTTGAAATGGCAGGTCCAAAGAAGACCCTGTGTTTTCTTTAGGTGATGAGACATGGACGACCATCACCAAATGAGGAAAAAGAAACACAGAGTTTTCTTTGAAAACTGGCCACCGTGAATGGCTTGTCAAAATGAAGCCCTTAAAAGATTACTGGTGAGGTCAAAAAGGTCTGGGGTGGTCTGGCTTACAGCTCAGGATAGTCTCTCTCTCGCTCTCTGGCATTTATTCTAGACCCAACTCTTGTTTGAAATGTCATTTGGGAACCAACTAAGGTTGCCGCGATGCCAATACAAGACATAGTGAGGAACAGGTGGCACAGGGGATCAAATACAAGGAGGACAGGAAGGCTTGGGGGAGGTGGACGGTAACTGCAGCACCATTTCATTTCATCCATACGAGACACTGAGAAGAAAGAGACAGGGGGAGTGGAAGAGAGGTGCTGAGATTGGATAGGGGGAAACAGATGAACACATGAGTACATGAGACATGTGCAAAAACATACCCATTGGTCCAAATCGACTGCCTATGGTTGGCAGAAAAAAAGGGACGAGGGGAAAGAGACAAAAGGCACAGCAGGTTAAGAAACACCAACAAAGCAGCACGAGACCCACCCCCAAAAAAAAAAAAAAAAAAAAAAAAGGAATGAACCTCACCCACCCCATCCTACCACAACTACCATTAATTCAGAAAACAACAAAGACAACATCAGTATCAAGAGAACTGTTTCAACTGAAGCAATCATTTTAGAAAGACAACAAGAAAAGAAATTGGAAATTAAGAGAACACCCACTGTTCCTTGGAGACAAAATATTGAAGAAATATGGACAAAATACATATATAGAAATAGTCACACACGCCTATCCTGAGGGCTAAACGAATAGCAGAACTATTCTCTCTGTGTTCCTCTGAACCTGTCCCAGTGCTTCTTAGACTTAGACACACACACACACACACAAACACACACACACACACTTCACTATTGGTCCGATTTGTCTCTCCACCCACCACATAAGTTGCTTCTTGTCTTCAGCAGGAGTCTCAATATTATTTTTGCTTCCATGTTAACCGTATTTGCTCAAAAACTCTAAAATGAAAGGTGCCAGGTGGAATCAAAATAGAGACAAAAAACAAAAACAACAAAAAAACTTTAAGGATCTTTTTTATAAATGGATGGTCCTTCAGGTTCAAATGGCTTTTTAGACAAAGGGCTTTGTAATTAAGCCTGAAAGCTAAAAACAGAACTACATAGACTAAACAATGGTCACATTTCAGAAGATGTCATGATTTTATAACTGTAAAGGCTACAAATATGAAGGTTAACAAACATTAGGGATTATTAGAGAAGGCCTAAAGACCACAATTAAGATCTTAAAAACTGCTGTGCATGGTATAAATGATATATATGTAAAGACCCTCCTTTCTGCCACAGAAGGACATTCCTCATCATGGAAGGTAGAACTGTACACTTTTAAAGAACATAAGCTCTTTCTGTTTTCTCAAATTAATCCAGTGTATACAGCTCTAGGATTACAACACACTCTGAAGATTACTGGTTAAGATGATCCATTTTAGTATGGAACCTTTTCATCTCAAAGCGACTGGAAATCTAGAGCTTGGTCATCATAAATGCTTCTAATGATCATATCAGCTATTTTCTTCCCTCTTTTTATATAATTATCTCCTTCATTGTGTTATTCAATCTGTCTCTTCTCAAACCTGTGACCAAGCCTGACCCTGGCTCTCACCTCGGTCATCTCCACGGTGTTGGCCAGCATCTCCTGCAGGGCTCGTACTGAGAGTGACTGCTCCAGCACAAAGCAGCAGATCGCAAGGTCAGGGGGCACATTCTAGATGAGCATAAAAACACAGACATTTAAATACCTGTAAACAAACCAGCAAGTCAACTAGCCATAAAATACACATTGTCTACTACTATGACTGTTCTATTTTATGCTGCTCCCTTATTAAGATAATTAGAGTAGACCTAGAGATTACCACAATTAAGCTAATCAAAATAGCTTCAACATTATATGGACAAAAGTATTGGGATGCCTGACCATTACACAAACAGGGACTTTAATGGCACTGCATTCAATTACGAAGACATTGCAGCTATAACAGCTTTCACTCTTCCTGGAAGGCTTTCCTCAAACTTTTAGAATTTGTGCTGCATTCATTCTGTAGAGCAGTGGTCCCCAACCCCCGGGCCGTGGACCGGTACCGAGCCGTGGGTCATGTGGTACCGGTCGGCGGGCTGCGCAGAAAGAATAAATAAAAAAAAACTTGTATGAAAATGCTGTTAATAAAGCTGTGAGTACACATTGGATTTTCGTTTATTATTATATTTTAAAGATACCCTATTATTATATTATTAAAATATCCCCATTTTTATGCATATCATTTATTTGTATAAATGCGTATACGTATATTTATCTGCCACTCCTTAAAGGCCGGGCCGTGAACATAGTTTCTGAAATTAAACTGGTCCTCTTCCACACTGAACTCATTCAACCATGTCTTTATGGAGCTCGCTTTGTTCACTGGGACACAGTCATGCTGGGTTAGAAAAGGTTCTTCCCCACAATGTGTTCACAAAGGTGGAAGCATGGCGTTGTCCAAAATGTCTTGGTGTACTGAAGCATTAAGATTGTCCCTCACTGGAAGTAAGTGGACAAACCCAAATTTGAAAAAAAGGTGTGTCCCAATACTTTTGTTCATATAGTGTTTGTGACTGTGAATAAACCATTTATAATTGAATGAACCTCTTTGCAGCCACAAAAGAACATTCCTCATCATTTAAGGGGGTAATCTATTCCTGCTTTCTCGAATTCATCACTGCACAAAGCAATGGCAACTTCCAAAGACAGCAACTCTAGAATGATTCTGTAGTCTGATGATTATCAGTTCAGTTGAAACAAATGTAGGCTCTCATGTTATTATTGTTATTATTGTTTTTAATCTATTAATGGACAGCAATTACATTTAAAGTAAGAAGGTAAACAGCGGACAGCACTTTTTCTAGAACCTCTAGAAGGTTTGGAGTGAAGGTCTGGAGTTTCCTTGTTAGATTTCTTATGACATATGTGGGTAGATAATCTTACATGTTAGGACTTCAGTTCAACTCCTGATGTTCTAATGAGCTCCCTGGGCTACATCTACCCAGATACCACAGTTTTTAAACATTTTTCAGATGTAATATCAGAGAGATAACCACAATATTATTCAATGTTTACCCAATGCATCACATCTATTAGATTTTTTTGAGTTTAGAGTTTTAACCAAAATCTAGATTTATATAAAACTTTATACTTTATCCTAAAACCTTTTTTTTTAAAACCTGTGTTCAATTGATCCCACAGGCAGCAAGATAATAGTAATAATAATAATAAATATTATTTTTATTATTATAACAATTCATTTGACCTTAAATTTAGATTTAGGGTATAAGTGTAAAACCCCTTAATCTTAAATTTAAGGCATTGATTCAGGTTCTATTATTTAAGTTTTACCCCTTATTCAGCCTAAATATGTGCACTATTTGCTTAATTTTCCCTTATTTCCAGTGTGGTAATTAAGGTCATTTTAAGAGTTTTGCATGTTTTTTTATTTATTTTTTTCATCAACTTAATATTTCATTACTTATTGTTTATAGTGTGATTAAAATTGTCCAGCTGGTTTTGTGGATTTGGACCCTGCAGGTGGGCTGTGGTGATGCTGAGTACCTGGGCATTGGACGTTGTTTCAAGGAAGCACAATCGGTTTCCGAAGCCCTCACAGGACAGGCACAGTTTTATCTGCTCTTTCAGGACAGTTGCTGTACACTGGAGCACTACTGTGTCATCCTGCAGGGAGGAGAGGGCAGACAGAAGCAAAAACAACCATTCAGGGACATGTAATGCCATATGACAATGCTGACGATGGCTCCTGATAATGGGGTCGAGTCTCATAAATACCTCCTCATTCAGACTTGTGTAAAAATGCCCAACGTTAACAGACACTGATTTGTGTTGTTCAGCAAAACACACACACACACACACACACACACACACACACACACACAAACCCAAACCCACAGGCCAGTCCGTCACTGTTCAGAGGCCGTCCGGGGTGCAAATACACTAATAAACACTCTTAGTTCCAACTCTCCACCTGACACAGTGCATTCTCAGCTGTTCCCCCATCACTCATTATGTAAGCACCATATCCCCCTCTCCAGCGCACTCCTCTTTCCAATCTCATGCTCTCTTTGCATCTATTTTCTTACCCATTTGTTCAGCTGCATGCTTTTAACTGACCTGAATACATGTATTTGTTATCTATCCTTTTTTTCACTAGATTTCGTTCCTCCTTCGCATCCTCTCTCCATCAGAGGCTGATTTATGGGCCATTTCAGTGCTCTTCTTGTTCGTGGCATGCTATGTGTATTTGCTGACGTCAAAGGGCTTCCGTGTGATGCATGTGTGACGATGGCATCATCCAACATCAGAGACTTCCCCCAAATTCATATCCTTTCAGCTGTACATACTCTTCCTTTAGAGTAACCCCATTATTTATCTTCTGCCAGCCCAAATCTGTCTCTGCAAGTGATGCTGCAGCCCCTGCACGCAATAAATGGGACAGCGTGCCCTCAGTTCTTTCCTCAAGCCTTCTACAACCTCCTCCAGTAATCACCTTGATTGTACATCCTTAGAAACAGTGCACTGAAGGGTTGTGCAAGTTGCAGTTTTGCAGATGCATTACATCATTTAAATATGGCTGCATCGCTGTCATAACAAAACCATGAACCTACATGTATTAACTATAAAACAAAGGGCTTATATCCTACATTTCGCATTTATTTGGCATGGATGTCCATTAGTGAAGTGGGTTTATGTACTGAAGTGGATCTATGTAACAAACGCAATCCATCAATTTCCAATTCACCTGTCATGCATGTCTTTGGACTGTGGGAGGAAACCGGAGTACCTGGCAGAAACCTACACAGTCACAGGAGGGAAAATGCAAGAGCCCTCAGTGGACCTTCTTGCTGAGGCACTACAACACTACCCACTCCATTACCCACTAATAAATCATAATTTCATTATCAAATTGGTATTTATCCCTTAAACTACACAGGCTGTTGTGTTGCTGTGCTTTAAAGACTGATTTATGTAAGTGACTTCTGTTCTTATTGGCGGCCCTGTAGTGTACGCCATATTAATTCAGTTGCAGCTTTTGAATGAGATACAGCACAGGAAACCCCAACAATGAACTGTTTTTGCAGCTTAACCTATATGAAGAGCACCTTTAACACTATTTCAATTTTGCATCAAACTCTTTAACTTCCAAAAAGGGAGCAATATTTAATTTCCCATGATACAGCTTTGTCCAGTTCTTTTGGTTCACTCGTGAAATGTTTGCACAATTGAAAAGGCAGGTGTTAGTTTCTAATGGCGCAAAAGAATAAAACATGTTTTCATAAGACAGCAATGTTTTGGTACACTATCAGTCAAAGGTTTGCACACACTTCCTCTTTCAAAGTGTTTCTACATTGTAGATTAATACTGAAAACAAACAAAATAATGAAGTCACACATGGAATTATGCAGTAAACAAACAAAAAAAAAACAAAATATGTTTTGTAATAAAGTGATGATGGACAGTTGTTTTTTTTAGTTAGGTGGTTCTTGCCATAATGTGGAGGAGAACCATAGTGGAACAAGATCACTAACTGTGTACCAAACCTACCATCACAACTGATGATCCCAAACACATTAAAAAGGGGAGAAACTCCACTAATGAACTCTTGATGAAGAACTTAATTAAATACCATTCCAGGTCGATCGTTGAATGAGAAGGTGTGTCCAAACTTTTGACTCGTAGTGTATATTGGTGAGCTACTCGGAATGTGTGACCAGATTGTATTTTGGGCAGATTTGCACAGAATTAGAGTGAAAAGTAAAAAATGACACTTTTTGGGAGCATTGCGTCACTTCTTTACAAACAATCATTCTCTATATTTTCCAGTACTGATTTTTTTATTGATATTTTGTAGAATAATTAATGCCATAGACAAAGAGAACCACATGGTATCGCAGGTGATGTGCTGTGCAGGTATCTAGGCAAGATGCCTCAGGCTGGTTCGTGAAGGAATAGAGAGATGTACGTGAAAGTGTGTGTATGTGTGACCCTGGCCCTGATATGGAGAAGAAGCAGTGTTCTGAATTTCTAAAAGCAGGCAGCTGCTTCAGTGACTCACACTGCTGCTCCAAACGATCAGATGACAAGGCAGTCGTGCGCACCAGGCCGGCAATGATGAAGGACGCCGGTTCCTCTCTCGTTCTCTCTACTTCTCCCACCAATTCTCTCTTTCCCTGAACATCTCTTATACTCTTTCCTGACTTCTCTACCATGCCCTCTGACTGCATTTGGTTCTCTCTGCTTAAAGACCAACTAAACTGAAAGCTAAAAGTGTCCCTCTCTACTCCTCATACCCAGTCTCTACACAGAACATGGCCGGGGACATGCACGGAGTTTAATGTACATACGGAGACTAATGTATGTCTTATACATGCTGAACACGATTGACACTTTCACAAACCCTGTTGGAATCAATGTTTGATTTTCCTGCTGATTGTCTTTAGTGAACTGACAGGTGTATATTCCCGTACTCAGACACTTAAGTGTTTCGGTGGACTCGGCCGGCCTACAAGTGAACCACGGTTCAGTTTGCAGCTGGCTGATTTTTTCAATGGTCCTCATCAACAAACAAATCCACATGATTTAATGCTTTCCTCAGTGCATGTCTGTGCATTAGACTCCTCACAGATGCAGCCACTGCTTTTAATGGCAGCCAAGTAATAAAGTGATGATGAAAACAATTCATTTGAATTTGGTACACGCACCAAAGAGTTTATTTTTCTCAGGCATTAGAGATCTGACAGTCCATTCAGTCATAAGGAAGCCGGCCTCAAGTAAGGGTTATTTATACTGCTTTGTTTGTGACACACATTGACGTCTCTATTTTAATATATAGTGGTAAGAAAGCAGCTTTGTATTCAGAGTAGATGAGAAATAGATGGACCTAAAAATGTTTTAGGGGCTTTTTTCCCCATAATGGAGAAGAATGTGAAAGAAAAAAGTGCTTTTATCTCCACTGCGTTTGTGACCAAATCAACAAAGCCTATTTTAAGGGGGAAAAAAGATACAATGTCACACAAAAAAAACCAATGGCAGAGAATTCAGCAGCATACAATTTGCATGTTTATCCCATGTTATTCATGCTGAAATGCAAGCATGTAAAACATTATTCTAAAATGAAACTTATAACTTATAACTAGGCCGTCATGTCACAATCTAATTATTAGGATTCTACAAAAGATCAAGACATTTAAGATGTTTTCAGAATGCCCAAAGAGAGATGTATATGATTCCACAATGACTGAAAACGATGTAGATATCAAAACTAAAGCTATAACAACATGAACATGAAGTCAGAATGCCTGATACGCTGTCAAATTGCAAGCAGATAACTGACCACAAAAAGATATGACGGTAAACTTATCGTTATATACTATCACTGAACACCTTTTCCCTAAAAAAAATAAAAAATTACGCAATACCTCAAAATACCTGATGATGCTTGTTATAGAATTAAATTCTAAATCATTTATGAACAATTATAACTAGTAATTCTAAACATTTGTAGTATCTATATCGCAAAATGACGTTTGTTCTCCCATGCCACCCCAAACAAATAAGTCCATGTTAGTACTCTGAAGCGAAAACGCGATTTTAAACTGAGCCTTTTCTGAGAAGGCTAATTTCTCAGAGTTAACAGGCAAACGTTAAATACGTCTGTATGGCCAGTAAGAAAGATGACTCATGTACTCATGTTAATAATCAAAATCACTAGCCGCTGTATGTTTTACATTTAAATGTAGTTTTGGTGGGTTTAAAGCATCAAAAGAAAATAAAAATACATGAGTGATGTATACCTACATGTAAGACAAAACCCAATCGGCACACTTTCGTGTTGCTGACCCAAACAAAGCAAAGCATCCAGGGTGTGCTGCATCTGTGCCGGGGTGTGAGAGCAGCTCCTCCATAGCCATGTGCAAAGCTGCTGTCCCAAGCCCCCCATTCTTGGGCTTAACATGGGCCCATATAAATAGCCCTAGAGCCACAGGGGGATTTGAAAGATCTATACTGCTTTAGGCCACTCTCCTCACACAACCAGCGCTAATGTGTCACTGCAAGGCCTCAAAGCTCATTCAGATTAAGGTGAACAAAGAGGGAATAGAAAACTGTTAGCATTTGCATGCATAGGTCTGACCCACTGAACTGAAGACAGAGCCTGGATGAAGGTGGCAGAATGTTACCCAGCTAACTGAAGTGGGTGTAAGATTACAGCTAATCCATATTTAGGACAAGACTTACGTTCAAGTGAGCAAAGGAGGGGTGGAGATTTATCAGATGAGATTAAAAAAGACAGGACAAACAAGAGCTAAATTATGATTATTGTGAATACAATAATCATATTCAAGTTTTGAACTTGAGGCTTGATGTCTTAATTCGGTAATCGTTACAAGTCATGATGATGTTTAAAAGAAACAAGACCCTGTACGTTCAGGTCAGTTTGTTAAAAGATACTCAAGCCCAGTGAACAATACAACATCTCTCCTTTTGTTAAAATGATCATTTCTACCCACCATTTAAGTATAAAGTGCCAACCACATTTGGTTTCAGAAAGAACTAGATGTGTGTGAAAAGCATATTTTTTAAGCTTGAATAACTTCCACATAATCATCACGTTCTAGGAAGAAACCTTTTATTGGTATAAATCCTTTACGTTGTGTAAAAGGACAACGTCCCCGCTCACCCCTCACGTCGTTCCCCCACAGTCCTGGGCCGGGCTGGCTTCCCTCCAGCCCAGACGATGCGGGTGCGAACCCCTGGACGCCGTCCTGGTCCAGTGGTCCGGGTCCCTCACCAGGGAGGCCTTCGGCTGGCAGGGTGCTCTTAGTCCCACAGTTCGGGCTTTGTGACCCCAGCCCTCCTGAGCACCCTGCCATGAGCTCTCCGCTGCAGTCCGTCCCGAGACCCTCACCGCAGGCCTCGTCTTGGCTCTCATCGAGCCCTGCTTCGCAGTCCGGCCTGAGACCCTCTCTGCGGGCCTCGTCCTGGCTCTCCTGGAGCCCTGCTCCGCAGTCCGGCCTGAGACCCTCTCTGCGGGCCTCGTCCTGGCTCTCCTCGTGCCCTGCTCCGCATTCCAGCCTGAGAGCCTCTCCACGGGCCTCGTCCTGACTCTCCTCGCGGCCTGCTCTGCAGTCCGGCCTCAGACCCTCTCCGTGGGCCTCCTCCAGGCTCTCTCCAAGCCCAGTCAAGGCTCCAGTCCGCCGCTAGTGGGTCTCTCTCTGCCCCTAGCCCCACTATCTACCATGCTAGCGGACCCCCTAATCCCCGAAACCCCACTCCCACTCTCCCAGACCCCAGTACGCCCCCCCAAAAAATGTATAGGAGGGTTTCCTCCCTCTGGAGGTGATGGTCCCCCATTACCAGCCTCCCCTGGCCTATTCGCTAGGCTAACTGCGCTAGCCAAATCCCCCAGAAACCCTACTAGCCAGGTTAGTCCAGGAGCTACGGGGCTGACAGGGGCTCCCGCACAAGCAGGAGATTCACAAGACCCTGGGAGGGGAATGAGCGGCTCCGCCAACTTGCCCTGGCCTTCATCTAAAGGGCCTAGGAGGTCCTGCTGTCCCCCACCATCTATCATCTCCCGTCCTAGGCTAGCCACTACGCTAACTGTGCTAACTGGCACCAGCCTGTTTGCTGGGGGGTTTAGCCATGGTGCTGATGTGGGTGGCTGCTCCGGGAAGGGCAGCTGGTCCTTCTTGGGTCTGGGAGGAGGGTGACAACATCAGGGTGCAGGTACGGAACACGGTTTGCTCACTCATGCTGCCTCAGCTCCTCTGTCTGGCTCCTCGCTGACCTTGTACCTTGATTCCGTGCCGGCCGCACACTCTGGTTCAGCACCGACCGCGCACTCTGGTTCTGCGGCAACCTCGCACTCTGGTTCTGTGCCGACCGTGCACCTTGACTCTGGCGTTGGGAGCTCCTGTATCTCGCGGGGGCCTGCCGTTTCCCCACGAGAGCTCCACCTTTCATCCCCGCCCTCGTGGGCTGAGAGTGAGGCTTGCTGAACCCTCCGAGGAAGAGTCTCTGGAGGCGAGTCGGGGACGAGCCGGAGCAGCAGCTGGGGACCAGGTGGATGACGGACCCTTCGTGAACCCCCTCGTCTCTGTCGACGTCGGACCGCGGATCTCCCGTCTCGAGTCGGAGACGTGAGGATCCACAAAACGCTCCGGGTCCAGGATCGGGGATCCGTCGATCCACCCGCTCCACCAGGAGTCCAATCCCCAGCCCTATCCTCTGACTCTCCACCGTTTAACAGCTCGCAGATCGTCCACCGACGCTCCATCGGCTCCTCCACGAGCTGGGTCCAGTTTACCTCTCTCCTGCTTTCTCCGCACAACAGGACTGCAGACCCCACCCCCAGGACCAGGTCCATAGGGTGGAGCTCCAGCCTGTGGGCTTGTAGCCCCATGTGTCTTTGTAGAGGTCGTTGCCTCGTTTGTAGGGGTCAGTGCCTCTTTGGTCGTGATCGGTCCATCTGTCCCACTCTGATTCCTGCTTCCTGTAAATGTATCGGTCATTGAGCCAGGTTTGTTTTCATGTTTTATGTTGTAAATAAAGAAAGCACAATGGATGCCTGCCTGCCTGTGTATGATCCCTGGGGTAAATCACAGCAGCGGGTTCACCCCCGCCGTCGTGACAGTTCTTTAAGATTTTATCATTTACAAAATCAACTATAGGGAACTAAAAGTGGTTCTTCTATAGGATCTCCAGAGAACAATTTTTGCTACCTTTATACGAAACAAGAACAACACATATGGCCAGTAGCATATCTGATTAATTGTTGGTTGGCTGGTATGAATCCTTTACATTGTGTGAAGGTTCTTATCAGTTTTTATCATGTACAAAATCAACTAAAAAGGTTCTTCAAAGAACTCTTGTTGGTACCTTCATAGTGTACAACAAGAAAAAAATGGCCAGGACTATATCTGCTTTACCATTTAATTCCAGGAATGACCTCATCCCTGATATAGTGTCTACTGAAGTAAAATAAACTACAAATGTACTAAAAAAGTGAGCCTGCAGGCCTAGTAAGCCCTTATAGAAAATGAAAGAATAAAACTATAAAATAATAACACTATTTAGTGTGGTCTCAGATTTCTAGAACCATTAGAAATAATTCAAATGCACGTCATTTTCATTTAACTACAATGACTCACATGCACACTTATAGAATTCATCACTGGATTTTGGCAGATGTCTGATTACTCAAGAGGTCATCAAAACAAACATATTCTGAGATATTCAGTTTTTTAACCTTTCTCTAATTCAATTATTTTTTGTACATCTGCAAACAAAATCAAATAAACAAGAGCTTTCCGATTGTTACAGTTGGTGGCCGTTAGAGGCCACTGTTTTTCTGTTTGTTTCTGTCTGTTCTGTTCTGGTTTTGTTAGGGCTTTTATTTTGACGTTTGTTTGGTTCTTGTGTTGTCAGCTGTGTTTGATCTGTGTTGATTTTGCCCGCTATTTAAGTCTGGCTCATGGTGACAGTCACCATGAGCCCATCGCCTAACTTTAGGTCTTTGTGTTTGTTTCTCGTGGCCCTCGTGCCCTTTCTGTTTTGAATAAAGTACCCGAAAGGATGAATCTCTGCCTGCCTGCTATGTCGTGCGACCTTCCAGGTAGTTCCGAGTCCGGGTCTTACGGCCCGGCTCGCGACACATACACAAAAGAAACATTGAAATAACTCCCTTTACCCACATGTTTAGACAGGGAACACGGAGCAGTCATGCTACATCTTGCAAAGAAAAATCCTTGTTAGACTGAATTCGCTTATCTGCGTAAAACTGAGGGTTACTGTATACATATTATTCACATGAATTCACCAGTAGACTTGAACTGTTAAAACTAAGGCTTCATTGAGTTAAAAGTTTTGGAAATGCCTCGCAAAATTCAAACAATGAACAAAACGCCGCTCTCATTCTAATATCTGCTAGGACCCGTACAGGAAAAAGCTACAGCAAAGCTGATGCCAGTTCTTCATTTTCCCCAATCTGGAGTAACCACAGTAGCCCCTAGAACTCAGAGTGTATTAGAAAAAATTATTTCAACAAATATAAATGGTGTAAAACAGTCTAAAAGCAATGTTTGTTCTCCTACACACTCCCCGTTTGCAGATATTTTGCTCAGCTGCTCTCCGAACCCCTCCCTCTGGTTTTTCTGCTTATTTCTAAGACCTAAAAAAAGAGAAACCTAAAATAAGAGATTTTTTTGTTTTTCATGGCCATTTGCATGTGACGCCATTTTTAAAACCTCAGTATCGATTATTATTATTACATGATTTTTAAATCACAATAACTTTGTAACACAGAAACACCAAACAAAACTCAGCATGACGTCTGACACCTCAAGCATCAATACTAACTAATACTAACTGCTTATACTTCCATATAAGCAGTTGTTTTGCCATGTGACAACAACTTACCACATTCTTCATCCGTGTTCCTTGTGTTTTAAGCGTGTTTTTGACCTTCTCTGTTGCACTTTTGCAGTGATTCCTGCAGTAAATACCATGTGCATGTGTAACACTTCCTACATTATGTGCTGGGAGAAGGGAACCAAAAGGAAAAGCCCCAAAAACAAGCAGCACTTATTTATTCTGCTCTCGCCATCACTGTGCCCCATGGTGATTTATGTTTCCTGGTTCTTTGAGTTAAAAAAGCTGCAGCTTCACCGGAGTCGGTCAGTGAACCCGATGATGAGGCAGCAGCACTGGAGCCTTCATGAATTCAGCAAAGCACGGGTTCACGAAGGGACAGAAGAACATACTGCAGAAGACGCCTTTGTGCCCCAACTTCTGTCGCAGTTTGATGTTCCCCTACCTACAAATTCGAGAAGGAACGGTAGAGCCCGGCTGAACAAAGTGCCTCAGCCGTGGGAATTTTACCCCCCGCGGGATTTAGCCTCGCTCACATCTACAAAGCAGTTTTGTCTGGTAATAGAGAATTTCTGAAGGGCGTTTCTTTCAGGATTCTCCCTCACCCCTCCAACCCTCCCCTAAAAAAACATGCTGACTGGAAGTGGGTGAGAAAGCCCCGTGGCCTGCCTTGCTTCTATCTTCGAATGATTATTCTTTTGTTAGAGTCGTGCGTGGGTGCGGGCCTTTGGAAATGGAGATGTTCACTGTGCCAAACATTATGTTAACCACTTAAAAGTAGGTGCTGAAAGGAGGGGAGATCAGGCAGATGTGTCATTCCTTCATCTATACATATATATATATGCATATATTTCAGAAACTGTATTTGACAGAGATGGAAGATAGTGACAAATCTGAATTTACAAGAGGGGAAGATAGGTTCACCCTAACCCCATGAACTAGGATTATCTTTAAAAATAAAGGTGACAAAATGTGGAACAGTGTTTTTTTTGGAGCGATTGATCACCTGTGCGATGAGCTGGAGTGGCATTTGTAATCCAACATCAGTTCCTGACCTCCCTAATGCTTTGTGCAAGGACAAAGAAGAACCACGTTGGTTCTCTAATAAACAATTTCAATGAATTGTTTTGTGGTGAATTGTTTTTGTAAAGGAGCCTCCACTATCCTCACCAATCAGTGAGCTTTGGGCTTTCATGACGCTGTCACTCGTTCATCAGTTGTCATTAATTAATCCACTTTTGGTAGGTACTGACCACTGCACACCAGGACCTGCCTGATTGATTTTCATGGGTTCTTTAGTAAAAGCATGACAACTCAAATATCAATTTGAAGGTACAAATGGGTCTATGGCTGGTTAAATGGTTTTCTCTCTGATAGAGAACCTCTTCTAGGGTTGTATGTGAAGTCCTTTTTAATATTATATAGCATCAAATCAGGCTCCACTATGGTCAAAACCCTTTTTTGAGCTCTCTAGAAACATGTTGTATGTGAAGGTTCTTTAAACCATTAAAAAGATCTCAAACATGGTTATTTAGGGAATCTTAACTGGTTTTTCTACAGCATCACTCAAAGAACCTTTCGTAGGACCTCTTTCAAATGTATTATTGAGCCACACGCGAGACTAATGATCACCATATGAAATGACAAGTGTGGGCTGGAGGGGTATAGACTGTGGAGCAGTGGACCTATGTTCTCTGGAGTGATGGATCACCTTCGAGCTGAGCTGAAGGAGCGTTTGTGATCCAACATCAGTACCTGACTTCACTAATGCCTTCATGGCTCAAAGCAATCAGATCTTCACAGTGATGTTCCATCATCTAGTGGCCTTCACAGAAGCATGGAGGTTGTTCCTGTAGCAAACAAGGTAAATGTTCCCATTCAGTATCATTGATTCTAGAGGAAACGCTGGACAAGCGAGTGTCTACAAACGTTTGGACATAGAATATACTTTTACTTCTAAGTTCTCAGTTCCACTTTAGATATTTTGTGGTTGCTAACACCTAAATGATCCCAAATAAAGAGGAGAAAAGCTCCTAAACTTGTAGATGCTACGCTGATAGATGCTGGACATACAAACAAATCCCTATGTAGTCCTATGGGGGACTCAGTAAAGGTTTTTGGACATGACTACTCTTCCCCCCAAGCCATCATTTAATTACAGTCTCCTCTATAATGTATGTATGTTGTTGTGTTTGCAACATTAAACAAAACCAGCAATCCTCTAGCAATCATTACCGACCTCTAAGCAGTTTTCTATCTGAATGCAGTGCTCCAGATGAAGTCTGGGGGTCGGGGGTTGGGGTAAACAGTAAATAAATAAAATAAGCAGCCGGTTTATTACATGCACGAGTAAGTGCAGTGTCTGTGACCCCCCTCTAGAAAAAAAGGCAAAGTCACCGAGCTAAAGCCTTAATTGAAGGAGGGAGAGGAAGAAAAAAAGAAATAAAAATGGTATGTCTGGTTGCCTCTCCCTCCCTCCTTCTCTCCCTCCCTCTGTCCCATCTCCCTTTTCAGACCTGTAAATGTATAACTAACAGCTTTTTTGTGTGGGGCTAAATCCGGCGTGAAGCGATACGGCCCTCCTATGCAGGGAGGTGGAGTGCCAGGCTAAGATGGCTTATCGAAATAGTGCTGGAGCTCGTTCAAAGTCATGGGACGCCAGTCCTAAATCTCCCCCGGACGGCAGGTCAGGCGGGGCGAACGCGCAAACGGGGCCGGACTGAGTCAGCAGAGCCGAAAGACGGATTTACCAAATTAATACAACACTCAGCAGATTACGCGCAGAAGGAGGGGAGGGCTGATATTTATTTAATTCTTTGCACTATGGGTATATTAATGGTCATAAAGGCCTGCCACTCTGTGCAGACTATTGGGTCAAGCGACGGCGGGGGTCCTTCACACTGGGCCTTCTCATAGTTCTCAGAACCTCCTGCTGACTCATTTGCTTTCTGTCACCAAGATCCATGGGAAGGACGGATTTTTTTGGGTCACCATGGAAACCTCAGGATGTTCCAGGGTCTTTTAGCCACATTAGGATAAATGAGATATTAAAGGCCAAAAGCATTCAGCAGGGAAAGAAGACTAATGTTAATAATTCTGCAGCAGCAAGAGAGGTGGGCACTGACTCCATTTGCTACAGACTATATGTCCAAAGTGTCTAGAGAGCCCTCCTGTTTCATTATTACAGCTACTATAAGGCGGACACAGCTGTTCAATAGCACACACTGTTTGTAGAAGCTCCATAAAAAATATCCCTGTCAATAAAACAGGATGCTCTGGGGAAGACACACATGAGCCTAAAGTCATCATGCCCAATGCCCAACATCGCCTCAAAGGGTATGAAGCCCCTCAGCTTTGGGCCGTGGTAGTGGAACTGCGTTCTGTGGAGTGAAGGAGCTCCATTCGATACCTTTGGGATTAGTCAGAATGGCATTTGTGATCCAGAATTAATCATCCAACGTTCTTGATGCCCTTGTGGATGTAATCAAACCCTCACAGCAATTTTTCAAAGGGTCCTACAGTTCAGCTTTGAAATTTAAATAGTTTCAGTACCTTACAAACTTTGGGATTCATTAAATTATCATTCAAATGTAAATATTTGATTATCCATGGTATAATCCAATCAAACATTTCAATTTAGTTTGAATTACAATTCAAATGAAAAGATTTGATTGGGTTACATTATTGACAATACCTGAGGAGTCAAATTCGATCAGTGGAATGTCCATTAGAAGGCCTGCAGAAAGGAATTTTAGGGTCATGATTGAAATTTAAATGTAGGGGCCCACAGGGAGCAAAGCGCTCTCCACCAGAAGCTAGACCCACCAGATTTTACATTTAACAAACCAAGACATGCAGTATCACTGGATGCAAAGCACTTCTTTTATGAAGTATCAAAACCTGTTAATGGAGCTCCCTTATGGAGAAATTTTTAGCCGAAATTAAGTGCTTCGCAATTAATCAATATGATCAGCAAAATTCTCTTTTGACCAATGGTCACTAACATTACTGTTTTACATCCTTTTATGATAAGATAGATTATTTTTTCATGGCAATATCAACCCTGTTTGATTTTATGCAGATTACGCAGTGTTAATTCCTAGCATAGGCTACTACTTATTTAGCTAGTGTAACACCCCCAGTCAGCGGCTACTAGAGGTTTAAGTTTGGATGTCTCACTTGTTTTGTATTAGTTTCAGAGCTGTTTGGTGTTTAGGTTTGTAGGAGGGTCCTTTGTTTGTATGGTATTTAAGTTCTGTGTTAAGTTGTCCGTTCACCCTCACACCGACCCAGAAGGTTTATGTTCGTTCTGTGGCTCTTAGTTTATATTTATCGCCCATCGTGCCTGTTTCTTTTGTGTTTTTGTATCAAAATAAAGAGAATGACTAATAGGAACACCTGCGTCTTTGCCTCTTGCCTGAACGGGCACAAGCCCAACATGACAGCTAGTCTACACCCTGACAAGGCCCATAGTATTCCTTAACCATGTTCCCTAGTAGGCCTACTAGTAAAGGAAAGTCAATAAACGAAATCCCAGAAATTTCTTATGTAATTATTGCAAAGACACACAGAGACTCAGAGACAAGAACAAAAGAAAAGTCTAAATAAATCTAAATAAAACTTTGTACAAAATACATTCACAAATATACAAATACTATATTTGTATATTATTCAACTATAAATACTATAGATTAGTAACACAGTTAGGTGAAATCTACCGACATTTGTTAGTCTTTCGAGTGCTATAGTTTGTGAGTAGTCTAGTTGGTGTGTAAGCTAGTTGGTAAGTAGGTTAGTTAATGAAAAGGCTAGCTGGTGAATATGGTGGTTGGGAGTAGGGTAGTAGTTGAGTAGGCTAGTTGGTGAGTAAGCTAGTTTGTAAGTTGGTAAGTCGACTATTTCGTGAGTAGGCTAGTTGGTGAGTAGCCTGGTTTTATAGGGTAGGCTAGTTTGTAAGTAGGCTAGTTGGTAAGTAGGCTTGTTGGTAAGTAGGCTTGTTGGTAAGTCAGCTTTTTGGTGAGTAGGCTAGTTGGTTGAGCTGGTTATTTGTCTCACCATAGCAGTCTTATATTAGCAGTCTTATATTATAGAATATAATACTAGCCTCTCGCTTTCCCCTTTAGACATAATCAGGCCCCCATCCAAAAATGAAAATCTAGCTACACCACTATCTAGCTGTTTCATTCTGTTCTGTTGGTTCAGCACCTGGACTCCTTTTTTCTGTTGTTCACACCTCTGATGTTGAAGTTTCAGCATTTTATTTTAAGAACAAAAACACCTTACAGACTTCAGGTCCTATGCTGATGAATGCTGGATGGAGTAAGATGTTCCACTGCAGTTCCACTAAGCTATTCCCAACCACCTCTGAGTATCAGTCAAGGTGTCTACAATGTAAGGAAAGTGTGTCACTCCAGTACTGGATCATGCCTGCTCTCTTTATGTCAGTATCATATTTCCGTATCATATTTCACATAGTACCTGCCAATGTATGATTAGGAATGCCCTCTCTGCTTTTCTCTAAATAAATGGGAAACATTTAACCTCACCACCTTCATTAGTGAGTGAAAGCCAAATGACACAAAATCACAGGCCTGAAATCTGCCATAAAATGGAATTGACTTTTTTTTGGTGCTTTTGGAGCTGAGAACAACCGAGGCCTGTATTGCAGTATATAATGTAATACATTCTCGAGTGCATTGTTAGAACAAAGGCTCGTGGTTTTGGCTTTTGATGTATGGTTCCAGACAAAAGATAATTGGTATGGAAACTTGATATTATTTGGAGGTTCCTTAATCTTCATAAAGGTTTTTAAGGACTCATCAACTGAAACAAAATGGGCTGTTTATGGTGTCACTTCAAAAAAAACTCTTTTTTCACCTTAAATTTTCATAATGTAACCAAAAGACACTTGACATCTACAACATGATGGAATCTAGTATCAGTTAAATGTAACAAATGTCCTTTTTTATTTGATCATGTCCTTATGAACACCTGCCAGCCTGCTCAGCTTCTAGAATGGTACATTCTTCAGACAGACCAGCCAATTAGCCTAGCAGCTTTGGCTGTGAACTGGCAGCTAAACATGTGCTTTCTTGCCTCTTTCTTGCCTCTTCTGCCCCTTAAGAACAGAAGGCTCTGATCCATTTCTTGACTGAGTATTGGGTTGTTGTGGGAATGTGCCTCACCCATGGGTTGAGCCCTCATTCTGACTGATCTTCTCTTACCCATGGAACCTACCAGCAGCCAGTGCATGTGAAACATCTGGACCTTCACTGTGGAATTCTCTTTTTTTCAGTTCCTTTTGAGGAAGATGTTTCACAAGTGTGATTAAGACCAATATCCAATATCACAGACATTTTTAGAACATATTTGATTTGGCTGACCCTCAAACAGTGCTGGTTTTCCAGTGGTGTCGTCAGGTCCAGACTAGTTGGTATATATCTAGATCTGGGTTTCTCAACCACTGGGCCTTGAAAGGGCCATGAATCTAAAATCATGATTGGGCCATGAATCTAAAATCGAGACAGGCCATTGGTTCCCAATTGGCTATTTAATATCATCTAATGTGGCCAAGTGGGCCTTGGCAACATGCCATGATAGATAGGCGGGCCTTAATCTTGAAAAGGTTGAGAACCATTGATCTAGATGACATTGTACTGAAGTAATTACTAGTGGTGAGCCGTTATCGGCGTTAACGTGCTGCCTTAACGTGAGACTCTTATCGGGCGATAAAAAAAATATCGCCGTTAATCTATTTACAAAGTTGGGTTGGGAGCTGGGTCTATACAACGCAAGCTATGATGACTTTCACCTTGAAATTTTAGCGCATATACCTATCCGAATTGCACTGTAGGGGGCGAGAATGAGTCTTCAAACCTGTGTGTATGCCTACTTTGAAATTACCACATCAAACGTGACGTGCTAACATGGATGCAGCTTCAGGGGAAAATTATTTTTAAGAAGCTTCCCAATGAAAACCTCAACAAGACTAAGGTTATTTGGGTAGCACACATATTCTGAATGCCTTCGGCAGAATTCAAATGAGCCATTTTAATCTAGATGAAGTGAGATTAATCTAGATTAAAAAAATTAATCAGTGCCCACCACTAGTAATTACATAAATACCTGTTAGCCATTAGCATTGCATTCATGGTGTAATTTCTAGGTGGCGGGGGCAGAGTTAATGCGTTAAAAGTATTAGCTATATTTGTATACTTTTTAGCCATTTAGTTACAATGGCACCTTTCATGGTGTGGGATATATATTCATCAAGTGAAAATTCAGTTCTTGAAGTAGAGGTGTTGGAAACAGGGTCGTGAATGTTTAAGGGTCACTGATGCGCATGAGGAATGAAGGTCAGCATTTCTGTTTTGATCCTCCAGAGGAGCTGCTGTAGCGCAAACTGCTGAAAACGTTCATGCAGGCTCTGAGAGTAAGGTGTCAGAACACACAGTGAATCACAGCTTGCCATGTGAGGAGCTGCGTAGCTGGAGGTCAGTCAGAGTATCCATGCTGACCTCTGTCTACCACTGCACGTGCTCACAAAAGACACATGAGCATCAGCAGAGGACAAAGAAGAAGACAGAAGAATGGAGGCATGGTCTGAAGAATCACATTTTCTTTAGTATCTTGTGGATGGCTGGGTGTGTGTGTTGCTTACCTGGAGAAGAGATGGCACCAGAATGCATTACAAGACGAAAACAAGTTGGTTGAGGCAGTGTGATGCTCTGGACAATGATCTGCTGGGAACCCTTGGGTCCTGGTACTTTTGTGGATGCTGCTTTGACACATGACACCTACCTAAATATTGTTGCAGATCAAGTAAATCCCCTTCAAGACACTGATATTCCCGGCTGGCATCTTTCAGCAGGAGAATGCACCCTGTTACACTGCAAACACAGTGCAGGAATGGTTTAAGGAACAGGACAAGAGTTGACTTGACCTTGTCAGCTCTGTGGGCATCCCACCTCAATACTTTCTAAACTTTACCCTTTATCTTCTCTCCTAATGCATTCTTCTTGCGCTACTCTTACAAAGAGAGTTAGCACTTAATACTCTCCTGTCGTTCTCACACTGTCCTTAAACTTGAACGTGTCCTCATATTGTTAGTCCCTTTGGAAAGCATCTGCCAAATGATTGTAATGTAAATGTAAATGTAAACTTTACGACTCACCTAATATCTTCGTGCCAGATACCATTGCATGCCTTCAGAGGTCTTGCTAGAACAATATTAAGCAGGTTGTTTTAATGGGTGTTCATGGCTGACCTGTGTATATTTCAGGGTATTTACACTCGTTGGGTAAACATACAGCACAGTGCCCTCACTGGTCTCAATGGTGATGCTTTGGTCGAGTGGGAAAAAGTTTTCTTGTCCCAGGCAACCTGGGAGCCTAGCTATGACAAACCTCTTTTTAGGGTTAAGATGTTATAGTTTTGAGGCAGAATTGTATTTAGCTATTCAGAATTCAGTTCCGGTGCTCATTTGTTACTTTATATCCAAAAAGAGAGAGGCAACAACACAATTTCTGTCCCCCAAACCAGTTCAAGATGTTCTGATCAAGGGTATTAATAAAAGTCATTTCCAACCTTTCAGCAAACAGCAATAATTCATCCTAGCGGTGACACAGACTGTATATCGAGACAGTCCACACACACTACTGATGCACACTATCTCCTTCTGCCTCTTCCCTCAGAGTCTTTGCGGAACTGAACGCGGCAGAGTGGCGTTGGCCTTTAGCCATTAATCACAGCTAAAGACTGAGAGTTGGCTCGGTTCAGGCACATGAACCCAATACACCGTCTGTGATGAGCTCACAATTCTATAAAAATCCAAGATCTTACTGAAGGCTTCTGCTTAGTGGAAGAAACTCATCCTTTAAAGTGAAGGTGTCTCTGGCAGGTCTGCTGCTGCACTGCACAGGTTTTCCATTTAGTTTGCTCAAAGAAACTTGTCTCTCTTATCTAGGCCTGCCTGCTGACCCACTTAATAATAGGCTGTTGCAACCTCCCACCGGGGCAAATTCAGTTAAATCAATGCAGAATCAGCTTTGTTTGTTTGTGTTGCCTTGTTTATTTGTTTGTTTGTTTTGGTTAATAGCTGTCACCATGTAAGTCAAAACTGATATGTGGAAACTAAATATACACAAACGGCATTCAAACAAGCAGATAAATAAAGTAGATAGATACACGATGATGCTGATGATGTTGATAATTATTAATAATAGTTATAATAATAGTATTAATAATAACAATAATAATAATAATAATAATAATAATAATAATAATGATAATAATAAGATGAAGAAGAAGAAGAAGAAGAAAAAGATGAGTAAGAAGAAATATCTATATGCAATGTTAATATGAATAATTATAGTTGTTACGTCTGGGTCAGCTCGGTTACAGCCCGGGACACAGAGTGGTTATATCATGTGTTTTTGCATGTCTGGTCATCAGGAGCATGAGCAGCCCAGGTGCCAGCACTAGCACACTAGCTGGGTTGCTAGGATCGGCATGTGGTCACCAAACTCTTCTAATGAACGTCTCAGGTTTGTAATGTTTATATGTGTTTACTTCTACGCCTGTGTCTGTGTCTGTGTCTCAGTTGCTGGACTTTGTGAAGGATTCCCCCTGAGCTCTACCCCCCAGGACAGCTCGCTCAGTGGCAGTGGGAGAGCTGCCTTCTCTTCAGCCAACGGACAGGTTCCACAGGACTCTGATCAGTACCAGTGATTGTTCCACATGTGTTTACTTCCCTTTGTCTCAACAGGCATGAGGTGTGTTGCCGTCCCACTGTGGTTAAGAGTTGATTCTCTAGACCTAACCTGTAGCTCGGCCAAGAGACCGAGCCTTGTCTCCCTCGGGCGTGGGTCCATTGAACAGGAGTGAAGGTCCTCCAGGAATCACAGAAAACTTGTGTCATGTTGAGAGCTCAGCATATGAGTTTGGTTCATTAAAAATACTTTAAGAAACTAAAGCTGATTCCTGTATTCGTGTCTTCCCAGTGTAGCCAGCATGACAATAGTACAACAAACAACAATGTTAGGGCTCGTTAATGACTAAAAACAATGTTAGTCATTAATTATTGTTTATTATTTATTGATTAATGTATTTGTCCATTGATGTGTTACAGACATATACGATAACATATAACATACATATTTACTTTTTTAAATTGTTGTTTGAATTATTATTATTATTATTATTATTATTATTTTTATTATTATTATTATTATTATTTTTATTGTTATTAAAGACAAAAGAACAATGGGGCATTTTTATGAATATAACAAAGATTAAAACCATTTACTGAAAAAAGTCAAACTTAATATTATTAAAAAAATAAAAATAAATCTTAATAATCATGCATTTCTTCATATTTACCAGAACAGATATTTTCTGCTTGCCTACTGTGTTCAGGACTTGGATATCAGCCATGTGGACTGACCCAACATCAGATGGATATAGGGATAAATCTGACTCCAAACAAGACTTGCCAGAGATCCACATGCTTTTGCTCCAGCAGATGATCAGATACTGCACGATCAGGCCTTTTGAGACGTAATCAATATCTGCGGCCGTTAAGTCTTTAAGCTTTTCCTCCTTCATGTCTGGCATCACTAAACTCCTCCTCCCTTTCAGACAACCCTAACATTACGCATGCAGTAACCTGGACTGCATATCCATCTGCTTAACCTTCTCCTGCTCGGCCTCCACCAGCTGAGGAGACGTGAGATGGAACTGGAGGCGCGGTGCAGCGAAGTGCCTGCGGTGGTAAAGCATCTTCAATTAAAATGGATTACAAAATCAATCCACCCTCTTTGCTCCGTACAAGGAGAATGGATTAAGTATAGAGAGCTGATCCTGGGGAATTCAGGTTATGGAGACTACATGCAAAAACAATAAGGTGATAAAACGTTTAAGCAGTTGGAATCAATGTCCATAATGGTTTTACAATTTATAGGCGAGGAGCGAGCTCGTGACGGGTGGCCGCTTCCTTTTAAATAAGGCATTCGCATCATTTTAACTGCGAGTTCCTGCAAATGACTATATTGTAATTTGCTGAGGGACTTGTGTTCTGCTCGTCAATCACATTTCATTGCAATGTTCCACCCTGTGTCAACTTGCATCTGACAAATAAAGCTGAAACTGAAACTGAAATGATGCATTTCGGTCCCTTTCAGGCCTAAATTGCAGGGACTTGAGAGACGGAAGGGCTCACAGTTTGAGCGAATAATGGGGCTAGGACCATGCTGCAGTACTGCAGGGGACTAAAAAGCCCCATTATTTCAGCAAACTTCTGTACAATAGGCTTCACGTCTCCCACGCTGAGTGATTTCATGTTTAATGGCCTAATATGAACTGCATTTCGTGTTGCATGCTGAACGATACAGCAGAGTAACGTGCTGGCAGGCTAACAGGAGAGGAGGACAAAACTGCTGCTGGGCTTTTCTTTACCGTAAATTGTAAAAAATGGGCCTTGAGGCCTTTTCAGCTGACTTCCAATGGAGGCCTGTTCAACCATAGCAAGAAGACGGCAGCCCTTTGTCAACCCACTGACAGCAAGGCCACTTTCTCACTGCTCATTCAACTTTACAGTATGAGCAAACAACATTTACGCCATTTAGCAGACGGTTTTATCCAAAGCGACTTCCTTCCCTACAGGGGACAGTTTCCCTGGAGCAACTTGGGGTTAAGGGTCTTGCATGGAGGACCAGTGGTGGTGTGCTGAAGGCAGGATTTGAACCCATGACCTCTTGGTCCATGTATATACACAGTAAACGCCCCGCATATATATAGTGGGGGTTACGTTCCAAGAGCACCCGCGTATAGTGAAAAAATGCAAACTTGCATTGTGGTAAAAAAAAAATTAATTTAATGTAATTTACTGTAATAAATACAGGACTTTAAGAAGAACAAAACGCAAAAGACGGGGAAATTCTGGACTGCTGCTGCTGCTTCAAGGAGAAATAAATAACGTTCTCGAATTGGCTACTTTCAAACCTCCCATCTCTGAGTACAGGTGTCTGTGACGTCTGGGCCTCGTCCACCACGCCCCTATGTCCTCGTTATGGTTGTTTATGTTTGGGCGTGGTGCTTAGCATGACAATCAGATGCACCTGAACGGAACCCCTCAGTTATATGCGGACCAGCACTCGCGGATTCAGTCTAACACATTTTTTTTCTGAGAACCGCATTGTATTACTGCCACCAGCCCAGCATTTACCTTTACATTTTCTTTAAGGGGAATGCATCAAATGAAATTAAAGTGTTCTGTGGGCATATTTGGGGGCATATTTGGGTTTATTCTATAAAAATAGCCATTTTTTTTACCAAAACACAACTATACGCGGGTGCTCTTCGAACGTAACCCTCGTGAAAAGCAGGGGATTCCTGTATATATTTGTTGAAATCAGTATATATATATCAACCCTTTTTGTATTGGTAAAATCTGATTTCAACAAATATAATCAGTCTAACACCAGTGTTTGCTCTCCTAGACGTTCACCTTTGTTGCTCTTTTGCTTGTCGTGGAGCCCTCCCTCTGTGGGCTTTCCCCACCCAGAGACTACCCTGAAAGTTCTCCTGCATGACATCTGACACCTTGAGCATCAATGCAAACAACAGAACATGGGAGAACATCCATATATGCAGTTGTTGTGCTTTATGATGACAATTTACTATTTGTTGCACTGAGAGCAAAAGTGCTATATTGTGATATAACTGAACACACACATACACTATATAAACACGCATTGGGATGACCATGATACTAACAAGGACTTTGATGACATAGATTTTAATATGACGAGGGTTCCTTCTTTGCAGCTCTAACAGCAACTTTCCTCAAAATTATGGAGTGTTTCTGTGGGAATGTGTGCCCATTCACTCTGTAAAGCATTTATAAGGTCAGGCACTGTTTTCTTTCATGTTCTTCCACTTGAACCTCTCGGGTTTGCCAACTCATTCAGCCATGTTTTATGAAGCTTGATTTGGGCACTAGGGTACAGTCATGCTGGAATAGAAAAGGTTCTTCCCCAAAGTTCACAAAATGTCCATAAAGTTGGAAGCAAAGTGTTGTCCAAAATGCCTTGGAATGCTGTTTCCCTTCACAGAAAGTATGAGGCCTATCCCAAACAATGAAAAACAGGGGTGTTCCAGGACTTTTGACCAATATCATGTATTACATGTATTTCTCTCTTTATAGAATATTGACTTTTCCTACTGAATATTATGTTTAACAGATTCACTGTTGTGAGAATTTAAGGGAACTCGGTCCTGTGGGTCTGTGAGGCTGCTCCGCCCCTTGCCTCACAGCTGATGAAGATATACCTAACTGTTAAAAGACACTAAACAAGCCATGCTTTTGAAATGAAAATTTCTTAATTGGGTGTGTCTTTTTTTCATTGATTACACATTTTTTTTGTAATCATCAGAAACCATAACACACTTTTCTAAAACAGTGTTTCATGCTGATTTCAGATCTGCATTCCGTTTTTTTCAGTCACATCAACTTTTTGAATTATGAGTAATATTAGATCTGCAATAGACTTGCAAGCAGTTTTTATTAAACCTTAGGCACCAATCAAGAACTGTTTCAATATTTTCAGTGTGAAGTCAGACAGGCCACACTGTGGCATAGATATAATGTTCAGTGTCAGTCAGCTACCACTGTTTCTTCATAAACACTCAGCTTATGATTATTAGGGTGTACTCACACTAGGCACGGTTACCCTGAAACGGGCCCGAGTACGATTGCCCCCCCCTTCCCCTCTGGCACGCACTCACATTAGATTTCTGCATTCGTGCCAGAGCACGCTTACGTCATTATGGTGCGATGGTTTCAGGATAAACAG
>JBBPDC010000019.1:5724353-5736737 GCA_037974485.1 Hemigrammopetersius urotaenia
ATAAAAGTAACAGTGTAGCAAAAATTACACAAACTGCCCATTGTAAAAAGGGGGTAATATTTTACCCCTTAAAATTACTCATGTTGCACCAGAAAAAGTCATGTTGTACCAAAATATAGCCCACAGAGAAAAATGTTGCACAGAAGAAAATATTGCAAGAGAAATGTCCATCTAGAAATCTTAATTCTGTCTGCTGTCTTTCTGTTATTTATTTTGGTAACTGCAATTTGCACAGTACTAATTTGCATCAACTTGATATAAACCATAAACCAAGTCTATATTAGCTTCATAGTTCCAATCCACATTTAGTGTTAAAGTATAAATAAATGTGACCTGGAGAACATTAGAAAAAGCAGTATGTAGTGTGCATGTGTGTCCGTGAGCATGTGTGTGGAGAGAATAAGAAGCGCAGGAGTAATTACGAGCCGAGACTGTGTGTGCTGAGTAAAGAGAAACAGAGAAAATAGACCCTGGTGTTATGGATAGAACTTGCATTCCACTAATGACAGCAACGTGTAGGGCTTTCTATTTCGCTCTGTTTCTTTTCTCATTTACCCCAAACACCTTTACTTTTACAGACGTCTTCCTGTTTCCAGACACCAAAACAAATAGCTTAATATTAGATAATTATGTCATTTTTAACCAAAGTCTTCACACTACCTCCTCCTGTCAGCCCCCTCCTCTCTCTCCCTTGCCCCCCACCTTTTCTATTTTGAGTGGCTGCACCTGTCACTCTCACATTCCCCTACGCTGCTGACTGGCAGATAGTTTGGAAGCTCACACACACACAAACACACACACACACACATCCACACACACACACACACACCAGCAGCAGCTCTGTCAGATTCCCCCAGCCTCATGCTCATGCCCTGAAACAACACACTGCATCACCTGCCGACGAAAACACAAACTCTGCCCACGCAAGTATTTTAACAACCAATTTCCCACTTATGCTCAATGAAAAACAATGATATAAGCTAAGCCTAATCTCAATGCTGCGTGGTCACAGTGTCATGGCCTGAATCCCATGCACCCCACACCTCTGGGCCAAGGCCTCCCAAGCAAAACTTCTCACACAATGAGAACAAAAACTTGTTTCTCAAATTCTTGTTTTTATTTTTTTATGGTGGAAATGATCCAAAATTATTTAGAAAAAGTTCTTTGCAAAGTTATTTTTTACATTGCCAGACAGTAAGTTGGGCCATCCCTGCCTTAACCTCTTGGGATGGTATTTCATGAAGCGGGATAGTTGGTCAGATAATTTAAGCTCAAAGTTAACAACTGTTCAGTATGAAAGTCCCTCAGCTCTTTTCCTACTGGCTGGATGACTATGGCTTAAGTTATCTGGCAAAAGAGTCTGCTTTGTGAAAGACCCCCACCTGTAGCATGGGTGAACGGTTCTAAGGACATTGTATTGATTTGTGTTTTATTGAATACACATAAGCTATTGAGCATGCCAGTATGAAAAAGGAACATTGTTAAATAAGACTTTTTCGAACATATCATTTAAATGGGAAGTATCATTTCTTTTCAGAGCTTTTCGATTCTGAATGTTAACAGCTTAGAGAGGATTTCTAAGTGGACACTCTGGTGTCGACAGTAATCAAGCAATAGTGGATGTGCATGTTTTCAAAATGTATAACAATGAGTTCTTTTTAAAGAAATACTCCAAAAGATACCTGAAAGGTGTATACGAATGTCTGCATAAACAGTTTCTGTAATCGAGACTCTCATCAGATGATGTATTTTTTAAAGTGAAGCTGTAGAATATTTTACTGAATTTTAATCAAATTTACAAGACCTTTAATTACCCCAAACAGTCACTTCAGAGCTAAATAAAAAGATACCAGGAGTACAGCTTGGATGATAAAGCACATACCTACCATGCAGGACAGGTTGGGACAGTTTGTTTCTACACTTTTTTATCAATCATATTTATCATATTTAAAGACAAAAATTTTATTACATGTTTTGCATTTGTTTTGTAACAAAAACGACACATTTCCACATATCTGCCTATTAGGTCTATAGCAGTTTTGCCATGCCCATTCACACTGATGTTCCAATCAGAATACATTTACATATATGAGTCATAAAGGGACACTGACCACTTTGTTTGACTGTAAATGAATCACATAAAACTGAATTATGTTATAAACTAATGACCAGGGAACTAAAATCCAAAACATGTAAGAAAAGGGCACTTTAAAGATTCAGAAATCTTTGAGTCTAACATACATAACATGGTCTAAGACAAATAGCCTCTTCCACAAGTGACACACACTTCCACCATCACAGCTGTGCATCACAGTATAATAGGAAAACATGAGGGGTCAGTTTCAATTACTTAGTGGCATCAACAGAGGCGACCACCTGTTTATTGTGTACAATGTGGTCAAGGCAGACGCATGAGCTCCACTGAAACACATGCTTGCTCTTCTGTCTCTCTCTCTCTCTCTCTCTCTCTCTCTCACACACACACACACACACACACACACACACACAGTGTTGATGGAAACATCAAGACTATAGTCCTAAGCTCAGAAAGAAATCAGTTTTTAAAAGGTTGAGACTCATAAAAGACACCAAATGCATGAACACACACAAATCTCAGTTCCTTTCACGCCCGTTTAGAATTTTCTGTAGAAATTCCTCCCTTCACATCATCTTAACTGAACTACTTCAATAAATATTTTTCTGTTTTTAACTTTGAATTAAATTAAATTCATTACAATTACATTTGTACTTTCACTAGGCTGTGCACTCTCACAACACCAGTGGAAGTGTGTGTGGCAGATGGAGAGAGAGATATTAAAGGAGCCTCCTGGAAGAAGGTGACTGCACTGGTTCATCTGAACACTGATCGAACATCTGAAATGTCAAAACACTTCATTTTTCTCAGAATATATTTTAAGCCCCCCCAGTCTTCCCAGATTAGATGAGCTGATTTATAATAATTAAACTGCTCAAACACACAAAAGTTATAGAATAGGGACTGTTGCATTGTATGTGTCACACTCTCTCTCACACACACACACACACACACACAGACCTCCCAGTGGATTCAAGCAAAGAAGAAGTAGGGCACAGGCTCTCTTGCTCTGCCTCCTGAGTGTCAGGCGCTTATAGTGGCAAAACTATAAAAAGAAAGTGCTGTTATAGCCTGGAACCCGAATACCCCCTCAAACACTCTCCAACACTACGGCTGCTCTTTTAACCTTTCTAACCTTTCTCTTCATATCTCTACCTCTCTCTCACATCTCACTGTCTTAAACAATGACACAATCTCTTTCTTTCGCTTTCTCAACAGTCAGAACTGCAGGTCTTTCCTAAAGGTACCACCACAGACTTGACAGGTGCGCCTGTATTGTCTTGTGCGTTGTCTGGTTTCATGATGTTTTGTGTTGTATTGTAATATAGTCTTGGCAATATGTGGTCTATGCCTCGGTCAATTACAGGGGTGTGGCTGAAGTCTACCTACATCACAGACTGAGACTAGAGGGGGCCCCTGGAGTTGTACATGCTCATTTTTGAAAACAAGAAGTTATGAAAGAAAACAGAAAGTCTCATATCCGCTGTCACAACATTACTGCTGCATAGACACCACCACTGGCAACAGGTCTCTTATTTTATGATAACAATAAGGCACCTATATCATTTTTTGTTGTGGAATGGTGTTTTTTTGCCATATTCTAGGATATAACCTGCTGCTATTTGTTAAAATGTAAGCTTATCAGGTATGGGAAGACCTCACCATTAGTACCCAGACACATAAAATGTATAGTGTAGAGTGTCTGGCATCATCTATATGTCATAAGTGTTTCCATATTCAGTATAATTCACTTGAAAGGCTTTTTACTTATCTCAGAAAAGATCAGGGGCTCAGAGAAGGACCAGGCCACAATGTGTAGTTCCATAGTGGCCTTGTCTTTCGAGACCCTTTAAGAACACGGTTTCATGCCACCTGTATGTGAACTGGACCACAAAATTCTTACAAACTCTTTACTCTTGGGTGAATGATTCAGGAGACTGTCTGCTCAAGCCACAGACAGACAGCAGAGTTTCCATCACTTCAGGACTCTTTGTATTTGTAGCTACCTGTTGTTGTACTGTTGTGTTTACATTCAAACTCAACCTACTTATACGAGACAGGAGAATTTAAGCAATGTTTTGAGGCTATATTTACATATTTACCACTTTTTCGCAGTAGACAAGCTAATTTCTGATTTGTCTTCGAGATCCTAAGGTCCTAAATCTAAAATATCCATACTTTAATTCCTTCCCTAAAATGTATTTGAATATTTGAGGCACATAAAATTAACGGTTTTGACTAACGTCAAACTAAGAGGCCTTTTAAAAAGATCTTCCCAAGAAAATTGTTCTCTTTCTCCAGACTGAAACTTAATAGGAGATAAACATGTTCTATGTTAATCTATGTTGATGCAATGAAATTAATTACATTACATGAAGTCAAGTGATTTTGGACCATTTCTCTTGGTCCATTCATCATAAAAGATTCTACAGTGATGGTAAACCTGAGAGCCCTAGAAAGTATTTAGCATACTAGTTTAATATAAAATTACGCAGTGAAAACCTGATATCACTTGAAAAGGCTGTCAGGGAGTTATGCAGTAAGGAAATCTGACTGTTAAAGTTCAGCTGAAATCTGGAGATGTTCCAAGAATGTAAATGTCATTTCTCTCTCCACTCTTGCTCTAACTGAATTTACGTCACAGCACCTAAAGGTTCCACTTCTAAACACCTGCATATGATAAATTACACAGCCATAAAGTATTAAGCGCACCACAGCTCAGCTCTGTCTCCTGTCTACAAACTCACAGCTCTCCTACACAAATGTGGAGAATGAGAGAAGGTATTCAGGGAAAAGTGTGTATTTGTGGATCCATATAATGAAAAACTGAATTTTCATCTCATGTTGCTATAAAATTTTTCTTAATGGATTGTATTTGTGATGTCACAAAAATCAGCCCATTTGTTTATACACCACCTATTGAGCCTACAGCAGTTTAACTCTGCCCATTCATTCTGAAGTTATAAGCACCGTTTCAACACAGGCTGTTTTTGAATGAAGCCCAACCAATCAACTCATTTACACAGATTGGTCTGGGGTTTTTGGGACCAATAAATTTAAGGAACTGAGGGATGTGGGTCCTTTAAGGACATGATCCATCAAGACAACAAGCCTCAGCCACAGACATATGTTAAAATACATGCCAAATCATTCCAATACGTAAGTCCACTATGCTGAGACAGTTGTCAGTAAAAATTGTGAAAAAATAGAATTTAAAGTATTTGCAGAACTGCCTCAGCTGGTTTTATTCCAATTTCTCACTTGCAAGTCAAAAATAACTGTTAGCACGTGCAGAAGATTGACAGATGGGAGGCTTTGTTTAGGTGTCTCGTGAGTATAAAAAGTTGACCTTTGGTCATAATCATCGGAAGAATCCTTTTTGGCATTGTCATTCAGACAGTGTCCATTTTGCCACACCTAAAACTGGCACTTGGGCCTATTATTATTACTATTCCACAGACAGTCTCTTTTCCAGTGGATAAAAGGATTGACAACTTTCCAGACAGCCATCTCCAGACACACAGCGCCATGACTGTTGTTAAACAATTATCCTCATGCTCCTTCATCTGGCCTCTAGATAAATCACAGCCAGCCTCCTTTACTGAGGAAAATTCCCCTTGCTTTTGTCTTTGATTTAGTTCAACACCGGCCGGCTGCACCCAAGTCAATCATAACAGAAGAAATGTCCCTCGAACCAAAAGATAACTCTCCTGTTATGTTCTTTATTAAATTGATGTTTCTGGCATGTTTCTTTGTGACTGTCAAACCCATCAGTAACCCATCTGCCTGTGCCATGCCCTTTAGAACGAAAAATGTTTTCTGCAGATCACAAACTTTTTTACCATAATATGCAATACACACAAGTTGCCCTTTAGCTGAAGTATAGCTGATCAGCCAAGGCATGTTTACTGTCTGATGTTTGTTCCTTTTGTACTGGATCTCAAACACACTGTGCTTATGTTGTTTCTGACACTGTATGCTGTGTGGTGATCTATAGAAACAGACAAAATTACAGACGGGGCTCCAGGATTACTGTAAATACTGCTTTTTTTTTTACATAAGATTACATAAACTGCTAAAATAATGAATGGGATATGCAATTATAAGCATGCAAACTGGCATGCAAAAGCTTTAATTACCAGTCAGTTACATTAGTCTGAAGAAAAATATTTCAGAAGAAGAATTTCTCTCTCACTCTCTCGATGTATCTGTCTTCTCTCTATATATATACACATATATATAGAGATAGAAATAGTGCTTACACATATACATGCATACATATGCATACAGAGAGAGAGAGAGAGAGGAAGAGAAATATAATGTATAAATGTGCAATTTGACATATATAATTGACCTATAAAGAGAGTTCTTTTTTTCCCAATTTTTGCCTGTTTGATCTCAGTCTAAATGCCCTTCAGTCCTTCTTTGTCTCAGTTCCACTACATGACACTGCTGCCCTCCCCAGTGCAATGGCCTCAGTCTCAGCCTGAGAGATGAAGGGGGCAGTGACCAGCTGTCCTTTCTCAGACTGAACTGCCTGCTGCATCTTCCACCCTCACACCAAAAGTCTCTCCTTTCCTCTCCTAGGGTAAAAATAGATAACGATGCTAACAGATGCACCAGTCGCTGTCTATCTGCACCTAACTACTCAAAGAAAGAATATTCCAGAATAAAGGTGCAAAGGTGCCGAACGGCTGTGGAATTTAAGCTGCAGTCTCCACTGCTGCCCACTATGTAGCTGCACATGTCCCATACTAATAACTCTACAGCCAAGCTCAATTTGATGTTAACCTGTTAAGTAAAGCCATAGGCCATCAGACACAGCGAATACTAAAATCAGCAAAAATGCCTAAATAAAGAGAACGCACCAACCTTGAAAAAGTCAAAAAGTTCACAAAAATGGTCCTAATGACCAGTCATGGGCTGTTTCTAAACCAGCAACCATGGGTTCCTCTCCTAACTAGGGCAGTGTAAATGGGGAATTCAGTATTATAAATATCAGATGGTGTAGGAGCAGGGTGTCAAATCCACTCTAGTTCAAGAAGCGTGTGTTCTGCTCAGCAAAAACAGATGGGCAAGAAAAATGAAGAGTGATACACAGACTTCTATAATGGCACAATATAGGCTCACTTATTACTGTTATGCAAACCTATTATAACTGGTATAACAATCTGCTAGAGCACACACACACACACACACACACATACATACACAGATACACACACACGCACACTCATGCAACCTGTGTAGAAGCAGATGTAGGTGCAGGTCAGGCTGTTCATGAGAAGTTAAGTGGCACTCACCGTTCGCAGGAACTGGATCTCCTCATCTCCTCCTTCTCCTTCAGCCATCCTGCTCCCAGCTTCTCCACCAGCTCCTCAGGAGAGACCACAAAATCCTTCCGTTTTTCCTTCTCTCTCTTCCGTCTCTCCTCTCTCTGTCTATCTTTCACCCTCTCTCCACTCTCTCATACACACTCTTCCTCTCCTCTCTCTCTCAGTGTCTGTGTGTGGGTGTGTTGGAGGACAGCATGTGTCCTGTGGCTCTCACGGTGGTGTGAGAGGGAGTGACAGACAAAATCACTTCTCCTCCACTCTCAGTCTCTCTCTCTCTCTCTCTCTCTCTCTCTCTCTCTAAGTCTGTCCATATTTGCACAACTGAGCCACCCCTCCTCTCTAAGCCTCGTCCTCCCTCAGGTCTGTGTGGCCTATAAAAGGCAAGTGTGTGTGTACACTTTTGTGCGTGTGTGTATATTCTCTAGGAATGGGAATCACCAGAGGCCTCAACAAAACCATATTATTGTGAAATTTAGGCTACTGTGCAATTCTCTGTGGTTATATATTATATATATTAGATACGCCCACCATGGGCGTCGTTAGGTCTATTTCGGGGGGTCTGAAGCCCACCCAAAATGATCCCAAACCACCCTAAATATATAGTAATTATTATACTATTATTATATATCCAAACATTTCATACAAGATATCACTGAGCGCATATACGCACTTTACAAATAGAAACAAGACTATGAATTGAAATGAAAAATAATAAGTCTAGCTATTATTATTGAATTAAAATGAAGTACTGGCTGTTGAAGCTGCTGTAGGTAGCAGGCGGGCATTAGGACCCAGGCGAAGCTACACGGCGCTGCTTGTTAGCGAGTAGCAAGCGGAGCCTGTTTAGTAATATTTCTCTGGTAGCAACGTTTGTACTCAGTTCAACAGAACAATACTATGAGTTAGTGTTGTCACGGTACCAAAATTTCAGTATTTGGTACCAATACCAGTGAAAATCCATGGTTCTCGGTACCAATTTCGGTACCAAAGCAAAACATAAAAACATGAATTGAACAACAACCTATTTTTATTAATGAAACAATAATTAAACAAACATGACTGAATAACACACTTCTTATTTATGTACTTAAACATTTGTATAGTGTTGTCAAAAGACCCGGTACTCACTCACTGTAACTTGATGTTAAATAACACATGAAGTCATGTAAATGAATGGTGTCTTATTGTAAAGCCTTACCAAACTATACATGACTGTATTTGACTGCACTTTTATTTAATCAAACTGTGCAAACCGTATTTCATAACCTAGAACTGCTTTTCTGATGTACCGGTTTTAAAGATACAAACATTAATCATACATTTGTTCTCTAACACATATCTTGGCTACACAGGACATTTAAAGGCCTCTTGTGTCTAAAAATAGTACGCTATTATGTCCTGTTTTAAACGCTATAGGAACATTAAATAGTTAATAAAGAAACTTTATTCTGATACTCGCGTTAGCATTAGCCGCGCTTATGCTAACGATTAACTAAGCAAACGGCAATGTTTATTTCAATCCAACATTCAAAGTAATATAGGGTATATTTTTTTTATAACAAAAGCTCTAGATGTAAAATAAAATTAAAACTTATCTGCCTGAATTCTTTCATTAAATCTGGGTGACGGTCTTTGAGGTGTTTTAAAGGTTCGATGTATTTCCGAACCTTATCAACCTCCTTTTGATATAAAACTTTGATGACGCGGCTTGGAAATGGGTTTCCGGTGATCAGTGAAACGAAAAACGAAATACTTCCACACCGGCTCTTTCCTCCTTTCTTTTCAACGAGCGGATTCAGAGCCACCTCATCAGCAGCACCGCGGGTCGCCATGTCTCTGTGCTTTTACGAAGAAGACGCAACTGCACAATACGCACATAGCGCAGCAAGAACCCGGGTTGACCGGGTGCTCGGTACCACCGGTACTTCAGAAAACCAGGTACCGTAACATTAAAATTTTTTGGTACCGACTTGGTACCGCAGTACTGGGTCTTTTGACAACACTACTATGAGTGTCCATAATTGTTCACTGCTTAACTTTACTTGTTTCCTTCAGTGAAAGTTTTGGTGAAAGGTTTTCAGCCCTCTATACACGCTAATTCCTTCCTACAACTGTTATATTGCCATTACAACTGTTATATTGCCATTACATTGTGATATCTTGCTGCCTTTTTTTGAGGGGGGTGTGAAAAAAATGCCACAGTACTAGAGAAATTTACAAAAATTGATGTCATCTCAATGACTGAACCACGCCTGTGTGAGAGGAGGACCACGCCTGAAGCTTCCCTTTATTCATCTGTTTTATGTTTTGGCACCCCACCACCAACCCATTTCCTCCTTAGAGGTCTACTGCCTGCCCCAAGTGATGCCAGACAAAATATTTCTCTTCTTCTCTTGAGGAGTGGTCGAATGAGTCCCTCAGGGAAGCCAGGGATGATGAGAGGGAGTGTTAAGTTGGTGGAAAAGTCACCTCTTACTTGTTAAGTTTGCTTAAATTGTGTTTTAAATTGTGTTTTTTTACAGGTACAGCAGTAGTGAGAGAAACTGGCAATGTACCTGCAAGGAGTCTAACAGCTGGATTCTGATCTCTGCCAGGTACGATTAGCAGATCCACCAAAATACACTGATGTTAAACACTCTGAATCTATTATAGATGTTCTCAAACCAGACATCTTCAGACTCTCAACTCCGGTGCTTAATAACGATGTAAAGCACTGAAAAACTGCATCTGAAATAAGCTTTCTGATGTGCAGCCAAATACACTACATGGCCAAAAGTATTGGGACACAGGTCTTAATTAATCACCAGGTTTTTCAGTCATACCTATTGCGGCAGGTGTATAAAATCAAGTACCTAACCATGCAGTCTCTATTTGCAAACATTTGTAAAACAAAATGAGTTATTCTGAAGAGCTCAACGAATTCAAATGCTGTACTGTGAAGGGATGCCATCTTTGCAATAAGACTGTTTGTGAGATTGGCAAGTGGAAGTGTTTAGAAACAACAGCAACACAACCACCAGAGTGGGGTCTGCTAAGGTCGATGGTGCATAAAAGTCGACAACGCTCTGCTGATCCCGCAGCTAAAGAGTTCCAGACGTCCGCTGGCATTAATGTAAGCACAAAACTGTGCTATGTGTTTGAATGCAATGTCATTATAGATCATGTTGGTGTAAGGGTGTCCCGATACTTTTGTCCATCTAGGGCCCATCTATGGTATGTAAGTTGTTTCCTATGGTTATAGATGTGAGACTTAATCGTACGAAAAAAGTCGTAATTCTTTATGACATGTGTTGACACATGAGATGTGATGATAATTCTTTTTTCTGACATCTTATTAGTCAAAAAAGAACCAGTGGTGCCAGTAGTCTGAAGACCCTGACTATAATACTGTTTCTGGACAGGGCATCCTCTGTGATAATTCAGACTGAAAGGTCACGACTGAAAGTTTATTTCTGTGGCTAATGCTTCCCCTTACAACCTATCTAATAACAACATTCACTATAACTTCAGTTTGGAACATACTTTTAGACAATGTTCCTAGAGGTCAGAAAAACATTCTTGACACATTACAAGCGCAGGGCTTTGGTTTCTTCAGTAACTTGCTATTGGTCCTTCCTTCATATCAAATTAGGTGTCCTAGTCCAGCCTTTATGGTTCTAAAATCAGTTTCAGAACTTGATAATAGAAAGTGCTTCACAGTGCTTCACAAAAAAAAACCCTGAACATCCAGGCACTGTGCCAGCAGTGCTATTATGTGTCTAAATAAATGAGGAGGTTCAGAAAAGAATGGTGCCACCGCAATTGATTAGGAACCAATTAGACTTGGAGACTAGCAGTTGTGTTTGTCTACTTGTAATAAACAAAAACAATGTGTGCGTTTGTGCAGCTTACAGCTATCAGCTATTCAAAAGCTTTTCTTAGTCCCTCACCCCATCTGCAGGAATGAATGTGCATAGACAGTGCATTTAACAATTACTGAGAGAGACAGAGAGAGAGAGAGAGAGAGAGAGAGAGAGAGAGAGAGAGAGACAGACAGACAGACAGAAAGAAAGGAAAAGAGAGTGGTAAGAGAGAGAGAAAGAGAGAGAGGTTGGCAGAGAGAAACAGATACAGAGAGAAAGAAAGAGAAAAGAGAGGGATGAGAGATAGCGAGAGAAATAAAAACAGACAGATAGATAGAGAGAGACACAGAGATGCTGAATATGCATTCATGATGGGTTTAAACCAAGGCAGTTATGCACATTATGCATAAAATATTAAACATTAAAACGTTTTCTTAATATTTATTTCAATTCTAAATGCATCAAGCTCAAGATTTTACCTACAGCTGGCAATTTTTAAACATTAATGCAGCAAAATTAATAGTACCTATAAAATTACCCACACACACACACACACACACACACAGCCATACACACCTTACACACTTTACACACAGGCACACACATAAATGTATTGCACCTCACCTCCACTATCTCCATTTAAGTGTCATCTCTCAGCACACCTCACATCCCTTCTTTTTCCCAAAAGCAGCCACATCTGGGGCGCAGCTGGATCACCCCAAGGCGTTTTCGTGGAGCTTGGCTGCAAAAACACCAAGTTCAGAGAGCATGCTCAGAGAAGAAGGATGACGACACAACCTAGACAATTTTGGGAGGGTGATGGGAATTTGAGTTCTTACCTGGTGAGACATGGCGAAGTTGTCTGTTGCAGTACCGCGGGATGAACACTAGGAGGCAGCGTTTTTACTCAAACTAAGGCTAAAAAGTAACGCGGACTTTTTAGTCCTGAACCAGCACAGCGCACAGTGTGAACTTGTTCCCTGTATTTAATCAATTCACCAAGTGAAGCAGCAGGCAGCCAGTGACACATCAACCAGGGAGCAGTGCCGTATCTACCATTGAGGACACCGAGGTCATGTCCTCGGTATTTTTTCCCGAAATTTCAAATTAG
>JBBPDC010000019.1:5736837-5751534 GCA_037974485.1 Hemigrammopetersius urotaenia
TGTTGAATCAATGCCACGTAGAATTAAGGCAGTTCTGAAGGTGAAAGGGGGTCAAACACCGTATTAGTATGGTGTTCTAATTATTCCTTTAGGTGAGTGTACGTGTGTGTGTATGTGTGTGTGTCGGGTGTGTGTTGGTGTGTGCCTGTGTATATGTGTTTCTCACTAGTCATGCAAAATATGCATAATATAACAAATAAAGGTACAATTTGAGTTTCTTTATTAGCCATAAACATAGAAACACATACAGAAATGTGTTTTATTTCTCCAATGTTAGTTTAGTCTCAGTTCTTACATTTTATAAAGACTGAATTGAATAGAGAATTGGCCTTTAGTAAGTCGACCTTTAATTCATAATTAACATATCAGAAGTTCCACCTATGAAATGTCCAGCAGAACTCGATGAGAACTGAATGTGTGAGAACCGAAATCATATTTTTACACGGAAATCCCCACAATAACGCGGAAAATATTTTTTTACAATGTAAACTGAACTTGACATTTATTTTCTTGTCCCGCCTTCTTTTCTGTTTAACTACTTCTGTTTAACTACACCTCTCTTCAAAAGTCTCTCTTTTTCCATGAAAGGTCAGAATGTGCATCATTTACCAGCCCAGGAGAAGATACATATTCCAAACTGCGTCATGTTCTTCTGATTGGTTGAGAACATGATGACCTAGTCAGGGTGCAGACGGAGCGAGGACTCAAATCCCCCCCATATCTCAGACAGTGCATCTGCAATGAGAGATTAATGCCTCTAATCATGTAAAGTGGGCACAGAAGCATTTGTTCAGAACAGGGGTTGGGTTTTCATTTGTGTAATTCTGTAATGCCCTCGACTGTCCCTGATGATTTGTTTGGTTTGGGTTTTTTGGGGTTATTATCAGGGTTCTATTTTTTATTCTTCTGGGGCCATGCTCCAGTTGACTGTGTTTAATGCTGAACTTTTATGCTATGAATAAGAAATGTCTTCAAGCACGAAAAGGAATTTTTGCTGTCCACAAATATTTTCTTTTGCTCTTACCCTGGATTCCCCCACACCTCTGAGACCACCGTGAGTTTGTAGAGCTGTTTTATTTACTTTCAGAATGGACAGAAATAATCATGCTCCCACTGATGTGGATGCATTTTTCTGAGTAGGCTCACAAGAGGAGATTGGGGTTGTGATGTTGCAATAATAATATATGATTGTATTGATTCTTAGGTGGTCACCCTTAATACACACATAATATAGAATGTCTGTCACAGTTATTACATTATAGCATGATTGCAGTCTATAGAGTGCATCGCAGTTATTTGAGCAGCCTGCATTTACTTTCTTTAGTTTTCAGCTTTTACAGTCAATTAGCTCTATAGACTGCAATCACAGATTTCATCAGTTAGATCGAGGCAAATGCATGTAAATAAAAGAAAGCAGAAAAGACATGAGATGTGTCATGGGGTTGAAAACAGCTTCTCATTTCTGACTGGTGCTATACCTTCAAAGGGTATGTTTATATGAGCTCATGCTGTGTCTGCTGTCAGATAGAAGATGTTAAAGCCCTGTCTAAGCCCTGATGTCTTCCTTAAAGTTTGCACCCTTTAGGCCAAGGTGCTTATTTTAAACTCAGACTTTTGGGACAGATTCATGTGATGTGGAGGCTTTGCATGGGCTACACCCAGTGGATCTGTCATATTTGTTTTTCAATAATAAGTTAATTGGCTTATCTGCAGTGGCTTAATTCATTATTAGCATAATTAATCCTAATTCCAAGTTACATAAATAATCAAATGCATTTTTCTGAATTTCTTTCTTCTTGCCTTGTAAACAAAAGCATCCTCTCTGGACCTTCTCTGTATTTCAAAGAACTTTGGCTAATAGGCCACCACCGAGTCCACATTGTTATGGCCCACAATGAAGCCCACAGCAAGGGCCCTGCGGCAACACTCATGAGCTGCACTCTGAATACCAAAATGAGAAAAGGGTTAGAGTCCATGCCTAGCTATATTCCTGAATTTGTGGTGTCTTGCTGAGCTTTTTCACAGGCAGCATCTAGTTTTGACAGCATGGGTTTGAAAATCGAATTAGGAATATGCAGTCTTTTATCAAAGGTCTTTCTGAAACTTTGTGTTTTTAAACTTTAGTGCAATACCTTAGAGCTTCAGTAAAAACACTTTGTCTCTGTCTCTGCAGGACTCCCTCATTCTGGAGAAGAATGATTTCCACCACCCAGTGTGTTCATTCCAAGATGACTTTCAAGAGTTTGAGATGATTGATGATGAAGATGAGGATGATGATGAGGAGGAGGATGAAGGAGAGCCAGACCCTGATGCCCCGCCCTCTCCTTCTGCATCTCCTCCCCCTTCCCCTACTCTAGGTTCCCTTAAAAGTCGCCCCACAACTCTAAACCTGACCACTGCAGTTTCGCAGGTGAACATAGACACTATATTATTTGTAATAGAAAAGAAAATTACCCAGCTATTTACATACGTAAATCATTTATGTCTTTCTTCTTTGCCCCAGGACTCCTTGAACAACAACAGTAGCGTATCTCCACGGAAGTCAAGTTGGCAGGACTCTCTTCGCAATCCCGCTTCACAGGGTGACTGCTGTTTTCACTTTACTTGGCTAAGCTACTTTTAGCTGAAAAATTGACCTGCTGTAACGAGCAGTTTGCATTTCATTTGTTTGTGATCATTTCTTTTTCTGTGCTGCTTCCTCTGGAGTCTGACTGTAAATAATTACTGTATTGACTAAACTGCACTGCCATCATTAATTTAGCTGATCTTTAGGTATTTACAGGCATAAAATATTAAACGAACGGGTAAAGAAGACAATTTCATATTCTGCCCCTCAGTTTCTTCTTAGTTTTTATATCTGTAATGGAGATTTGCTAGGTGATTTGATATATCCTGACACTGTTTTTCGCTTCAGGACGTTTATCTCCCACCCACACTTGCCTAGAGGATGGTACCCACGTAACTGGCACATGCCCAGTGGCTCCAGGCACCGCAGTCTCTGCCAAAGGTACTCCCCCAAACCCACCCGGGCACTGTGGTCTCAATCAGTCGCCTGGCAGGCCGCTGCTGTACGACTTTGAGGGCAACAGACGCGAGCGGCCCGAATACGGTAAAAAATGTCTGACCCTGTTGCTAGAGGCCCATCATCATGAACATACAGTCTTAACTGTGCACGTGAAGTTGTCAGCTTACACTTATGAGTGTTGTCACCATCGTCTCAACACTGTGTGTATTTTTAAATGTTTACTAACAGTAGAATATCAGGACCTCTCTCTTTGTCCCTATCAGTATATGTTTCTTCCCTTTAGCTTTACCTCATTTTCTAATTCTGTTTTCTTTCCCATTTTTTGTTTTCTCCCCTCTATTTACTTCCTGTATTAAGGTTCTTTTGGTCAGCATCACTCTGGTGGCCCCGAAGTCTCAGAGGTAAAGGCTACGGTTGAAGGAACTCTTGAGGAAAATGTGCCCTCAGGTGATGATTGCATTTCCCAGTGTTCCGACACAGAGGTTGACCATGACCTCAATGGACATGCCAAACACCGACTGTGCTGCCCCAGACCTACCGACACTTACACCATTACTTCAGAAACTGCTGATGACCAGGAGCTGGAGAATGACCTTACTCTGGATGGCACCAGCAAGTGCCTGTCCTCTACAGCACCACTTGGTAATGATGCGGAGACCCCACTTTCAGATGAGGAGCTGGATAAAGAGTTTGACATCGACTTCCTGAGCAAGGAGACTTATGATCTGACCTGTAAGGAGCCTGATGGCCTATCCTATGTGGAGTTTCCTAGTATTGAACCTACAGAGCCGGCCTCTGTCCCCAATCTTGCATTGTCCAGACGATCAGATGTTGATTTAACACGTGAGGCTTATGACATGCCTCAACTGGTTGCTGATGCTGTGATGAATGACACAACATCTCCTTCCTCTGACCCTGGCATCGCCGACATGAATGCCAAGCAATATGCAGAGTCAGACCGGCACAGTGATGACCTCAGCTCCCCTGGATCCGACTCTGATATTGAAGGTGAACTGGAGGCAGCGTTTGCCTGTGGTGGCCCACTGGTCAGTAATATGATTTCATCCATCTCAGAGACTGAGCTGGACTTGACTAGTGAGTCTAGCAGTGGAAGGTCCTCACACCTGACCAACTCCATTGAAGAAGCCAGCTCACCCACCTCGGACCAAGAGCTGGACCAAGAACTTGATGCTGAGCAGGACAGTGGCATTGTCGGTCTGAAGGCATCTCTTCTTCTAGGCCAGCCAGAGCCCATTAAGCAGGACCATTCACCAACACTGGAACACAGTCCAGACATCCAGCCTCTGGATGATGGACAGGCAATAATGGGGCTCCAGAGTGTAGATGATGAACAGGATTATGAGCATCATGCTGATCCTGATGAGACGCTGCCTCCTGCTGTGCCCTGTGAGGATAGTGCATCCCAGCAACTGCTGCTGAAGATAGAACCAGACCACAGTCTAGAGAGCTTTAAACGGTCTTTCTACCTGCCTGTTGGACCCAGGCTCATGCCCTCAGTGGATGACTATGATGGGAACAGCGAAGGAGAATCTGAGTCAGAATCAGAGGACGAGCTCAGTGAGAACTCAGATTCGCCGTGGTTACTCAGCAACCTGGTCAACAAGATGATCTCAGAGGGATCTTACCCAATCAGCTGCCCAGAGGAGTGCCTCAAGCGCTCTGCCTCCATTTCCGACACCATTTCACCCTCATCCGACCTGGAAACTGATACCTTTAACGAGAGTGAAGACCATAAGACACAAATGCAGAATGTTGAGGAAGACTGCCTGGAACAGCTGCCCAATAGCTCAGAAGTGCAGACTGATGGAAAAGACAGAAAAGCCAGCTGTGGATCAGAAGAAGAGCAGGATGATGACAAGAGACTCAGTTCTTGTTTGTACATGAGCAACCCTACAAATGATACTATCACTCCTATTTTCTTAGAGAGGTATCAGCCCAAGAACACATCTGAGAATGACTTTACTTGCCAGATATCACTAAAAAATCAGCAGAATGAGGAAGAAGAGGAGCCAAATAATGACCTGACGATGGAAAGGATGAAGGACCTGGACTCACCCAGCCTAAGTGAAAGCATCATCAGCGACAAGGATGAGGGACGGGAGACAAGGGTGGACCCTCTATCTCTGGAAAAAATCACAGAGGTCAAAAACAGTCTGACACTTGACATCCCCACAGCACAGACCAATCGTTGCTTCAGCCTCACATATTCCACAGACAACGATGAAGACGAAGATGCCTCACCATTCCTAGAGGGCCTTCACAAATCACCCTCACCTTATGGAAATGACTACTTAGACAGTTCTCCACCTATCGATGAGAGTGTTCGGGAGCTGCGAAGCACCTTTGAGTCAAGGGGTGTCAAACCAGTAGATGACTCTTTGGCGTATGACTCGATGAAATACACTTTAGTGGTGGATGAGAATACTACACTGGAACTGGTGAGTCTGAAGCGCTGCACCTCAGTGCTTAGTGACGACAGTGATGGACTTTCCACAGTCTGTGATGAAGAAGCCGCTGATGAGGGAGAAGATGTGTATGAACAGAGCAAGACAGTGAGGGGAATGCGGCCTGATCTGCTGTTAAGCTCTTCTTCAGAGGAAGACTCCTCACCTGAGGCAGACCTACCATTCTCCAAGAAGTTCCTAAATGTGTTTGTCAACAGCACATCGCGTTCCTCGAGTGAGTGATCTTACATACAGGCACGCAGAAGTACATGCATATATTTTATTTGTACTAAAAGAAATAAATTATGAAATGTGTATTTGTGCCTAAAGCTGAGAGTAACATGAACGCCATTCCATTTGCCACAGTTTATTACCTTTGGTGAGAGTTTGAGTGTATTTAGAGAACTGCATAATTGATGTGCCTGTCATAATTGGCAAAGAGATGACACTTTGTCCAAAGATGAGAAATATAGAAAAGAAATAGATATTCAATACTTTCATAAGGTTCTACATGAGGAACGGCTACTTATGCTTCCAGTAGACAACCATGCACATTCTCACCAGCACACACTCTTTCACAATCACACCGTCAGACCACAGCATTATGACTAACTTTCTGTGTGTGTTCTAGGCACAGAATCATTTGGGTTGTTCTCTTGCACTATAAATGGAGAAGAAAGAGACCAGACTCACAGAGCAGTCTTCAGGTAAGTTCAGCTACCGGTTCTTCAGATGATAAACTGAGGAGCACAGAAATAAAATAAACAGCAGATGCAAAGGTCTTTAATGAAAGATGGTGGATTTTTCTGTCTCTGTTGCAGGGTGTCCTGTCTGTAACTCTCCCACACTGACTGTTCTTCTCTACTTGTTACACTACACTGTTGACTGTTACAGGTTTATACCGCGTCATGCAGATGAACTGGAACTTGATGTTGATGACCCACTCTTTGTTGAGGAAGAGGAGGATGACTACTGGTACCGTGGCTACAACATGCGCACAGGGGCTACAGGCATCTTCCCCGCCTATTATGCTCATGAAGTTATTGGGCAAACCAAAGACCTGATGGGTGAGAACAGTCTTCACTTAAAACTAAAAACTTTGGATTGGTCAGAGTTATCTTTTCTGTATCGATTTTGTGTTTTCATCCATTCATCCATTTATTGGCTTTGCATTGGCCCCAGGCTGAAGCATTTGTGGTCAGTCAGGATTCAGAGATTTCTTTAAGCCAGTAAATCTCATGTTAGAAACTACTGCAGCACTGATGTAGGAGGTGAATAAGTATGCTTACAGTAAGTCTTTGGTCAGAGTGTGTAGTGTAATTATTCAGATGTGTATACTGTTTTGCCAGTCAAAAGGCAGAGCACAAGTTCTTATTTGTTGTGGTGGTCATGTTTAGCATCTCTCAGTAAGTGGGGAATTCCCACTTGTTTGTTTCCATAGCAATGAAGAGAAACCCAGCCTGGATGGAGAGTTTCACTGTTCAGTTCCTGGGCTCTGTGGAGGTGCCTTATCACCAAGGCAACGGCATCCTGTGTGCTGCCATGCAGAAGGTGCTGTAAACGGGATGAAAACTTCATAGTGGATATTGTCTGAGATATTAACCAATGTTTACTATCAGAATCTTCATTTATTAAATAAACTTAGGTTAGCGTCTCTGTGTTCCAGATTGCCATGGCAAGGAAGAGGACGGTGCATCTTCATCCTCCATCCCTATGTGAACTGGAGATTAGCTTACAGGGAGTCAAACTGGTCATGAGCCTGGATGATGAGTATGACCTCTCAGAGGAGGTGAGAGACAGAGAGAAAGAGAGAGAGAGAGAGAGAGAGAGAGAGAGAGAGAGAGAGAGAGAGATGGGAAATTCTGTTATGTGAAATGCCTCTCCTCTCTCTGTTGTTGCAGTTTGACAGATGTAGCCACTTTTTCCAGATGAAGAACATCTCCTTCTGTGGATGTCACCCCAAAAACAACTGGTAAAAATAACGTCTTCACCAACACTTTAGTGGGGCCTCTACCTGTTGAAAATGCTCTTTTTAAACGTGCTTGTTTAATAGTTGAGTTTACAGTAAGTAGTATAATAATATAACAAGCAACAAGTTGATAAACATTTTAAAACATTTTAAATAACTGTAAAAATCATGAATATTGATCAACCCCACACATTATCCCATTGTGTTGTCAGCATTCAAACATTCAGACAATTTTTTTTTAATATTTGCTTTTAGTTAGAAGTTTAGAAAGGAAAACTATCAAATAATTATTAGGTGAAACCCTCATTTCATACCAAAGGAGACACTTTGTTGCATATTATTAGAGTGTGTCCCAGTTCTGCACTATACCTTAATACTATAAAGTATATACTTTGTTTTGATCTTAATGGTATGAATTTAGCATGTTAATGTACTAAAATATTACTACATTACTAAAAGAAAGTGATAGAGTATTACTATGCCAACATGCATCAAACCAAACTATGGCTCTAAAGGCTACTATAGTAGCTAGTACAAATTTTGGGAGAAATTAAGTAAAATGTTTTTTAATGCTTAGCACCCTGCTTTAAGACAGCAAATGTAAAATTATCAAATTTAGTATTGAATAAAATCTCAAAAAGTAGGATAACCATTAACACCATACTTTGGCACTTATGTCAGTAATACATGCTACATATTTAAACTATTGATTGTAGAATTAGTATTAAATGTGCTGTTAGTATTGAAGAGTTTTTTCTTACTTAGCTGAAAGGTAGGGGCAGAAATCAAACATTACATTACATGGAGGATGTGAAAAGAAAAGTCTATAACAAGTGATGCATATATCTTGAAAATGCTAACCATAGTGTTTTTTTCTGTTGTGCAGCTATTTTGGCTTCATTACTAAGCACCCAATGCTGAACAGGTTTGCTTGTCACGTATTCGTCTCTCAGGAGTCTATGAGGCGTGTGGCTGAGTGTGTGGGGTGAGTCTAATGCTTCTGATGTTTTCTTGGAACACTCCTGACACATTTGACATTAATAGGAGGTCAGGGTCATGACTGAGTATTGAAATTATATTGAAATACTTATAGTACCAAAATCATTGAAAAAGAGCATTTGGGAATTCTGGAGAGATGGAAGGATGAAAGATAGTGAGAAGCGAGAGCAAGGACAGACGGGATGGATGAGCGAAAGCTAATGAGACTGGCTCTGTACTCCATCACAGACCCAAGGAGCAGACTGCCCTGTGAATAATTAAAGATTCCTCTGAATCCCTGAACATGGGGAATAGACACCAAAGAGTTATGACCCCTCACATCAGTGTGAGATGTACAGCCCTGTCACATTAATATGGCCTCATTAACACACACGTCATTTGCCCTCAAAGAGTCGAGAGGGAAAGTGGTCATTTTGAAAAAGCTTGCCTTTGTCTGTTGGGCAGTATCACTCAACTTCACATTCTACTTCAAAGCTAGAAACTATTTTTCTACAGAAAACGTGACAAAAAACATTTTCATGTTATGTATTTAAATAAAGTATTAGCAGGATGTTACTATTGTGCCTTTTTAAAACAAATGAAATTATGTGTTAGGCAAAGTGGGGCATTACAATTACCTTCCCATTCAGTCACCACAGCTGTCAGCTGGCGACCTGGTGGCTTGAGATCTGCCCCTGCAATCAAAAGGATTGTGGGTTTGAATCCCAAGACTGCCAGTGGCACTACCTGTGCTGGACTGGCCATCGGGCATACCGGTGGGCCGATGGTAAATGTGGGCTGGCGCAGAATCCCGTCAGCTACTTACATACAATAATGTAACAAAGCATCCATAGTAGTCACCTGGGCATTTTGAGACCGGTGGGGCAATCTCAAAATGCCTGGTAAGATTTTTTGTCCCAGTCCAGCCCTGGGAACCACTGAGGTACCCTTGAGCAAGTTACTGTCACCACACACTGCTCCCTGGACGCTGTGTTCCCGGCTACCCACTGCTTCACATGGCTGAATTGATTAAATGCAGAGAACAGTTTCGTTCTGTTCACACCATGCTGTGGTATGTTAATTAAACAATTTTTTAAAAGTGAAATTCAAAATATTCTCTTTGGGCAGGCCCAGTCTTCCAAAAGCAGTTGTGCATTAAAGAGTGATATTTTACCAAGAGAATCTTGTGTTCTGAAATAAAGTAGATTTGTGCTGAACAAGGCTGTGTGTTTGTCCTGACTGGTGTACATGTTTGCATCTGTTGCAGCCGGGCGTTTCAGGAGTATTATCAGGAGCATCTGGAGTACGCCTGTCCCACTGAGGATATCTACTTGGAGTAGAGGAGGAGAGACGTTACCAAGGCAACTGCTGTCCAGAACGACAGTCATCTGTTTCTGCATTCGGCCACCTGGGGGCGACTTGTGGCCTTTACTGGATGTAACATAGGCCTCGCTGTCTCTCTCACACTCCCTCTCCCTCTCTCTCTCTCTCTCTCTAATTGTCTCTACATGAACTGAGCAGAACACGTAGGCTCAATCTAAGTGATGCGTCCATTTATTTAACTCTTTGTTTGTTTACTCTTTTATTTATTGTCATCCTCAAGATGGATTGCCTGTTTATTTAACTTTTGTATGACGTAGTTCCTAGGGACATGGCTTGATTGAGATACTTCCAATACGTTTTTCTTTCTCTTGATTAAGAAATGGGAAAAAAATGACTTCACATGTTTCAATGCATGGCTTCGAGGGTTATGCTCACAGACACAGGAAATACTTAACGATAATGAATTTGAAATTCATTTTTTTGGAAGGATGGGTTTTGTTTGTAAATATGTATTCGTTTGATTCTGAAATACACCGAATTAGGTTTGTACTGAAATGGACATCTGGACAGGCGTCGGTACTAAACAGGGATTAGTAATACAATGACTGTCTGCTCGCTGTAGTGGAAGGTTTGATGTGCACTCTTATTCTACCATCATGTAAATACTGTATATTTAGAGACAAGTAGGTGACTACTACAGACGCTTCGTTACATTACTGTATGTAAGTAGCACCCTCCATCAGCAAATGGAAGTAGCGGGGGAGGATTGCAGGTGAACAGGAAGGCCTGTGTGTCAGCCTGAGAATGGAGAGCCAGGTAGCGTCGGCCATGCACGGTCCTGCAGATACTGAACTGTACTAAACTTCTCAAACTCAGACAGAACTTGACAGATCATCCCCTGAACGTCCTTGTGTAGGTTCATTCTCAGGCTGTGCTTCAGTGCTTTGTGCTGCTGAGTCTCTTAGGCCCCGCCCTCCATGCATTGAAGGCTAACAGGTAGATGTGTAAGCAGCCAGTGGGGTGCAGGACGCATTTGACAGATTACTCAGTAAATGACAGAGACCAAGTTAAAGTCTACTATCAGTCTGTTTCAAAGGTGTAGTTGAAGTCCACTACTAACTCAGAGGGACAATTTTACAGCTTACCTCACAGTGAGTGTAAAATTAGGCCAGAACAGCAGACATGCATCCAAATGAAATGTGGTCATTTAGCTTTGTAAGAATATTATACAATTTCCATGCTCTGTTAAACAGTACCATCAGCTAGTTCTGAAGGAAACTGATGAGGAATTCCACTTCAGTCAATCTATCCCAATTCAAATTAGAATTAAGCGTACTGCACAGAGCTTATTGGACCAAGAATTGTGTAGCTACTCTTATGCATGTCTATCAAATTAACAGGGTACAATGGCAGCACAGAAAATGTGTTTTTCTGCTCTTTGGTGTTATCTCTAGTCCTTGCCCTAACCTTGACTCCAGTATGACTACTGTTACTCCAGTCATTTCTTACAGAGCAGGGAGCCCTCTGCTGGCCTAATACAGTTAATGTCCCACACCATTGGATCCTTCCAACAAGAGATGTTTCAGTGCTAGTCTATAGGCGCTGAAATGAACACAAACTGCAAAAATGGAATTGATGGACAGATGAGAATTGAATTAACCACATCAAGATGGTCACGTACATGATGGTACTTGGACAAATAGGCCAAATTGCTTCTCAGTGTGCTGACGCTTAATTTTTCCCGCTTCCTATATAACAGAGAACGTGACTCTTGCCTACAGCAGGCTGGCTTCATTATCCCAATGTCGGTAGAAAATGATAACTATGTATCTCTTAGGCAGGACTTAAACACAGCTGTAAACACTGAGGCCGCTCACGTCCCGCTCACCCTAGTCACCCTAGTGACTGCCCCTGCAATCCAGTTCCATTGTTATGTGTTCATTTGTGCTGATGATACCTGTAGGGGAGGGCTGCCGTTTTAAGACTTTCAATGTGATTTTGCTGTCAGCTAGATTGCTGTAAATATTCTAGAGTCGAGATGACCATCCTGTGTCCTTTCTGTTGAGTAAGTTACTGAAATAAATATGTAAATTTAAAGAAAACAATAACGGTGACAATGATATTTGAAAGGCAAATTGTAATGGGGGTTTAAAAAAATTGTAAATGAATTAAAATTAGCATTTGTATATTTTCTTTCAAACTGCTTCACGTCGCTGTACATCAGTGGTTGGATGTGTTGTCACAGTGTGCAGAGTAACATATGAGTGCTAAGACACATGCCTGTGAATCAGCTGTGTATAATGTTATTCATACACATGTCCACTCCCTACACACTCATTGCGTTGATGCTACCTGTCCCACCCTTGGCATCGTCAGTCCAATCAGATGCTCTAATTTTTCACTGAGGTGACCATAGCAGTTCAGACTCTTCAGGACACTCATCCGGATTCCAGATTCGAATTTGCGACTGTTTTCCATCAAGACCCATTTCTTCATAAATGTTTGTCCAGAGATTAGATGGATTCCTCCAAATGTTTTGTCTGCATTTGAGCATTTTACAATCATCGATTGGCTGTAAAACCCCTTATGTATTAAAGCAGAACAACTAATAACTACTGGATTACATAAGCTTGGGTAGTCGAATGAGTACAATAAATACCAACCTCTGGACTTTGAGTCCATAATGCAGTCCTTCACTGTATAACAAGACCAACAGCTGCAGTATGACAAACTATCTATCTTGTATCTTTAAAAATGAAACTTGTAAAAAGAAAAAATAAAAAAAAAAAAATAAAAAAAATTCACTGCCTTGTCATGGATTTGGTCTTACGAATAAAATACTATATGCTTGATGTCATCAATGTGTTTCTGTGTCTTTCTCTGTGTGAGAATGCTTTTACTACATATTCTACATTGTCCTCAAACAAAACTATGATCATAATGCAGTATCAGTAATAGGTTAGACACATTTACCTGTTTAGAATTCAGCTACTTTACTGTGGACAAACACTGATGTTGATGATTTTTTTTTTTTTTTACTCATTTCTACTTAATATTATATTAAAACATGGCAACATAGAAGAGGAAGAAATAGCAGATGATAAGTGATCATATGTTGAGGTAAATGAATTCTCTTGTGTTTTCAAATACAATATGCTGTAATGAGTTCCAGATTGTTCTGAAGGCTATTAGAACAAAGCAATATGGCCTTATGTTTATAGAAAACAATGGAACCTTCAGCCCCTATTTTGAGCCCCACCTGGAAGCAAATGCATATTAAAACAAAATGTTTATTCCTGAACCAGCAGAGAGCATACTTTATTACATTCTTAGGAGATGAGGTATGATTGTTACAAATTAGTTTTCCCTTCATTAGAAATTGTTGGTCCACTGTAATAATAAGTTTTAAAAACCAAGCAGAAATAAATCAGCAGTCTCTCTTCTGATTACAAACAGTAGATGGCAGCAGTAGGCAGTGATTGCGTTATTTTATAACACACAGCGGAGTGTTTCCCTTGTAAAAAAGCAGGAGGGCCTCAGTGCAGACCTTAGATTACATCAGGTAAAATTCAGTGTTCAGTAATAAGAAAAGTACTGTAATGTTAATCAGAAAGCGCAACACTCAGTACTCAGTAGCGCCACACTGGCAGCATTCAGGTTTGGGAGAGCACTGTGGGCTACAGCAGGGCTCCAGTGTAGGGTCTGTTCCTTTTCCAATCTCGCTCTCTCCGAACTCCATCGAGGCCTCAAACTGGTCCTTAATGTCCTGTATCTTCTCCAGCACTTTGACTAACTCTGGGTGGTCCTTTGGGCTCAGGTTATAGAACTCAGAAGGGTCTGACTCCAGGTCAAACAGCAGAGGAGGGTCGTGCTGCTTCAGAGGAGCGATTAAATGACAGTCTTGGTCTGGAGTGGTGTCACTGTGTGCTGCACCTAAGAGACAAAAACAGGGAGATAAAAGAAGATAAAAAAGTTGTCATGTAAGATGTGAGTAAAAGACAAAGTGAATAATAGATTAAGGTACTTGCTCGTTTGGTTCAGATCTCCGTAGATCAAAGAACTAAGCAAGAACTCACCCCGTGTGTAATAGTGAGCTTTGTATTTTTGCCATCTCACTGCAAACACACCGTACTTCTCACTGGGGTCCACTGGGTAGAAAAACATGGTCTCCCTTTTTCCCTGAAACAAAAAGGACGAGGGTAATAAATCCATTACTTATTATAAGAACCTCCAGTGGTTAAGTAGTGTAACACAGACTGCCTTACTGGTCCATGGTTGAACAATATGTCTGTCATGTCCACACCATCCAGTGGAACTTTAGGTAGAGCAGCTCCGGCTATTTTGGCGAAGGTGGGTAGGACGTCTAGAGTGCTGGCCAGCGCATGCGTGATTCCTGAGAACGTGTACAGACATTTCACAGAACAGTTAGAAATTCTGTAGGGAAGATATGAGGCTCACTAGAAGAGCAGAGCAGATTTTCTTTTATGGTAAATAACTTTATTTAAGCAAAATAAGACATTTCATGGATTCAAGCTACACGCCTCTCCATATTAATAATTCCAACAATTCAGTAGCGTAAGTCCACCATACAGTATGTGGGTTTGGAACAGACTAATCAGTCTGGTAAATCATTGTAAACACAATACACACGACCATTCAAAGATTTTTGTACACTACAGGTTTTTATCACTTATGCATTTATTTCATTAACTGCAGATCTTTATTTCTGTTAAGTATTTGAGAAACTATAAATGAAGATACATCTCAAATAAAACAAGCCTTCCTTTATAACATGGAGAGAAAATGTAACTGCATATCTAAGATCTACTTGTCACGGCTGATGGCCGTGTGAGGCCATTGTTTTTGTTTTCCGTTTTCCCTGCCCTGTTCCGTTTGGTTTCTGGTGGGTCTTTGTTGGGTTTTTGGGGCTTTTATTT
>JBBPDC010000019.1:5751634-5764852 GCA_037974485.1 Hemigrammopetersius urotaenia
GGCCACAGTGCCTTTTTGTTTTGTCGTTTGGAATAAAACTACCAAACAGTCATGGGTTTCTGTCGTGCCGCCTGTTCTGTATCACAAGGCAGTTCAGGGTCCTGGGGATTCCTCCCCCGGCATCCTGACACTACTAAGTGTTTGTGTGGTGATGCAGAATCAAATTCTAAACTGTATTTTAACATTGAAAGCACTAGGTCATGGTTTTACCCCTTTCACAATAATAGCTTCTTAAATGTTGTGTCTGATGATCCATATTATTATTACAATTATATTCGGTGGCTTTTTAAACATCAGTAGCAATGAATAAGATGTATTCGTTAGAAAAAAATACTGAATGCATTTTAGGAAATATTAAGTGAGTAACATGCAAATGTAGAAAATCTCAGTGTGTGGTAAAACCTTTGACTGGTAGTGTAGTTGTGAAATCTTACACACAGTTTAGTGACTGGCAATAATATATCATGATAAACAGTCTTCAGGGTCAAGCTTGAGAAATATCTGACCACCTGATGTGAAATTCAACTTATGTTGCTATGGCAATACAAGAAGATGGCCAAAAGCATGTTCTACTTGAACCTACTTAACCATATAAAATAGGCATGTTACATTTTACCACATGTTTTGTGCCCCACCCTCCTCTATAGTGAAGCATCTGTACCTGGTTTTACAACTCCAGGCCAATATGCAAAGGCAGGTTCTCTCATTCCTCCTTCATATGTAGTTCCTTTACCACACTTCAATAGGCCAGCATTTCCTCCACGAGACATGCGCATGAGCTCCGGGCTGAGAGAAAAAAAAACAAACATGCATGTATATCCATGAAAGAACCCACAAGAGAAAAGGTGAGATAAAGCACTGCACTATGCATCATTATTACTTTAGGCTTTTGCAATACTGATATATCAGGACGCTGCACTACGCAGACAAGCTTTTTAACAAATTGCAGTTATTTTTATTTTATGTCATGAGCATCTCCAGACTTTAAGTTAAACAAAACAGTCATGTGATCCAACAAACATGAAAATAATGCTTACTTTCATGACAAATCAGGTCATGAAATTTCCCTGTTTGCCTTAATGTACTGAGGGTTATCACAAACACACAGTGTAGCGATGTACTTTTAGTAAAGCTTCCGAATCATGAAAGGCTGTAAGACAATTACTAGGAACTACAAATAAACATAAGGGTGATGGGCCTCAATTAGTTACTGTCTCTTGTCTTACACAAGCATATAAGCACTCACCCATTGTCAGCCGTGAAGAAGATAAGCGTGTTGTTGAGCACACCTGTCTCCTCCAGAGTTTGTAAAATGTTTCCCACCGTGGAATCAAATTCCAGCAGGGAATCCCCAAACGGCCCTCTGCGAGACTTGCCTGCAGCCTTCAATCCTGCAAACTGTGGGTAGTGAGTGTGCTACAGGAGCACAGAGTGAAACAGAGTTAAAGCTTAGTGATGGGTACAAATAGATGTAGATGCACAGAGAAAAAATAGTTCAGCAAGCAGCTGGAATACCTTATTTTCAAGAAAAACATTTTTTTTTGCCTGACACAAGCTTTTTACACCACATCAACTGTACAGTAGTGTTTCCCGCTGTGACCGTAACCACATTTAGATTGCAACATTCACTCATAACAAAAACAAAATCTAGCATTAAGAAATTCCAACCACGTGTATAAAACACTTCATGAGATTCCAAATCCTGCTGTGAATGTGGTTTAGTGATTCTGTGAGCTTTATATAATCACAATATGTGGGAAATGTGCATTCGATGGTGTAATTGGTAATAGGGCTGCACAGCATATTGTTTTCTGATTTTTATAACTTTATTCACAAATTTTCCCCAAAATTTACATTGCAAAAGCCTGCAAATACCTCTTTTATAAATCATGAACGACTCATTGTGTGCTGTGAAAAATCTGAAAAGCATGAATATAAGCACTCACCCATTGTATGAGCTTACTATTGTATGGGATAATCAAGGAATCAATACAGTCCAATAAACATAAAAAGCAACAACGTAAATCAAGACAATTTTAAACCTTTTAATATACTGACATGTATGTCATGCAGTTCTAGTAAGTGATGATACGTGTAGGTGAGGGTGTGGCTGCTGACTCACATGAGAGGCATAATAAAGGAAGAAGGGCTGCTGTCTCTTGGTTGCAGTGCGAATGAAGTCTGTGCCAAAATCACTGTAGAAGTTCTCCAGGTTCAAAAAATCTACAGGCTGCTGCAGGATCTTTTCTTGCACCATCAGAGGCACTGTTACCACCCCTTGGTCACAGTGGCCAAAACACTTCACATCAGGAGGGAAGCATGTCAGATTTTGACAAGGACCCTTTAAAAAAATCATACAAGGACCTTTTTAGAAACATTTTAATTTCAGTGTAGTGTAAAAGGCAAAGTGTCACCAATAACATTATAGAGTTAAATCTGGTTCTGGATTCAGGTCATCAATACTGTGATCGTTATCTACTCAACTATGTCACTACTCAACTAACTTTATTAGTCCCACAAGTGGAAAATTTGCACAGTTATGGTAGTCACGGACAAAGGTAAGAGCAGCAAAAACAATAGAATAAAAACTATACCCTACAACAATACAGAATAGAAAGTTCACAAATAATACAAAAATGTAAATATACACATTTGTGTGTATTGTGTGCGTGTATATATATATATATATATTTTACATGTGACATTATGTAATGATGCACTAGGTTACCATGTCATGTGAGTATGGGATGCCAAGGTAGTACTCAAAGCCTTGCTGTATGGGCAGATAAGTTCCGTTTGCTCCAAGACCCAGGTGCCATTTCCCCATCATGGCTGTAGTATACCCCACTTGCTTCAGAACCTCTGCGATCGTGGTTTCATTCAGAGGGAGCCCACCCTTAGAGCCTGGGTAGAGCACACCTGGATAGATTCCAGAGCGTGTTTGATAACGACCCGTTAACAGAGAAGCTCTAGAAAAGAACCAGCAATGATTTCAGTCAGTTTAGAGTTTGAAGCCACCTTCTGGCTGTTAGAATGAGGGGTCATAGGATCACATCAAGTAGTGAGCAAATTACATTTTATGATTTCAGCACAAAAACATCATGATGTGGTTAGAGACAAGTGTGTGATGACTTAGGACTAACTATAGTTGCCAGAACAGCCTTTTATATCCAGGGTGATCACCCTATATTTTGACCCTTTACGGTCTTTCTGGATATTTACATTCGTATCTTCTATATTTTTTTTATGTCCCGAACAATATAGTAAGCTTTGTTTCTGTTAAACTGTTTTGAAATTATGGAAAATAAGATTTATTTAACAGTTTAATTATGGTTAAACTGTTTTGAAATTATGGAAAATTGCCCTTCTCCTGTTTCTGTCTTATTTTATTAAACATTTAAAAAGGTTGCGAATTTAAGGAACTATTAGATACAACCATAAACTATTGACCTATGATTCTAAAACCAAATTAAACATATTTGTGCTAGACACACTATAATACATCTGGTAATAAATCACTGGGTGATTGCATAAGCAGTGCATAGCGTAAATATAAACTGGCCTCTTATAGTCAAGTGTGAACACAACACAGCAAACTCCCTAATTACTAGGCCACCAGGCTGCCACGAATTTTGAATCTGGAATGCATTGCAAGAAACATTTGTATTCAAATAAATAAAAGATCCTTCACAACAGCAGACATTCTGCACAGCCTTTAGGTTCAAGGTTACTTTATTGTCATCAACAGCTGTGTACATGTATATAGTGTGATGAGACATTTCTCTACAGACGGTGCAACATGTACAACATAGTGCAAGTTAGTGCATTAACAACTGCAGTGAGGGCTGAGAAACAACAGTAATATCTTTGCACTATTTTAACACTTTTTGCAACCAGAAAACTGTCACCTAGCTGTTGGATTCACAAGCTGATTTAGCAGTGTATTATAGTTAAAATGCTATTGTAAGTCGAAATGGGAAAGCATCAAAAAAGTAAGCAGGTAAAGCAACTTCATTTTTGGGGGATAACCACAAAAAGAGGTTATATTCCACCCAGACCTGGTGTGGTTTATCTATGGTCGTGCTGTTCTCAATATGTCTGACCTACTGAAGTCTAATCAAAGGTTATTTACTGCTGGAATAACAGTAATGCAACTGGCAGTAATAAAACAGGGAACATGGCATGCATCTTTATTAAAATTACAGAAGTTCAAGCATGAAGCAGAAGCAGTAAATCATTAACAGGTATTTTGGAATAAGACGGAGGGGGTCAAACTGTATCAAACGTCACACCTGGAGGGGCTGCAGACGGGACTTGTGGCGTAGAAGTCAGTGAACCTCAGTCCTTCTGCAGCCAGAAGGTCCAGAGTGGGGGTCAGAGAGGAAGGATGTCCGTGACAACCCAGATCTCCATATCCCAAATCATCTGCAAAGAGAAGCACGAAATTGGGGAGCTTCTGAGCCTCAGCCTGAGTTGTGGTAGCGAGGAACCCAAAAAGAGCCACAGTAACCCAGTCCATACTGGAGAAGCGTCCTCGGTTGTATCAGACAATCAGGTTAAAATCTATAAAAACCTGTCAAACATTTGCCTATACTAACTGAAAACTAGGAAGTCTGTCTGTGTGTTCGAAGCTCAAGCAGCTGTCCACAGCTTTTTATGTTCACTTCTAGCATACAATAAATACATAAAAACCTAAATAAAACCCCTAATAGTCGATTCCTTGTTACTAAAAGGAAATAACTTAAAGAACGCAAAAAAAACCCCTTCCCCATTGCAGTCACATGGTAATCGTCATGTGATCAAACGTGATGTCATTGCTCAAGGTTGATGGGAAATGTGGTTTTCTGAAAGGAGGGGCACATCTGCCCTGCATGCAGTGACTTGTGTTAATAAAGGAGGCTTCTAGGAATTTTTGGACCTTAACCAGCTTTCAAAGTATGATTTTGAATATTGTTTGTTTGTTTAATTTAAGCTGTAATGGCATCCCTGCCATGGGCAGAACCAAATGAACCCTGGAGAAGAAATGGTTCTGCTTGCATACTAGAATCTAGAACAGGGGTTCTCAAACTGTATATTCAAAGGTACAAATCTGATTTCTAGATAAGGTCTAAGGTCCTGGACAACAAGTGATGAGCTAACATTTTCTTATAACATACAACCAACAGAAATGGTGCTGTTTGCTTGCTTGTGAACCTAATCCACTCTCTCTTTTGACAGTAAAGTGTAATATGCATCGTAGTTTTATGAAAAGATTTAACATTTACCTTGATTAACTTAATTCATTTTATGCCTCAACAAATAAAGTGGCAACGGGACATAACACCTCATTCCCATGTGACTCTTAAATATAATGATGCAGGTATTGTGCTTTAGCGGAGCCTGAGAATTAAAACGCACCAATGTTGAATCATACGGGCACCGACTGACAACGTTGCTTCAGTTAATCACTGGCCAAGATCGCCTTAAACATCTAAAATATGTTATATTTTGCAAAACTAATTGAAACATACACTTAATTTCATTGTGTCAACTCATTCCTAATGTGATGTATGGACTGGGTCTGGAATGTCTTGCATTTGGGGCTGGATACAGACTGGGGTCCAGACTTTGAGAACTGCTGATCTAGAAGCAGATCCCTCGAAGGTGGAAGCCATTTGGTTTGTGATGTAATTCAGTCTTTTGTGAATTTTCTTTTTTTTTAGAGGGAATGATGGATATCAGAACTAGTATTAGGCCAGTATTTCTGAGTCTGTCATCATTTGATGTAATAATTACAGAATGAATTAAACAGTTATCAAAAGATTTGCTTCAGAAGCTTTGATGCTCACCATATCCGAGACCACAGGCATTCGCTGTTCTCTACAAGCTTTTGAAAAAGTAGACTCACGCATGTTCTTTGTGGTGGGCAGATCTGCCACTGTGGGTCACTCTTTCATTGATGGTGGCGTGTCTGGGGATTGACATGTTTAGTCACAGGTGGCAGATGTGATTTCTGGTTCAGTCATTAATATCTCGTTATGGTAAATGCTTGCTCCTCAGCAACTGCGCTTTGATGTCCTCTACTCCTGCTTGCCTTAGGAGTGAAGCAGCGTGACAAACAGTCAATTAAACAACTGGGAACAGCAATAGATTGCTGATTCCAGAGCGTATCCACCGGCATGGGGAAGTGAATGTCAGTGTAAGTTTCCATGGTCCCTGTTCGGGAGGGGATGTGGAAGAGAGACTGAAGGCTTAAAATGAAGTGGCAGGCCTCAGAGTAGGACTGGGTGATAAAACGAGCTTAATACTGAATCTCAATAACACTTCTATGTAGCTGGACAAAGGTCTCTTCATAGACTGACTAATGCTAATGTCTATCTCGCAGAATAATCAAAATTTTTCTCAGTTTAGTCATTGAAGTGGTGGATCAAAGTTCCTCTGATGGTCAGAACTGCTGAGACCCTTGCTGTCTTCAAACAGTTACTGAAGGCCCATCTGTTCACTGAGGACTTTGGATAACAGCTACAAGTTCATGTCTTAACTAACACAGACTTCATGATGGAGTATGAACTTAATCTATGGTTGAGTCTCCTTGCTGCTCTTAACTTTAAATCTAGGCTTACTAGTATGAGGGACATGTTTTCTTGTGGACTGCAAAACACCCATGTATGCCGCTCTGGATAAGACCATCTGCGTTAGGCTGTAATTGTACCATAGCTACCTGTATACTTTACAGTTGTTCCTAAAGTTTTAAGTTTAATAATGAATTAGTAAGCCTTCATGGATGCGTAGCTATGATCTTTTCATGGCCCTGGCACATTTACTACAATGGCTCCTCACATTCAGAGACATTTTTTACAGCAATAATCATTGCCAGGTTTTTGTCACAGCAGGTTCTTCTGATTCTTATGATTCTCCTTTCATTGCCATCTGCTGAACTTGTGTGGATGTGATGGCTCAATTTGATGCCTCACAAAGGTGTAACAATACACATATTTTCAGATTCAATACAATTCGTGGCTCTGAGTTCAAGACAAAGTTACCTTTTCCTTTACACATATGCTAAAAAAGCTCATTCAGCTTCTTTTAATAAAAAATGTTGATTGGTTAAATCTATCAAAAAGTTGTTTAACAAAACAAGTCCCACAATTTAGAACCCCAAAAATGTATAGGTGATTCAGAGTTATTTGTGTGGGTCTAGCATAAGGCCCCATTCTCTCTCATTTTGCTCTGATAGGATTCAAATATTCATGTGATTTGAATCATTGACCATGGTTTCCTCAAAAGATGTGGTGACACAGTTTCAATATACTATTTCACATGTTCTTTTTTGTGCTTTTTATAGTGAATAGTGATAGTAACACCCTTCATATGTCCTTTTCCATGTCTATACATGTGTAGTCTGTCCACATGACTAATCTGTGCTGTGTGTTAGTCCTGGATAAAGGACTAACACCCCCCCCCCCCACACACACACACAGTCAGTCGCTTGGTTCTGTTGTTCCGCTGCAGGGATCTGCAAGCCAATAGATTGTTTTGATTTACCATTCACTTTCACATCCCACTACAGAGCTGACCTACATTCAGCTTATTGTGTGTGTGTGTGTTTGTGTGTGTATGTAGTAAGAGTAATGAAGGGAGGCAGAGGGAGAATGAGAGAATGAAAGAGAGGCAGAGGGGAGAAGATGAAAAAGCAAAAGCAAGATGTTCTAAAACGTATCCCTCATGCCCTCTGGAAAAATTTCATCCCGCTCCTCCCCTCCCCAGCCCGCTCTCCGCACACCCCCCCCCACCATGCTGTCCTGTCCCGTTGCTCTTTCTCCTCTTGCTGTTTTTCTGTTTGCAGCTTATTTATCACGACTTGAAAAGACAATTATCTCTGGCCTTGTAGCCGACGGCCATGTTAGATGGTTTTTGCTGTGGCTGACTGAGCTCCTGTTGGCTTGGGATGAGTCGGAGCAGGCCTGACATCACGTTCGCATGGTCACGCTGACATTTGGTGCCTGGCTTTGACGCTGACAGGGCATTAGATTCTGGCCTCTGCTCACCGTCCATTTGGACACCTGAGGGAAAAGATACAAGATTTACTGTTGCTGTGCTCTCTCTCTCTCTCTCTCTCTCTCAGACACACACACAGAAAAAGGTCTATTATGTGCTGAATATTGGTTATTGTGCTGCTTCTCACCGAGCCTCTGCAGACTGCAAAAGCCAGGTTGTTAACGTCCAACCTGACAAGGGCAATGTGTGTGTCCTCGTGTGTCTCAGTGAAGTTGTAAAAGATGAAAGTTGCTGTGCCCCTCTTTGAATTTCCCCCATGTTAAGTCAAGACCTAGTGAAGATCAAAGATCAGCTGATGCTAATTTGCTGTAATAAATCCAACCCTGGGAAAAGCGTTAAGTGATATTTTGCTATCCTAAATGAGCAGAGCTTTTGAACATCCTAATACCATCGTGCTTATTACTGCTCCGAGGAATCTCTCTGATCATTCCTGTCTGTTAACCGAGCTCTAGGTCTTCTGTCCTCCAGTTTTTGTTCTGCATTTGAATGTGGAATTGTTTTCTTTGTGCTCTCAGCTCTCTTTGTGCTCACTAACCCAATAGACTACAGGCTGTAGTGAGTTTTTGCAGTTTTCTTTCATTTTAAACTTTAACCACTGAAGGCAATATTTTTTGGGAACAACAAATGACAAATACTGTACTGCCATTTCTTGCCAAGGTACACTATATGGACAAAAGTATGATGGCCGTTGGGCAACAGCCGAGACAAGACGTAGACATTACAACATTATTCTGGCCAACATTATGCTTCCATCTTTGTGAACAGTGTTTGGGGAACAAACGTTTCTTTTCCAGCATGACCGTACCCCAGTGCACAATGCAAGCACAATAAAGACATGGCTGGATGAGTTCAATGTGGAAGAACTTGACTGGCCAACACAGAGCCCAGACCTCAACCCCTTCAAACACTTTTGGCATGAACTGAAACGGAGATAGTGAGCCAGATCTTCTCATCCAACATCAGTGCCTGATCTCATGAATGCTCTACAGAATGAATGGGCAAGAATTCCCACAAAAACAGTCCAACATCTCGTGGAAAGCCTTCCAAGAAGAATGGAAGCTGTTAAAACTGCAAAGGGACACCAGCTCCTTTGTTAAGTCTATGTATACGAATGCAGTGTCCTTAACGTTTCCACTGGTGTAATGGACAGGTGTCCCAGTTCTTTTGTCCATATTTGCTTCCAGATGTGATCACTAATATTCTAAGTATTCTGGATTATACACATCTGTCCAAAAAATAACACTTAATCTGACACAGGATTCTACAGAGAAACAGGATTTATATAACCTCCAAACAATAGCATTGATGGTGGAATGAGATGCTGTGAAGCAGCCCTACATGAGCCTAAGGACAGCCAAGTGTTGGCTAGAGGGGTATAAAGCCCACCATGAGAATATGAGTGTAATAGCGCATTCTCAGAAGTGATTTAGCTCCATCCACTACCTTTGGGATGTGGCATTTGTGAACTAGCCCTTAGCAAAAAGTAGTTTAATCAAGTGTATAAAAACTATGCATATTTTATACTAAAACTGAGGCAGTATACTTGAGGTTTACTTTTTATACACTATATTTGATATACTTAAGAATAGCATAGTGAAGTATACTTGACTTGATACTGATAAGTATGTTCCAATGTAGTCAGAAGTTATTAGTATACAGTATTAGTATACATTATAGTACACTACAAGTACATGGTCAGTAAGCTTGCTATACTTGTAATCAAGCATACTTAATAAAATGAACTTCAAGTATATTACTTTGTGCTAAGGGAGAACTAATCATCCAACATCATTCCCCAACCTCTCTGATGCTCTTCTGGCTGAATACCATCAAATCATCACAGCATCTGATATAAATCCCTCACAAAAAAGATGTTACTGCAGGAAGGGGGAAATACCTGGTTTCAGTGTGTTGGATAAGGACGTATCAACAAACTATAAAGTAGTAAAACTTTATTTCGTGATATTTTACAGTTTCCTACAAATTAATTAAAAAATATAAAGATGTAAAGAACTAGAATCAGAATGTTTGATACATCTATCTGAATATATCACTTTTAAATGATTCAGATCAGATCAGACAGAGCACCTTTTGACAACTTTAGTGTATTTTAATTGTAATTGAGCTGAAGCGATGATTAAATATATCTGACGTGCACTTAGTTCATTATTTGAGTTTTTTTGTCTCAAAAAGCTTAAGCTACACATAACAAAATAAAAAAGAATGAAAACGGATGGAACTGTATCTTGTTAAGCTTCAAGTGTATTAATATTATCATACACAAAGAACATTCAATGTGCTTTACAGGAATAGAATAAAAAAGCAACAACAAAGAAACATAAAATAGAAGAGGTAAATGAATACTCACAAAAATCAACAAAGAAGCCCTGCAGAAACCCAAAGTTAAGTCTTGGCTCCAGCCCCCCAGTTGTTCTTGCACTGCAGTCTCAGAAATGCTGTGTGACCCTGAAGGAAACAGACTGTACTGAGTGCATCACATTTTCTTCATTCAGAAAAAAAACAAAGGTGTAGATAAAGGAGCTACACTTGACTGAAAATGTTCAATTTATATTTAATATTCAATTCAATTCAATTCAATTTTATTTATATAGAGCTTTTAACAATAGTCATTGTCACAAAGCAGCTTTACAAAATGAAAAAAATGAAATAAATGTGTGTGTGAATGTGTGTGAATGAAATGCCTCTGATGAGCAAGCCAAGAGTGACGGCGACAGTGGCAAGGAAAAACTCCCTGTGATATTATAGCATTTTGCAGTTTTTGATTTGCTGTCATAATCAATTTCAGTATGTCAAAACTATAAAATATTTGTCAGGTCTTCATCATCTTTTCTCCTGCAGCATCAGAGTATAGTTACATGTGACAGTATTTACAGTAAAAAGTGTTTTTTATTTCCATTATGAAGTCAGGGTTGTTCCAAAATAATTGATTGAATTAAATGTAATAATGATAATGAAAAGATAAATGTGTGCTTGTGTTAATTTTAATTTTCTATTTAATTGATTTGATATCTAAAAGTTTTTTAGGTCTGTAGCCTTTTAGCACTAACTGTACTAGAGCTTTGAAAAAGTAGATTATATATTCATTGTTTTTTGTACTCAGTTTGATTATGAAATATGCATATAATCTCTGCCCTTGATCAGAGTCAGGTGAATGGCTTTAAAGGAGGTGCCAGGTGTCCTCCCTTAAAGCCAGGAGACCTGGGGAAAGAAAGAGAGACGAGAGAAAGGAGGCCAGAGAGACGAGACGTACAGAGTGAAAGAGCCTGTAGTATTTTTCAGCCTGTTTTAGTGATGTATTTGTTTGTGTTATTTGCACTCATATCTTCTGTTTCACATTAAAGCTTCACTGTGCCCCCCATGCTGACCTCTGTGAGGGTTCCTGGGTGTGAATTTAGCACAAACAGCTTATATTCGTGATTCATATATTCTTGTTGTCCATCATTTGTATCATACTTACAAGTTTACAGCTTATATGTGTTGGAGTCTGGTTGGACAGAAAACATGACAAAGTTTATGTAATGAAAAGATTTATTCTTAAAGAGAGAGAAAAACCCAAACCTGTTCTACTATCTATAGCGTTTTATGTTGAACAGGGGAGTGTGGTGGAGGTGTGGGGTTCCAGGATTTGGTTGGATTGAAAGATCAGAAAAATTTCCACCAATTACATCCATGAAGTTCTCACAACTGTAAACACGCTCAACTCATCTCCATTCACTTTCCACACTCCTAGTAATGGAATGCCTGGGGCATTGTCATAGTGTGTAACCTTAAAATCAATACAGAATACAATCAGAATTGAGACATCAGCAACTTAATGATTTTTAATAGTAATATTGTCCAACATTTACATGTGCAAAGTTGTCCCTCGCTCCAAGACACTTTCTGCTTCAATTGCTCTCAAATCTTTTCCTGTTGAGGACATGTAGGAGCCAGTTATTCAGTGCAACAAATGCCATAAATATCACATGACTAAACCCATCAGGAAGAGAAGTGATGCCACCTGGTAGTATTTCTGTTGCTTGGTATGGAATCATCGTGAAGTCAGACCTGAAAAGAAAAGCTTGTTTAAGAAGAGGAAAGCTAAAAGCCCCATGGTTTCATCCTGAGTGTCAAGCAGAACAAGCAGTAACATGGTCTCACGAAGGGTGTGGATCTTCACTCATAACCGCTGTAGTCCACATATTGGATCTCCACTTTATTGGAATCCTTGTACGGTGAGGTGATGCAGGCTCTCTACCAGGCTCTGGTCAACTGTAGGAGCTGCACAGATCAGACCTACAAGAAAGAAAGAGAGGAAGGGCTGTAATCCACAGATTTAATCCATAAAGGAAGCATCCCCCTACTTTAAAATAGATGATTTCCTACCTTTCACTGGAGATAGCAAAGCAGGGACACCAGGCTGGAAGTAGTACATATCATGGTGCAGGCAGCTCAGGGCGGCATGAGTAGGGTAGATGGGCTGCTGGACGAACCAGTGACCAACTGAGAGTATTTTCATAGTCATAACAGGCACCAATACAAGACAAGACAAGAAAAAAGTGTGTTTACGACAACTGTTCCCAAGCTTTTCACGTTGGACCATTCAGGAACACATTTTTTGTGAGGCTGTTCTAAAAAGAATTAAATATTCAAGGTTCAAGGTTCAAGTACACAGTGTGATAAGGTTTTTCCAAGTACCACGGTCCAACAAAAATGACATTCAGAATTCAACAGAAGGCAGAAACAATACAAACAACACAGTAAATAGACACCGCAACAATGTACAGTAATGTATTGTAACAGTACAGTGTGAACAGGATGTTACCCTTCCAGAATGACTAGCATCGCACCATAAGTGTGATTATAAGACAAGAGAGAGTTAGAATTTGAATAAACTGCAAGAGTTAAAATTTGAACAAATTGAACAAACTGCAAGAAAAGACAGAAATAATACAATAAATAGAAATACAGCAGTGTAAAAGTAGTGTGAATGGGGTTTAAACCTTCCAGAGTGACTAGTATTGCACCATAAAAAAACATCCACTTTTAGAATTAAAAGTAACGAGTAATGAGACCCTTGATAGAAATGTAGAGAAGTAAAAACTACGATATTTGTCTTTCAAATGTAGTGAAGTGAAAGTCATAAGTTTCCAAAAAAAATGCTACTCAAGTGAAGTACAG
>JBBPDC010000019.1:5784104-5795120 GCA_037974485.1 Hemigrammopetersius urotaenia
CGGAATTCTTAAGCACTGATGTACGTCGCTCTGGATAAGAGCGTCTGCTAAATGCCGTAAATGTAAATGTAAATGTTTCTCATACTACGGTGTTTATATTTATTGTGTAGTCCAATCATCCTGGGCTGGAATACTCTTTCAGAGGTGCCAGAAGTTGATTGACTCCACAACATGTACAGCAGAAACTAAATGTTCAGTTATTCAAAAGAAAGCAAAATCTTAAAACATTTTTCCGTTTATACAGAGTTTTTTGAACAGTCTTAAAGGAAAAACGGAAAAACAAAAACAAACTTGATAAATTCCTTCATATATTTGGTTTGGAATAGAATGTGTAGTATTCCCAATGCATTTGTGTGGAAATAAAAGCTATTATAAGGATTTTCAGCTTTATTCACTTTTATAAACACACTGCTATTATTCTGAACACAACTGTAGTTGAATAAGCGTCATCCACAAGAAATGTCATAAGTTAAGCGATGCTTGATCCATAAGTATACTCAACTGGAAAACTCTACACTTGACTGACTAGTGTTTAGAAGTGAAATGAAACGGATATGGTTCAGTGAAGTGATGCAACAATTCATTAGTCAGTTGCAATTCATTAGTCAAACCGATATGATTGTGGAAACTGTGAGGTAAATGTTCTGTGCTTGCTGTATTACTTGATAGTTAGAAGAGGCTTGAAGTTAATATATTTGCTGTCTAAGCTCTTTATAGCATCCACAATTGGCCGTATTGGTGTATGCTAATACTGCAGAGAGACAGTATTAGCATACACAGTGAAAGAGTATGAAATAGCATTAATGAAATCCCATAGCAAACTCTTGGCGATACAGTAGACCCTTTAAGCCTTAATCACACACACAAACACACATATACACGTGTGTGTTGTCCTACAGGTGCTCTCTGGTCTCTTTGCTGGACTGCTGTGGAGGGTTTGGCCTCATAATCTCAGGGTCAGTCTTTCACAGACTTCTCAGAAGCTTGGATTATCCCAGCTATGGAATAAGAAGCCATAAGCACTACTTTAAGATCATTTCCACCACACTGCAAACTTCACTGCTGCACTGCTCAGTCGGATTCTATCACAGTCAAGGTGACATTCACAGTTTAATGACATTACTGAGCCAGATTTAGAATTATATTAGACATTATAAATAAAACAACACATCATTGTTTCCTGCTTTTAATAATTATATATCTATCTCTCTAGCTGTCTGTCTGAATATCAGGCAACAAGCAAACAGTCAATTCTTAAAATTGATGGGTTGGAAGCAAGAAAATGGGTGAAGGTTTGTCTGTCTGGTCAGATCACACACAAAACATACTTTGGCAACTGCTGAAAATGTTAATGCTGTTTATGACAGAAAGCTGTGAGCTCCCACAGTGCTTTTGCAACTTTCTGCATTTAGAGCTCGCACTGAACCCTGTAAACCATCAAAAGGGCTTTTGTTGGGCATCAAAACTAGAACATAGAGGAGTGGAAGAACATGGCCTGCCCCCTCTTTTACATCACTTACTTGGAGAAGATATGCCATCATGATGTTCTATAGGAAGAAGGCAAGCTGATAAATCTGGACAACGTTTTACTGGGAAACTTTGTCTCCAGACATTCCTGTGGACTTTACTTTGACATGTAATACCTCCCTAAACATTGTTGCAGATGAAGTACTTTTTTATGGCCGTGGATGATGTGCCCTGCCACATTGTAAAAATTGTCCAAGAATGATTTCAGGAAAATACAAGAGCAAAGAGTTCAGTGTGATATTCTGGCCTCCAAATTTCACAGATTTCAAACAATTAATTCATATTTTGCAGCCACTCTTATTTTTATGAAAGTCAAAGATAATAGAATAGACTATACCTTCCCTATCCTTTTGCTGTTTACAGTCCATGATTAATTTTATTTTTGAATATTTGTTATTTAATTGTTTCTGATTTTCAAAGAAAAAGTAATGAGACAAAGACAAATATAGCTGATATAGCTGATATAAGTCAGACTAGACTAGATCTGCTTTACTGCTAGCCCTGATGAATCTTAATGTCACTTAAAAATAACCTTTCAGGCAATGCAAATTGGTCTAAAAGTTTTTAACTGTAGGCCTCACACACTTCAGATAAGTTCATGAATCATTAAAAAGGGAGTGGGCACAGATGGGACAGTTGCAAGGCAAAAGTCACTGCTAACAAAGAGGAACAAAGAGGCTCGTCTCATATTTGCCAAAAAATACCTTGATGAGCTCTTGTAACGGTGAGGGAGGACTTGAAGTGGACGTAAATACAAAGAGGATATTTATTCAAAAACCTAATCTGTAAATGAATATACAGAGTAACATAAAACAAAGAGTGAAACAAAAGTTATGTAAGAGAACAGGCTAGGTATTAACAGGGAAACTGAAGTAGGGATTACAGTGGACCGACACAGTGAACTAAGACACAGGACTGTTTATAGAGGTGAAGGATAAGGAACACCTGGGTAAGGAGGGTTTACAGTTACTCAGGTTAACACACAGATCAGGAGGGCAGGACATGGGTGGAGCTGGAAACCAAACAAAAAGCCACATGGCACAACTAAGCAGAGTGGAACCTCTCTAAGCCTTTTGGAATAATGGTCTGTGGACCAAGAGTCAAAAGTGAAACTTTTTGGGGTGCCATTATTTTTTAAGCATTACACAATAACAACGTTATACCAACAGTCACACATACTGTTGGTAGTGTGGTGGTGTGGGGATGCTTTCCTGCTTGACGGCCTGTGTGTCTTAGCACAAACGATGGAACCATGAATTCTGCTCATTTTAAGAAAAACTTGAGTTCAAGCACATTTAAGCTATTCAGCATTACAGCGAAGACAAAGTCCATCTCTTAATGACGCAAAGGAAACAAAACTTAATGACGCAAAAGGTTTTTGAACGGCCTAATCAGAATCTTCATTTGAACCATATTGAGATGTTTTTGCAGGACTTTTAATAGCCATGTTCAGTTAAAGCAATCATGACTCATTTAAAGCAATTCTGCGAAAAAGAGTGGGTCAGGATGCCAGAGTGACGTAAAAGATTGAAGTGTTTGGTTGTGTCTTTAGTGGCAACAATTGCAACCAAATACTTAAATCTTTTACGTCACTCTGGAATTTTGGTGGGCTTAAGAACACGAACAGGCCATTAAGTCCTGCAAGAACATCTCAATATGGTTCAAATCAGGACTCTGATTAGGTTATAAAACCTTAGTTTTGTTTCTTTTGCATCATTAAGAGATGGACTTGCTCTTTGCTGTAATGCTGAGTAGCTTAATTGTGCTTGAACTCAAGTTTGTCTTAAAATGAGCAGAATTCATGGTTCCATCATTTATGGCAAGTTACTCAGGCCCTCAAGCAGGAAAGCATCCCCACACCATAACATTACCAACCGTTTTCTGTCTGTCTATGGATAGTTAGTCTATCTAACATCTCAATCAGACCTTACACACAGAACACATAACTGATATACAGTTTAATGATGTAGAATAATGAAATGCAAAATATGAGTGTCATTAATCTTTTAAATGGACGAAACAAGGTCACCCACTTGCAATTTATCATTTAAATTATACCATGAATATGGAGCATCAAGAAAGAGACCACCTCCTTGTTTCAGACTATCTTGTAGGTAATATGAACAATCTTCAAAGGAGCATCATACAGAGGTGCACAGGAACTAGTTAGACTAACTCGCTCGGTACAGTTTTGATGGATTTGCACTTTTTAGGGCTTTTACTGTGTTTTTGAGGAAATGAGTTTAGTTTAGGTTTAATACATTACACTTGCTTCCTTTAGATATTTGTGTGTTTTGCGCTGATCCATTGCCAAATCACCATGTGTATGTCAAAATTCATGTGCTTTTCAACTCATAATACTAATGAAATGTATGTATGACCTGCAAGTTACACAGAACACTAACTAGCTCAGTTGGTAGAGCATGAGACTCCTAATCCCAGGTTGTGAATGGGCAACCTAGTGGTTAGGGAGTTGCCCCTGTGAGGTTTGAATCCCAGTCATGGGTTTGAATCCCAGGACCGGTAATGGCACCACTGAGGTACTCTTGAGCCATGTACCATCCCCACGCACTGCCCCCCGGACGTCCCTCATTGGTGTCAGCCCACTGCTTCACTTGGAATAAGTTAACTGCAGAGAAAGAATGTCATACTGTTCGTACTGTGTTGTGTTCACGTGTGACTATAATTGGCCACTATTTATTTAGTAAACTAAACAGGATTCCTGCATGGTTCAATGTAGCTTTAGATGAAAAAATACACATTTCTCTATTGGAAATTTTGTATGATTGTACCATCCATTTGAATGTATGTACACATATAATAGGGCCACACATGTATTATTTCATTCTATATTCTGTCAGTATCTGTCATGACCAGGGGCGCGAGCCCCCGGCCATGCGTCTCCTCTAAGGGTTTGGGGCGGACAGAACAGGCTGGGTTCCATGGTACGTTTTTAGGGTGTTTATTGAAAGAAACAAAAAAGGCAAATGAATCCGAACAGAATACATACAAGGGCAACACGAACAGGGTATAGTTGAGGTGATGGAGACATGAGGACAGGTTAACCGAAACAGGCTTAAATACACAGGACAATAAGAACAGGAACTAAGGCAGCTGGGGAACACAAACAGGAAACAGGTGGGGAACCAAAAACACGTGACATGACAAAACCCAGGCAACACATACCAAAATAAAAGGCCACAGGACACAGAATAAATCAAAACAAAACACAGTGGCCTCCAACGGCCCTCAGCCGTGACAGCATCACACCTTATTTAACGTAATAAAGCAGTTATTTGCCAAACCAGGTGCTGGATGGAAAGAGATACTGAGTTTCCTTGAGGACAGATTTACAAATGGTTAAACAAGCACATTGATATATATGGAATCACTACTTTAAAAGAAAGTAAAACAAAAAGGTCAAAACCATTCTGTAGGGCCTCACACTGTAGATTAGCCTTTCCCCAAAAGTCAGGAAATTTTTTGTGGCAAAAACGTTGTAAACATACGAACTCTAACTTATGGTGATTTCTCATGGTGGAGCAAGTTCATATGTGGGTCCTGCTAGTCCATTGTTTTGTTTTTGAATGTAAGCAGCAACACCATGTCGAAGTGTCTCTGTGCCCTTGGAGAAGTTATTCTCTGTCTCTCTGTCTCTCTTTCTCTCTCTCTCTCTCACACACACACACACACACACACACACTCTCGCTCTGGAAATTAACTCTGCCATCATCTATTATCTTTAGTTCTTTGTCATTCTGATAGTCTAATCACAGAAAAATTCGCTTTGTTGCATTTCCATATTTATGGAAATGGCTTTGATATTAATGGAGATTTATCGTAGTGTGGCATTAGAATGGTATAAAGGCCAGCTCTTTGATTTGAGGTGTCACCGGGTTGCATGTGTTTTTGCCTCTGCTCTCCTTCTTTTTCTCTCCCTCCGTTTTCAATCTGTTTGTCTGCTTATCAGCGCTGCTTCTCATTGGTATGGGACAGGGGACTGGGGAGAAGAGAAGGGCTTTACTCTTTCAAGGATGTGCTTTTGTCTTCATACAGCTGTTCCATTATTCATCATCAGCAGCTGGGACTTGGAGGGAAAATCTCCGAGCCCTCTTTACCTGCTTTCCACTAAAACTGCTGATGGCATCTCCGATACGATACTTCCACTTCATACTGTATTCCAGGCCAGTGCTGTGTCACCTACAGGGTCAGCTACTTAACATATAAGGATAATACACAAATTCAAGGTGTCAGTTTTAAGAAACAGAGCTGTAATTGGTAACTCGGTATAAATATGACCAACTACTGAATCATGTAATGAATGAGTAGTGAGATGATGTAGTAAAATGACAGTAAAATCAACAGCCTAATATGCTGTAGGTTCCCCTGCTGCCAAAACAACCTGTCAAGGCCTGGACTCCATAAGACCTCAGAGAGTGTACTGTGATATCTACACTTAGATGTTAGCAGCAAATCATTTAAGTCCTGTAGATTGTGAGGCCTTAATGGATTGGAATAGCTTGTCCAACACATCCCACAGATGCCAGATTGTGCTCTAGGGAATTTGGAGGCCAAGTAAACACACTTAGACTCTTTGTCATGGTCCTCACCGCATTCAGTGAATATTGTTGTCATTAAAAGGTGTATTTGGTCTTTAGGTAGGTTGAATATGCCAGAGTAACATCCACATGAATACCAGCACCTACGATTTCCCAAAAGAACATTGCAACATTGCCCAGAGCTTCACACTGCCTGTCTTGTCCGATGTCTACCTTGACAGGTGCCATTGTAACAAGATATTCAATGTTATTCAGCTCACTTGTCAGTGGTTTTAAAATTGTGGCTGAGGAATATGTGGTTCTTAACAATACTTCTGTTATCACCATCAACAGAATAGGTTAGTATTAGTGGTGGGCATAGATTAATTTTCTTAATCTAGATCAATCTCACTGTAATCCTGGAAAAAAATCTAGATTAATCTCACTGTAATCTTGGAAAAAATCTAGATTAATCTAGATTAAAATGGCTCATTTGAATTCTGCTGAAGGTCTGAAGCCCCCCCCTGCACTAAAATATCAAGGTGAAAGTCATCATAGCTTGTATAGTATAGACCCAGCTCCCAGCCCAACTTTGTGAATAGATTAACGGCAATATTTTTTTAGCGCCTGATAAGAGTCTCACGTTAACACCGATAACAGCCCACCACTAGTTAGTATAGACCAAGACTGAGCTTATTATTCATTCTTTATGAAGTATCTACTAAAAGGTTCTTTGAGTGATGCCACAGAAGAACTGTTTTTAAATGCTCTTAAGAACTTTTATTTGAAAATGAGATTTATGAGTGTGAAGAAACGTTTAATTTGCTGGAAGTAAAACAATTTAAAGGTTCTTCCTTGAACATTTGGATTCTGGGGGGTGTCTTTAATTCTTTAAACTACTCACTCATCTTATTTGCATAATGTTCCGAACCACCTTCTGAAAGGGTATTTAGGGAACCAAAAATAGTTCTATAGAATCATAAACCTTTTCAATAGCATCAATAAGCCTTTCTGGCATCTTTATTTTTAAGATGGCACAGTACAATTGTATCAATTTATATTATTTTTAGCCCTCAGGTGTCACAACTGAAAGTAAACTAAATAATATTATATATGTTGCAACATTTATAGCCAGTTTTACAAACATTTACAACAATTGTAAACTGCAGTAATCGTTAAAACTAATTTTGTCCAGGGTTAGACTTAATACATGTTAATAAAACTGTCCCTTAGAGTTTATGATAAGCCATACCCAACAACCCCCCCCACATGTCTTTTTCAGTGAAGTTTCTCCAAAAAGGCGTGGAGAATATACATGTTCCAATCCACTTACAGTGAATAGAAAAACTGTGACCGCAGAGAAAAGTTCAGAAAGGAAATGATGTGGCTTTTCAAATAATCTCTCAAATGAACAGAGGATCTCCTCCCCCTGCTGCTAATTTTTGAGTCTGTTTCTCATCCCCTTGTGTGTGTGTGTGTGTGTGTAAGTGAGGGAGAGGGAAAGAGAGGGAAATGTGAGCAACAGTGCTAAGCTCATTAAGTTCAGTAGAGCAGAACGCTGGGATATGTCTCTGCTGATCCTCCACAGTCCAAAGAGGGGTGTGAAGATGAGCAGTAAACACACACACACACACAAACACATTTATTTTCACTATTTATGTAATTCAGCAATTTTACATGCATTAGGGATGATAAAATGCATCTAAAAGTAATAGTTTAATAGTATCAAAGTTTAAAAGATGTGTGGGCTTTTTTCAAATGCAAAAATGAAAGAAATATTTGTGTGTGTGTGTGTGTGTGTGTGTGTGTGTGTGTGTATATATATATATATGCATCCGCAAATTGTGAAAAAAAACCCCATGAATTTGTTTAACAATTGTAAATCGTAAAACAAAATGCTTAAAAATACTTATTTTTATAGTGTACACCCTATTTATGCCCCCAAAAATGCTCCTAGAACACTTTAATTTCATTTTAAACTCAATTTAATGCATTATTCTTAAAGAAAATGTGATGGTAAACCCGTATTCGCCTCTTTTAATTTAAATCCCCGTCGAGATATGCAACTCGAAAGGTTGCTGGACAAAAATATTGGGACACCGCGGCGAGTTGAGCAGTTATCGGGTCACACTGAGTCTCCGTGTGTGAAAGCATCCAGAAAAAAGACAATTATTGCCACAAAAAAACAAAAAAAGTCGGGGGGCATTTGCAGTTTCCGCGTCATTGTGGGGATTTCCACGTAAAACTATGAGTTCGGTTCTCCAAAAAAATGTGTGTGTGACTGAATCTGCGACTCCTGATCCATGTAAAACTGGGGGATTACTGTAACTACATTTTATTTACACCATGTGAAGTCAGTTGCCAGACAGACCATTAGAATCAGAGATATTAGAATGTGTTTTTATTTAGATTGTGATGTCAGTTTAATGTTTTTAATGTGATTGTGATGCCAGTTTAATGTTTTGAATGATTTACATCAAACACTACGTTATAATGCTCTATGCATAATGTGATGGGAAACGACAGTCAGGGTCACCAAACTGAGAGCTAGTTTTTGGGTCCTGAGCCATACGAAGGGCTACCAGTTTGATACACTAGAACAGAGTTTACCTAAACTTAATTTCATGTATGATAAATGCTTTTTTTTATATATTGTCATTTTCAAATCTATATTGATGAAAATGTGATTAAAGAAGAACAGCAACAGGATCAAATTAAATGTTAGACTCTGCTCACCGGTGAGTTGTGCTATTTTTAGAACACGTCCGTGGGTAACTCATGTGGTCCTTGGGGGCACCCTGGTCTGCACATATATGTGTGCCATCTGACCACTGAGGTACAGCCTCTGCAATCTGCTCTCATTCCAGAATAACTTTATGCAAAGCAGCAGCCAATTAGATTGTGTCCTGCACACAGTCACATGAGATTCAATGCTTGAACACACTTCAAGAGGGAGATATGAACTAATATATTACAAAGACAGAATGTTATTACATTTGAATAATTATGACATTAAAAAAAGCAATAATAGGCTACTCTGCGCCACAGAACTAGTCTATACACTTTCATTCAAGCTGTGTGTAGAGACAGAATGAGGGAAGCCTATGCTCATGCCAAGCGAGTCAGTTCCCAGTGTGGAAAATGCATCACTGAGCAGGAACACTGGTTGAGTAATTTGCATATTTTGACATGGCTTCCTTCTCTACATCATGTGCACATATCAGAGCATAACGAATCATTCCTGGCAGATGATGATTTGACACAAAAAGTCGATTATTTTGATGGTTTGGGAAAGTAATTTATTATTACAAAGCAACATATTTTAGTGCACAAAACGTGACTTTAAGGTGAAATTACTCTTTAAGAGAGGAGTGCTGATGTAATATCTTAAAATTTAAGGTGAACCTTTTGTAACGCATGAACACACCACAGCACAACACACAGTGTGAAATTAATCCTCTGCGTTTAACCCATTCACCCGAGTAAAGCAGTGAGCAACTGGCAATGGCACCTGGGGAGCAGTGTATAGGGACGGTACCTCAATGGTGCAAATGGTGGCCCTCAGATTTGGACTCATGAACTGAACTACCATTTACATTTACGGCATTTATCAGCCTTCAATTCCCTGACTACAAGTTGCTCTCTCACTGGAGCAACTTGGGGTCAGGGACCCAGTGGTGCTGAAGGTAGGATTCGAACCCATGACCTCTTGGTCCAGAGGCAAGTATCCTACCACTAAGCCACCACCACCCGCATCACACGGATGACCCCTGTCACAGGGATGGCCCTAACCACCGGCTCTCATTATATCTGCTATGTTACTTGTTCTCTCTGTCTTGCTGGAGGATCACTGAGAGTAGCCCATTCATAACTAAATATTAGGTAAGCTAGTTATTGCACAGATTGTATGCAGTTAACTCAAATCAAGGTAGCTTTTAATAACACAGAGCACGTGAACAGACAGGTGAGGACATAAGCACACTCACACTTCTTGGGCTTGGCATGACAGGACACCTCCAACTCCAGTAGCCTGGTGACTGCGAACACTGGATGCGCGAATGTGACACAGATAGTGTATATGTCTATTGACCTGATATTTAGTTATAAATGGGCTACTATTCGTGTCCCTTCCCGGCAAAACAGAGAGAACAAAAAATATAGCAGTTATAATGGGCAAATATTCACCTACACCAGAAAAATACAGTTTATAATATAGTTTTTACTTTTATGGTGTTTTCATTTCATTTAATAGTAAGTAGTAAAATGTCTGTATTTTATGGAAGTTTAATTACTGATTCCTGTCTGGCATACCTAAGAACTCCCTAGCCCCACAATTACTCCGTGACCCAATGGGCTCAACCTAGTGGCTGACTAAATGTAAAACAACCCAGCATTTTACAGTGATGGTATCAAATAATTCATAAAGTTGAAATATTTTGGAGGTTTTTTTTTTTTTATGACAGCAACGACATGGTACGTCCATCTCTGCAGGTCTGGAATGATGCACTGACCGAGAGCATTTCATGGACAGGTTGGATTAATAAATACCCTAAACAGCCTGAAAGATCCTCATTAGTTTCTCTCTCTCTTTCTCTCTCTCTCTCAGGTTGTGAGAATCAGTTACCATGTGTTAGTAGAAAGGCAGATTCCATTTCTCTCTGTCTCACTCAATAAGAGCAATCACCCTCTCTTTCATTTCACACTCCTCACCTTGTCATTCCTCATTTACGCCAACTCTCTCATCCCTCTCAGTGTTCTCTCTCTCTCTCTCTTTCTCTGTGTGTCTCCATACTGGACCTGGATGCTTTAGGGAAATGAGAGGACTTCTGTAAATGTAGTAGTTGCAATGGGACTACAGTCTCTCTCTCTCTCTATCTCTCTCTCTCATACACACACACACACACACACACACACACACACACACACACACACACACACACACACACACACA
>JBBPDC010000019.1:5802965-5816557 GCA_037974485.1 Hemigrammopetersius urotaenia
GTCCCTGTCTGACCCTTGTCACCTGTGTCTTGGTCTGGTCTTGTTATTCCTTACACCTGATGTGTATCCCTGGTAATTCTTCTGTGTCTCCTATTGGTCCATGTCCATGTCTGTGTGGTTTATAGTCTGTGCACCATGACTTGTCCTCTCAGTCATTTCACATGCAAACAGGAGGGGAACGTGACACTATGTCCACTGAGTTACCAACATTTCCTGAAGATCAGGCCATTTTTTGAAGTTTTTTAAACACCTTAAAAAACCAAGTCATTTGACATCAGACCTCATAAAAACAACTTTTTCTTGGTTAGTGTTAAAATACCACAAATGTTTTTTGAGGGAAGTACTGACAAAATTGATATTCTTGAGGGAGTCAGGAGTGTTATGTGTCTCTATACACCAACATAACAGTGCCACATCAGTAAAGAATGAAATAACATTGCCTACCAACAGCACTGAGAAAAACAAAACATATCTGTACATCGAAATAGCAGAGACTTCCTTTTTAAATCCCTCATCTTTTATAATTTCATTAAGTATCTTACTGTTCAGATTCACTTCGTTTTTTTCTGTAAAAATGTCGATTTTTGATTTTTTAAATGTATTTGAACATTGTGTTCATATTAAAAATTGCAAAAATATATGAATAGCTGGTTTTATTGAATAAGCTGAAACGATGTGCTGAATCACCATATAAATCACTTGATAATTTGCACAGTTGTAAACATAAAGTTCAGCCAGCTACTTTTAGTCTAGGTTCTAAATCATTAAAGACATAAGAGAAACTTGTTAACAGCAACCTCTTTTCACAGAAAAGTGAGCAATAATAAACTCTTCTGATAGTTTCATCATTTGCCATTGCTTAAAAGTGTTATTTGCTTAGTCGTGCATTAAGATAAAGAGCTGTGTGCATCAAGAGCCACAGCATATTTGAGCCATTTTTTCTGTACCAGACATAGTCTCTTAAGTTGCTGCAGTCATACTGTAGATTGTTGTATCAGTTGGACTGGCTGGATTGAGTAATATAGTTATGCTTTAGATATATGTGTGTGCTGTCATTGGTCAAGTCACCACTGTGGTTTTTGTAAATGGTTGTAGTCAGGGTTGAGGTCATGGAGCAGATGGCTGTCCCGGTGTCCTGTTCTTCACTGGCATGTGAGTGTGTTCCACTGGGTGAGGAGGAGCTCAGCTGTGTATACAGCAAATGATGCATCCAACGCCTCAAAGGACAGCATCGTCTGTGTCCATGACATTTCTGCAGAACGTGGGACCTCACCTCAGAGGAAAACAGACCAAACTTCTGCTCTCTCTCTTTCTGTCTCTCTTTCTCTCTCTCTCTCTCTCTCTGTCTACCCTTCCCCTCTCTCTTTCCCGTAAATATTTAATTTCTTTTTTTCTCCTTCATTTGGATCTGATTCTCCTCGTCCAAAAAACAGCCATACATACCCCACATGTGGCATCATATGTGTGTCCCACATATATTATATTGTTACTGTTATATCAAACACTTTTTTTTCAAGTGGCTCCATTTCAAAAAGCTACATCTTAATACTATGGGGATGTTTTATGATGAATGGACAGACCAGGAACGGTCCAGAATTACTTGCATAAACATATAAAGGTTATATAAAGATGACAGCTGCAATATACATGTATAAAGACTTATAAAGCAACATTTTTGGTCTTTTTAGGTTTCTCTTTTTTCTGGTTTACTACAAAATCTAGTACATAATGACTTTTTTCGATTTGTGAGTTATAGGCTAAAGAGAAGAGACCTATTCTAACCCTTAATGTTAGCTTAAATTCTAGATGCATGCACACCATTCACACCATGAGCATCATATGACCTGTTAAGTTTCTCACTCAATGAATGAGATTTACTTGAACTGCATCATGGTAATTAAGTAGTCTTCCACATGACCACTGGCGTGTGTGTCTGTTGCAGTAAGGCAATGATGCTATTAATAGCTTGGGTGCTGGTGTTTATGCTGTAGGGACCTTGTGGTCTCCTCTGTGTTCACAGTGACCTCACTCCCATTGAGGAAATTATTTCACCTTCCAGTGATTCCATTAAAGTTTTACAAGTTCCATTTCTGAGTTATGTGACACTCCATGAAGTTATGCATGCTAAAGTGTTGCACTGCTGTTCAGCAGGTCACCACAGAAGATGATTAACTGCTGGTCCCTTTATGTGTTTGTGTGTGTCTGTGTGTATATGAGAAGGCATGCGTGTCTGATGTGCGCAAGGCATTTGATCTGTTTATCTGAAGATTTAAGCTCCATAGGCTCTCAAAATAAAGAGCAACGACCAAAAGAACCACTTTTGCTTCGCCAAAAAACTTTTGGTAATATTTTACTCTTGAGTTGGTAACATTTTACTCTTGCATTCATAAGGCTACCTGACACTTACACAATCCTTTTATTGCAGCTGATACCTACTTGTATAAACATTTTGTAAAGGCTTATTCATACCGATTTTGGAGTGAACATGACTGAAGAATAAGCCATCAGAACAGAAGACATTTACATGCATACTTAAAGGTACAGCAAAAAACATGTTAGAAAACTGATATGAAGATGGAAAACTGTAATGAAGTAATTGTGGCTGTTTTTGGTAAATACAACCACACAATCACACAAATAGCATAACTGGACATCAGCAGAAAAAAATAGAATGTGGAAAAACCCAGTTTTTTTGACATTTTATTGTTTGTCTTACTAAAATAGACCCTATAAAAGGCTAAATAATGAATATGTTTGGGAAACAATGCATACTGTGCAAATGAATGTTTGTCTTACGAAAGCCTCATCATCACCTACTTCCTGTTTCATTTACCCATTGAAGCCTCAGGCCAGGAGAGAACAATTAAGCCTGGAGGCCGTGCAGAGGATAACTGGACATTTGCCTCCGAGTGTATGTGTGTGTGTGTGTGTGGTGGTGGTGTGTGTGGTGTGTGTCTGTTGTGTGTGTCTATTTAGAATACATTTAGAAAACATCTTGATAAGGTACACGGTGAAAACTCAGCTACTATAATTCATGCATTCCATTAATTACCATTGATTTTTGGCTGTTTGTTAGCCACTCTTCTGATCTTATGTTTCATAAACAGTTCATTTTAATTTAGTTGTGAAACAAGGTTTTTTGCCTTTATCACCTGATTCAGTACTCTGCTGCTCCAGTACATTAGTGCAAAGGGTATTGTACATAAATATGTGTTGTACTGTGTATAGTGTGTTCAGTTCAGTCATTCACTGAGTTAAATAACTGATCATCCTGTTGATTTATCTGTCTAACAAATAGTTAGTTAATACAACAAATGTACTAACTTTAAAATTAGTACTAATTGTGTATCTTTTAATTGGAAAAGTATTCTAAAAGTATTCACATCAAAATGTTAAAAGTATGGTTAATGCCTTTTTTGTAACATGGACTGAATATTACACAAAACATACAGCTCCGGAAAATGAACTGGACAGCTAAGAACTTCTAACAATATTTCTACTAATTTCCAAATAAAATGTAAAAGACAATACATCAAAATATGCAGTATTTACAGAACTTTATTAATTCAAAGAAAACCGATCTCTTGTTTACTCTTAAACAAAATGGCAATAATTACCATTGGCGTAGTGTTTTAGCATTCAACTGGTCACATCGCAAGAGGAGAGTGTTGATTACAGCAGTGTTTTTCTACTTTTCCTCATTAAATAAGATTTGATTCAGGTGATCAGTACCTAAAAACAGTACCTCATTAAGCAGAATGAGGTGCTTGTGTAGGAATTTAACAGACACTGGCATTGAATATGTGAATATGATGTCAAAAAGTATGAGTTCAAGAGGAAGGCTACAATGAGATAACAGCCAAGTGTTGACAAGCTTATTGCACTGCAGCCCCCACCAGCATCCTCCCCACCTTGGCACAGCACCACACACACACACACACACACACACACACACACACACACACACACACACACACACACACACACACACACACACAGAGCTCCAGTACCTGAATGGGCAGGTATTGTTTTCAGGCCTGGCTAAGACTGGATCCTCTTACACTGGTTCCTATCAGCTTCACATAGCAATGCGAGCCCAGTCTGACCTGAGAGCAGCAAAAAAAGCAGAATGAGCAATTCTATCTACATTTCACTTAATGGTCTGGTTACACACGTCTGCTCCCAGATCAGCTCGGAGTACAGAGGACAACTAACATTATCTGATCAGCTCCTCAACAGGTGAATGGCTTTCTCTCTCTCTCTCTCTCTCCCTCTCCCCCTTTCTCTCTCCCTCTCTCTCCAAAGGCTATGATAGCTAGCTCGTTGGTATTTGAATAATTTTTAAACCGTTCGTGGGGAGGGACATTCACTTAATCCCTCTGGTTTTTTGCCTTGTTCTTTTTTACGCTGTTTTGGATTACTTTCTGAACTGCAACAAGGTAATACTCTTTTTAGTTGTTGACTTGCATTGACTTTTGTCTTGGACAACATACCTTACTCTCAGACTTGCTACTTTTATTCAGATACATTTAGGCATTAACATTTTGCTGATGTATTTATTTTGTCACTGTTTTATTAGTGAGCAAGCCATCAGTAGTGCCTTGTTAACAGGCACTCCTTTGACATTTGAGATTTATCCTTTTATTATAGGCCAGGAGCACATATAAAATTGCAGAATAATCTGACAGTTTTATGCTGTGAAATGCAGGATATACACAATATATATATAATTTATGAACATGCAATACTTTTACTTGTGTTTGAATTTAAGCTGCTCTGCCCACCTCGTTTGACCAAAAGTTTTATCTTTTGTGTTGAGAAGTTGTCGTGTGGGGGCTGTTAGTGTTTCTGATATTGTGTTGTGCATCTATTTGCCAATTTGTCTTGTTCTCTTTCACTCGCTTACTCACCAGCTTTAAGGAACACACACTTTAGCCCTTTCCCCTGCCTCTTTTCTTTAATTCTTGCTCTGGAGTTTTCTGAGACAGTTCGGACATCAAAGCTTTGGCTTGTTACGTGTACAGTAGTGCTTTGTTGGAGATGTGGTATTGGGCCGCATTGCTTATTAGGAGCTGTCTTGTCCTGTGTTTTTGTGGCAGTAGAAAAACTAACAGTAGAAGTGTTAGTGTCTGTGTGAAGGCTCTGCATATGAGCCCTACGGCCATGCCCCAGACTCTCCATCTGTTTCAATTAAAGTGAGTGCAGGACTTGTAGCACAGCCCGGCTGGCTTAAATGTCACTGCCACACCAAAAGAGCTCTCACGCATTTTGTGAAAGCAACTAAAGACCATAGCACAATGGTGCACACACACACACACACACACACACACACAAATGGCTGCCTCGATTGATTGTCACTGCTGATGGCTGGGTCTAAAATCCAAAAGCGATGTGTTTTTCAAATTTTGCCCCCCATTTTTTTCTTCAGGTCCCATTAATCTCACTCTCAGAAAGTGTTAACCTGGGGACTGTTTGCTCTTAGGAGCTGCCAAATATTTGCTCTTAGTTTTCAGTTAATATGTAAACTCTGCTTTAGGGTTTTTTAAGCATAGACAGACTGTACATTACTTTGCTGTTTTCAGTATCTAACAGAGTATTACCCATGTAACATATTTATTTAGTGTTAGACTGAGTAATAGTCATTTTGTGGGCCTTTATTAGGAAGTGTTAGCACATACAGAACATTTTCCACATTTTATCATTTTTTTCTCCCTGACCCATTAATCTCACTCTCTGAAAGTGTTAACCTGAATAATATTTGCTCTTCGTAGCTGCTGAATATTTGCTCTTAGTATTCTGTTAATATTTAAGCTTTTGGGTCTCTGTTAATGCATAATGTGAAAGCTGCCACAGTGTAACTTGAAATGATTGTTCTTTCCCACGCTAGCTAAGGTTGTATTTTCCCACCCTGGATAGGTGATGAGATTCCAACTCATAGGTAAATTCTGATCCCAATCAATCAAGCATTGATCAAATAATTACCTGCCTCCCCCCACAACCTGTTACCCTCCTTCTAATCAAATGATGGGCTAAACCTTATCCTAACGCTTCACTGCTTTTCACTGCTTTGGTCCAATTCATTACAAAATTTCATCTGAGTGCAGTCTGAGATAATGTTAAGTCGATGTTATTGAGGAAATGGACACTAGAGAGCTGTATGGTTAGGCTTTAGCCTAGCATAGACATTAGCCTGCTTGGCACATTTTTGTTTTCTTTCACATCCCCTATGGCTTAGTCTTCCTCAGTCCGCACCACCAGACAACAACTTGTGATATTGACCAGATTTAATGATGTGATGATGTAAGAGATGAATTGTTTGCAAAATTCATTTTCTGGGGCCAGAAAGCATACATGCGCTTTAACTTTGACACTTGTGGTTCTTATTCAAAGTCAGGGGACATTCCAGATCATTAATCCATTGTTCATATACAAAAAAACCAAAAACAATTTTAATGAAATTGTACAAATAAAATTACACTATAATGTAATAGTTCTGTCCTCTGGGGAAGCTCCATTAGGACCTCTTAGGCCAGCTTTGCCAGCTCCACACATTTTCACTTATCTGTCACCCAGCTCACAACAGTAACAATTTGATGTATTTAAACTGAGCAGATGCTGATGTCTTTCTAAGGTCTTTGTGTTTGAACTTGTTTCAGAGTGACAATACCTAGTCCTGTGGTTTCCTGTTTTTGTTCACTCGCTGTATCTTCTTGTTTTGATATGAATGTCTGTATTGCTCCTGTCTTCTGATGTTTTGTCCCCTGCCTTTTGTACTGAATAGGAGTTTTGGATTTGCCCAATAAATCTTCACTTGCAAGGCACAACATTAAAAACACTGACAGGTGAAGTGAATAACATTGATTATCTCAGCACAGTGGCACCTGCCAAGTGGTATGAAATATTAGGCAGCACAAAACAGTCAGTTCTTGATGTTTATGTGTCATAAGCAGGTGAAATGGGCAAGTGTATGAATCTGAGGCCAAATTGTGACTGAGTTGAGGCCAAATTGTGACGACTGAGTTAGAACGTCTCCAAAACAACTGGTTTTGTAGGTTGTTTCCAGGATGCACTGCCATTAGTCATGGGACCCATGGGCAGGGTCATGACAGCCCAAGGCTCATTGATGCATGTGGAGAGTGAAGGCTGGCCCATCTGGCCCAGTCCCCTAGAAGAGCTATTGCTGCACAGTTGCTGAAAATGTTTATGTTGGCTGTGATAGAAAGGTGTCAGAACACTGTGGCTGGTTGTACGTGGAGTCATAGGTCTGTCAGAGTGCTCATGGTAACCCCTGTCCACTGCCAGAAACCCTTATAAAGGACAAAAGAGCATCAAAAGTAGATCATGAAGCACTGAAAAAAGGTCCCCTGGTTTGTTTGCAATTACATTTTCTTTCACTTCATGTGGAAAGCTGGGTACATGTGTGTCACTTAAAGATGGCCCCAGGATACACTACAGGATGAAGTAAAGCTGGTCAAATCAGTGTGATGCTCTTGGTAATCTTCTTTTGGGACCCCTTGGGTCCTGGCATTCTCTTTAACACAGTTTCACAGACCAAGTGCACCTGGTCATGGCAACAGTATTCCCTAATGGCAGTGGCCTCTTTCAGCAGGATAATGCCGCCTGACAGATTGCAAAAACTGTTCAGGATTGGTTTGAGGACCATGACAAAGACCGCAGCACACCTTCAAAAATCTTGTTGACCTCTATGCCTTAATGAGTCAGAGCTGTTTTGAGGAGGACAACATTTGGCAGGGGGGTATTGTTATGCTTGATCAGTGTACACTGTATCAATCAGAAATGTTAATCATGTTTTGGCAATTTCACCCACCAGTATTGTCTAGTTTATGATATTTCAGGCTATACTGCCTCATCTTTATTGTTTACTATTATAATTGATTAAATATCAATGCTAATTTGTGATTACAAATATTATCTGTGCTGTTTAGTTGTTAAAACATTATGAAAGCTAAGTAGTTTTTGTAACATTTTTACTGGTAGAAAAGAGAATAGAGAAGTAGGTGAAGTGTGACTCGATAGAGGCATGAGGTGTGAGATGAAATGAAAGGAAAGAGCTCAAGGCTGATCTGCACAGAACTCCAATTGAAATTTGGTAAGGAATGAGCTGTTGGACAGTATGACTTATCATTTGTAGACAGGCTAGAACCAAACCCTTATGGAACTGTGTTATTTTCAAAGCTCTTTAAAGCAGATGTCAGGAATATAAGCTCTTTCTCTCACACAAATCTTTTGATGTCATGCACCATCATAAGGGTTGGAGAAGAAGGCATTCATGTTTTCAACAGTGCCCAGTGATGCAATACAGATGAAAGCTGTAGTAAGATGGTTCAGGTTTTGATGCATTGTCTTGGAGCTTTTTTTGTCTGAAGAAAGAACCCCCATCTAAATACACTACAGTTCCTGAACACAAAACAAAAAAGAACCTGAAACAGCAACGTCATCTGCCATCATCCATCCAGAGGAGGCAACTCTGATTCCTTCTAGGATTATCTTGGACGATCCAAAATTGCTCCACTTGTCTACTAATAGATGAGTATGCTATCTTGCCTCTAAATCAAGCTCTCCTTCTGTCTTTGGATTATAATTGACAGGTAACACGCTATAGAATATGCGGAATGTCACATGCACAGTGATAGAAATCTGCACACTGTGTTAAAGTCTAAAAATTCAATACGTCCTTGTCCGACTTTGAACATGTACTATCAGCAGAAAGTACGTTTCAATGGGGTCCGATTTGCATAGTGCCTGTTGGGTTATTGTGTTTCCACGTGTGAGTCATTTTCACAAGATCCCCTTCAATGTTTAAATAATGCAGTCTGAATATCAATGGGTCTGATGATGAAACATGTTTATGAATGTAAATGGTGTTTAGATAGCAACTGCATCAGACACATGGACACACACACACACACAAGCACACACAGCCTGTGTTACTGCTGGGCTCATTAATACTATCTGTCAGTGTTAATGTGGGATAAGTAAATAATTGGACACCGTGCGTTGCGGTAGATGACTTCCTTGGCTATTTTGGTTTCTTGATTAGCAGGCTAATTGCATTTCAATCCTTTAGACAGCAATCACGCTTCCACAACATTGGTCAGACTGAGCATGCTAACACAGCTCTGGCAATCACTTTCTCCATAAACATCAGCTCATACACATGGACCTGGAATGACCAGACATTTACCTGTTTTTCTAACATCAGGTGCTTGTTTTTCCTGTCCTTGCTGGATTTTAAAGCTCACATTTCTGGCATGGTGGGGATTCTGATGCTTTCGTTCACCTGAATGGTATTTCTACATTCATGCAACCTCAAGTTATTTTTCATTGTAGCTACAAGTCTGTGACCGAGAAATCGACTTTTTTTCGGAGATGGTTTAGTGCTTTGCATTTTAACTCCTGGCCTGAAATCTAAGCAGAGCTATGGAATGTGGAAAGACCTTTCTTTGTGTTTGGAAATGTCTCTCTCCCTCTTTTTTTTCTCTCTCTCCTCACTCTTTCTGGCTTAGTGTCCTTCATACCTGTATGTTTCATTCCCATGGGAATTTCACACCAGCTGGTTTCTAGGCGGCATACCAAATTTCCACCCGGCTCTCTTAGAAAATAGTGCATAAAGTGGCAAAAAGAGACATCACATTTATTTTCGACAAATGTATACCACATATCTCTAGAATGTTAACTTTAAAGGAGAAGGAAAAGTCATTCTTAACTTTTTAATGTTGGGTAGTGTAACAGTTTTAAGTAATGTTCATTTCTGTTTGTTTTCCTAAAGCTAATGGAAAGGGCAGCAGGCGTTATCAAATGATAAAAAAAATTGTTGATATGTTAGTGAATAAGTCCTATTAGGCCCTGTTGGTACCATTCTTAAACAGTTAGCACAAACCATAAAATTGGTACTTTAACTGATGGCTTATCTAAAGAGCATAGTTTTAGTTTTGTGTAGTCAAACTGACAGCTGATGGTACCATTCCACCATTTTGGATGTCCATCTCCTTCTGTCCTCTGCATCTTCCTCTCTAACACCAACTGCCTACAAGTCCTCCCTCACCACATCCATAAACCTCCTGCTAGTACTTCCTCTTCTCCTCTTCCCTGCGGCTCCATCCTCAACATCCTTCTCCCAGCATACTCAGAGTCTCTCCTCAGCATCCATCTCCCAACACACTCAGTCTCTTCTCAGCACATGTCCTAACCAAAGCAGTCTCACCTCTCTGGCTTTTTCTCCAAAATGTTCAAAAATAAGAAATGTAACTTATCAGTGAGACAAAAAGATCCATTATAAAAATAAATCATTATAAAATACACCCCTCCATTCTTTATCTGGACAGCTTGTCGTAACCAGGGTCATGGGGTGCTGGAGCCTGTTCATAGAGCAAAAAGCAGAAAAACACCCCGGGCAAGTTGCCAGACTACACACAGACATTCTTTCAGACAAACATACAGTCAAACCTATGGACAGTTTAGCATCTCCAATTCACCAGATATGCATGTTTTCGGGAATCTTATAATATACCTTTTTTTCCTCAACAGCACAACATCAGTGCGGTTCAGAAACAATATCAATTATGCATAATTCAAATAAATTCATATATAAGGACACCTAAGTTGTTAGCAATTTTTACAACTCCTGTATAATATGAGGTGACACCATCACCACAGGGTAATTGTCCTTAGTTACTCATCAACACGGGGTGGGTATAACATGGGGTGAGTGTAGTGGGTTAAACGCTTGCTTGTAAAACCCGATGACCACAAAGTCGCAGGTTCAAACCCCCCACTTTCTGCCATTGTGTCCTTGAGCAAGACACTTAACCCTCAGTTGCTCCAGTGGGACAGTCCCTGTAACTAATGATTGTAAGTCAGCCAAATGTCCCCTTTGCCCTTAGTTGTACCATCAGCATGGTGAAGATTAGAAATTAGACTAAATGAGAACTGAAATGTGAAAAGTTATTTACATTCGTGCATTTAAAAATGGCAAAATAGCTTTACATCTGAAAAACATGTATTTTGTCTGAACATAGTGAAGTATGCCAAGCAACTTGACATGCAGAGAGAAAGAGATAGAAAAAAAGAGGGGGAGAGAGGGAGGGAAGGAGAAAGAGGGGCGGGGGTCACTTTCATCCCTGGATCACGCTACAGACAGCAGTGCTGGTTCAGCTCCGACACACTTCGTCTGAACCATGAAAAATGACACGACACCAAACACAAACTATCTGAGCTGCGGTTGTGAGAAAGTAATTTCATGCTTGTAGCTCTTCGCTATGGCAGATCCATACAAACACAAAGTCAGTTAGTAAGCCAGGCTTGGGACTGATGTTTATTATGAGGACAAGAGACTGTTATTATTGACTTCAAAGATTCCAGTACTGTTGAAATAAACCTCTGAAAACATCTGCAGCATCTGATATACTATGAGCATAAACACTCCTCCAGTTTGAGTGCATTGAATATAATGGTAATTGAAACACATCTACTAAAAGCATTGAGCATGTAAATATTCAGGTTGCACACAACATGTCATTCCTTAGTAGGAGTCACTAGTGAGCCGCTAATACCTGAATGTTTTATGTGCTGGTCAATCTTGAATGTTCTTTGCATGCTTTGGCAATTCGAGGTATTCACATGATCCAAGACACATATAATTTTAGTCTAAATTAATATAGACCAAACCTTTACAACATATTGGAATATTTCTTACATTACTCTAAAATATATACTCTAAATTTTACTCCAAGATCATACAGTCTTTACTGTGGAAGTATATGCACTTCTAGAAAAGCAAAAACTGTCTCATTATATTTTCATTTCTAAGTTGTACTCACTCCACAAATGCTGTCCACTCCAGACTTTTTTATGCTTAGGAGTAGAATTACGAAAGGGCACAAATATGCCCTTTGCCCTGCAAAGTAAATGTAATATAGCCTTAAAGTTTACACCACACATTTCACCTGAAAGGGTAAAGAGGGTATATTTACATTGTGCCTTGTATCCCAGAGGACTAAAACCCACCCTTTTTCTAATAGTATGGTGATAGAGAGCAAAGAGCCTTGGGTCTCTGAGTAGACCTGGCTGAGGACAAAAGTGAAGTAGAGAGGCCATATCCTGAGCTGTGACAGCGTTGAGAGGGCACAGTGCTGTTTCAGTGCAATAGATTGGATAGATTGGAACAGCAGGTGTGTGTGAGAAAGTGAGGGTGTGCCAGACACAGATAGGCATAAAGTACGGAGTACAGATGTGTGGAAGTGCTGAAATACTGTATGAACACCCCCTTCTCTCTCAATTTGTCACTATCACTTTGTCTCCGTCACTGTCTATCCTTCATTGCCACGGTAAGAGGATAAGAAGACTTTATGTCATGGAGAGAGAAAAAGAAAGTAAAGTGCATTCCAAGCCTGTGAAAATCCGGTCCATTTCCAAACCCAAACCTTTTCTCTTAAAACCCCAGGAACACCTGGGACTTGCACCTGATTCAGGGAACATTCTGAACTGATTTTATCATTTTACATCTCGTGACAATGTTCAAATAGTGTTTTATTATTGTGAACGGTAAGGAATTTGAATGAAGACGTGTTTCAAACTTTTACCTACACTCTCATCACTCTGAAAGAATATGAATAAAATAACCAATCATAGCCCACCTTTTATTAAAACCCTTATCTCAATACTGTTGACCTTGTGTAATAAGCTTTTAATGTCAGTTTTAAGTAAATTCAGGTGTCTATTGTTTCATGAATTCTAGACATAAGCAATGTAGTTAGTTGCCTATGGTGCCACCAGAAGTCTGCTACCCACTCTCCTTACTCTCTCTCTCTCTCTCTCTCCCACCTCACACACACACACGCACACACACGCACACACACACATACACACCCCTGGTAGACGAAAACTTTGTTGATCACCCCCTAGATCTTGCCTGGAGTGCCAGAATGGTCTGAAACTCCACTCAGTGAATTATAGTGATTTATAGAGCATTCACTCTGTCTTATGTGGCAGTCTGGGCCAGTGTGTGAAGCAGAGGAAAAAAGTAATTTCTGTCCTAAACATTTATTTGCTACAACCTTTTTTCACTTTTTCACTATCAGCCTAATAAAAATAACAATAACTACTTCACTCTTGGGAGAACACACTTGGTATGAAAATTTTCATTTAAAACCAAAACTATCATCTATACTTGATTTGGAGCTTAAGAAGAGTTGAGTACCAAAGCAGGTCTACAGAGAGGAATCAAGAGATATTTCTGCCTTTGTCCCATTAGCATAATTTTGGTTGATATGGTGTTCAGACTTCATGCAAACAGCAACGGAATATGAAGAACCAAGACTGACCTGCTTAGGTGGTTTTGTTCTGCTTGTTTTTGGTGATTTTTGTCCATACTTGGATTTGAATGCCAGGGGTATCACTGGTTCTAACAAACCACACTAATGGGGCAATCACAACAACGTTCAAAACCTTGTATATCAATTTACATACAGGTGCTGGTCATATAATTAGAATATTTTCAAAAAGTTGATTTATTTCACTAATTCCATTCAAAAAGTGAAACTTGTATAATGTATACATTCATTCCACACAGA
>JBBPDC010000019.1:5852166-5872505 GCA_037974485.1 Hemigrammopetersius urotaenia
TATTGTGGAGCATACATTTTGTGTAAAAACAATCTACAGCCCATTCCACAATGAAGTGAAAACACTTCAAAAATAATTGTGTAAATATTTTTGAAAATGTGGTTTCAGTAAAGGGAAATCAGCAAAAACTGTAAATGTAATGAATTCTGTTAGGGAATTGCGAGCTTGTGGAAGGAGCTCCGGGTTGCACTCCAGGACAGCTTTATACTGTGGAATTCAAAGTACCACTAGATGTACCACAAAACCTGTGTGTCTCTGTGCCAAGTGTGTCTGTGGTGTGTGGAGCAGCTGTCTGATGCTGAAAAGCTGTGTTGGCCTTTTTCATAACTCACAGTGAAAAGCCATTTCCACTTATTTACCACCACACATCTCAGACAGCTCCCCTACACACACACACACACACACACACACACACACAGGCACACATGATCCTGACGCTGCATACTAAAACTGCTCATTTCCTCACAAAGGAAACAGTGTGTGTGTATTTGAGTAAGAGGAGGAATGAAACAGAGATAGCCCAAAAAGGTGTGTGTGTGTCATTCACACTGTTCATAGGAAGTATGTCACGCTTGTCCGCTCCCGTTGCCTGTCCCTGCCGTGTTTGATCAGTCGTTTAGTATTCCGAGCGAGTGCATGTTTGTGTGTCTGTGAGCACGGTGTGTGTATACTGACACATTGTCATCACAGGCTTTGGAAGAATTATTCGTCAACTGTCACTGCTATGCTGGCACTAAAGCACGCTATAGTACGATGGTGGAGATAAGCTTCAGCTCTATTTTACCCTGGATTGTTTTCTCTGAACATTTTCATTCCCTTATCATTGACTTTCCCTCTATATTAAACAGCCTGAACTGGTCTTAAATACTTCTTCTGTATTTCTATGTTTGTTCACAGATTTTATTAAGGATATTCACTATTTCCAGGATTACTTACTTGTGCAGGCATGTCAAACAGATGGTGACATGCAGGTGTAGCCACATGTGAGCATAAGGTCACCATGACCAGTGCTAGAGGGGTATAAAGCCCTCCAGAACTGTGCAATGGGACTGGTTTCTTTGGAGCCATGGAGCTCCATCCAGTATGTTTGGGATGTGTTGGAGTGGCAGTTGTGAATACATATCAGCCTACATCTGCTCCTGACCTCACTAATGCTCCTGCACTAATGGAATTAAATCTTATGTTCCAATGTTTTATTGCATTTAATGTAAATACCACCAACAGTCGAAGCTGTTACTGCAGGAAAAGGACACACACTCCCCACTAATGCCTTAAAAATCAGAGGTAGCTTGATCAGGTGTCTACAAACTTTTGGACATATAAGTAATTAAAATCCCCTAATATATTTTGCAAGCTTCCAAAAAAATTCTCTGTAATAATCTCACAATGTTTTTCATCAATGTGCCATGTGTTTGGGGACAATAATAATGATTTAATTGGATTAACTGAAGCCTGTTGAGTGACTAATCTTATAGGAATAATAATGGAAGATCTAATGGTGCTAATAATGAAAAGTGAATAACCACCAGTTATCATTAGAAAAATGACTTCTTGTTAATTGATGGCCACTAGCTTTCTCTCATTGCGAGCATGTATGGTTCAGTGTTTCTTTTAAGAACATAAAGCCACCTTGTCTCTTATTGCCCCTATGATGTTCTCTAGTGGTCAGTGACAATTCGGTGCTTGATGTAGCTGCTAGTCGAGTGTGCAGTTGGTTGATCTGATATAAAATGTTATAGTATCGTAAGAGGTGATGAGATGCTTTGTATTGTGTTTTAAATGCATTGGATTAATGTTGGCTTGTGGTAGACCACTTATGGATCCTCAAAGAGCCATATATTTGATTTTAATTCACAATTTTTAACTAGTCCCACATTCAACAGACTGAAATTCACCTTTTGAAATGTTTCTGTGGCCTCCTTAGCACCCTCCTGTCCCCAGTTTGTAAAGCTCTGTTTTAAAGATCAGTCTTTGTGATTGAGATGTGTAAACCTGAAGTAAAAAAGTTAAAACGGCTCCATACAATGTCGAGATTCTACGCCAATTAAAGTTTTTTTCCTAGAGTTGCAAAAGCTAAGAACCTATTAGGAGCACTTATTTTGAAGCACGCAAGCATCCTTGAAGTAAGCAAGCATGAAGTCTAGACAGCGTGTTTCTGTGTGCTGGTGGATTATAAACCCTATTTTTTGCCCTTGGTAATTTTGTTGTGATTACGATCCTCCTATCTAATTTGTGTTTCTGCCTGCTAATGATCAAGCTTGCTTTGGTATAACAACTATGGCACTGAATTGGGGATTTTGTAAAGTGCACTGAAAATATGATGGTGGTCATGTTAGTATGACGAGAGCCTATTAACAGAGTAAAATCAAAGTACTTGGAAAATGGAAGAGGGAACACTGTGTTCACAGCAAATCCACTTTGAGGGTGATTAGGATGGTCTATACAGTTACCTGAGTAATCAGTTCAGTGGGCTGAGGGTCAGGGTATTGTGCAAGTGCCTCTTTGTGAACGTTTTAATGAAAGGACCGATAGAAATGGTCTTGAATTACTTTTTGTTGCATTTTACTTATATTCAAAGTCAAAAGCTGTTGCATAACACCCACTGCTGTTTAGGGATCTACTGGTGAGTTGTATGTAGTGTGTGTGTGTGTGTGTGTGTGTTTCAAGTTTTAGCTTCCCTCCGTCCTATTTTACCCCAACCCTCATTTGCGTCTAATTGTAAATGGTTATAAATGGTTAGAATGGAATTTGCATGATATGAATCTTGCTGATTTTATCAGATAATTGAATGCTGAATGTAGCTGAAATTGCAACAGGAGAGTGTTACTAAAATGATTAGTAGTGATGCTATGAGCTGCCCAGATGAACCTCATCAGCCATGCCCTGTGATGGTGTGCTGCAGTGGTAAACTGGTGCCAGGGATGGAGATTTAGACTGGCTGCTGATACAAGTATTAGCCATTATGCTTCATGCTGATAGCTGCTAACTGAGCTGCATCCCTATGTTGACCATCTAAGCTTTTGTGTGGATCTTGGAAATTGTGTCATAGGCTGGTTACACCTGGGCTAGCCCCTAAACTCCTGCTGGCCTCAGCACTGTGTGGAGTTGTGGAGGCTAAACTGGTACCTGGGCTAGCCCTGGGTCCTCTTGCTGCAAGCTTCTGTGTATTTATAGTGTAGCTACTTCACGCTGAGCACGACAGATGGCCAAGCATGATCCTATTAGCTCCATTAATGCACTCAGTGTGTGTGTGTGTGTGTGGACACAGTGCAGCCCTCACCTGTAAGCTTCTCTTTCTCTACCATTCTCACTCTATATTATCCTCCACTCTCCCTTTGGGCAATTTCAGTACACCTGTCTGCATTTTCACATCCAGAGAGAAATTCAGGTATGTCCAGGTTTTTCCTACCTACTCATGACTTTGTGTATGAAGCACATTTTGTTCTTTATTCAGCTGACTGGCCTCATGCCATACTGGCATGGCTTGGCTGGACTGCGCTTATGCATTCATGTGATCATTATTTGCTCATTGTTTATCACACATAATTTATATGGACAGATGCAAGATTGTAATAGCAACAAACAATCAAAAACTCATCTGAAAACTGTATTACTTTGTATCATGCAACATTTCATTTTCCAAGAGTCTCTCATCTATCATCTTTCATGGTGTTTTTGTGCTGATGATCAAACCAACTGAATGTATCCTATCTGGTTTTGTGTTATTTAGCCCAGTTGCTTTATCAGGTCATTGTTGTATCATTCATGAGATACAGTTTTTGGCAAGCTTTTATTTTAGAAATAACATTATTTTTCTCAGCCACATCTGTGTAGTATGCAGCGACCAAGTTTGGCAAAAGCATGCTCTAGGGTTTTTGCTTCCTGCTAAACAACTTTAATCACAACCCTAAAACAGAGAATAGTTCATAGTATCTAGTTTTATTAAACCACCTGCCAGATACTGTGACACCAAAACAGCTCTGAGCAGTTGAAGCAAAGACTCCACAAGACCTCATAGATGGCACCAAGATGTTAGCAAGCAATCCCTTAAGTTCAAGCCATAGTAATTTGTGCAGTACAGTTTACAGATGCCCTATCAAACTGAGAATTAAAGTCAACACCTTAAACTTTTTGTCATGCTCCTCAAAATATCCTCCACATAACCTGTCTTTTTCCAGATGTTCTGAGAAAGTTGTCTAGTCATCACAATTTGGCCCTCGTCAGCATTTCTCGGATTCTTACACTTTTTTCTGCTTCCAACGCATCAACTTCAATATCTAGCTGTTTGCTTTCTGTTTCACATATTTTGCCTATTGACAGGGGTTATTGTAATGAGATAAGCAATGTCCTTCCCCTGTGGCTTCACCTGTGGAATTAATCTGAGTCAAGCTTCTGACCACAGCTCAAACCCTGAGATAGATTTTGTAGTGGAACTGCCAATAGTAAAAGATGGGCCTCTGTGTAATTGGATTTCACAAGACCAATCACAGCCCATTAGCGGTCTGCAGTCATTCAAACTGGTGGCATTTACCAGTAATTGACACACAAAATAGCCAGTTTTTATAGATTTTGAAGTTACATGCCAATGACAAAGATTCACATATGGACAACAGCAATGTAAAGTGTACACAGTGAATCTATCGGTGCAAATAGTGAAAGTGACCATCTGGTCATACGTGAACACACCACAGCACACAGTGTGAACAGCACAAAATACTTCTTCTGCATTTAACCCATTCACCGAGTGAAGCAGGGGGCAGCTACGAACACAGCGCCTGGGGAGCAGTGCGTGGGGACGGTACCTTGCTCAGGGTACCTCAGAGGTGCCTATCGGTCTTGGGAATCGACCCCAGACTTTTTGATCACAGGGCGAATGCCGTAACCACTAGGCTACCAGCCTCCCCAAATAGCAAGAAATGCATCAGATAGTAAGAAGGCCCTCAGCCTAAAGCACTTTTAAGATCCTTGGTCAACAGAGAAGTGAAATGGTTCATACGTGAATAACCTGTTCACCACTGACATGCTATACTTATCTGTGCAAAAATGGTACATTTTATAACAAGCAGTACCCAGTATCCTCATGATGTGTAATTATCTTAACAGCAGATAACATAGCTTTCTCTCATGTTAAACCAGAGTCTGTGAGAAATGTAGAAATGAAGAACATGTTTGTAACAGCGAGACACATCTACCAGATCATGTAGAGAAACAAGCAATTGGCTGATTGACCAAATCCAACTCTCACTGATTAACTTTTTTTAATCATAAAACAAACAAATAATCTGTATGACTCACCTAATTAAATAAAAAATAGCCGCCAAAAAGAACAATATACAGCCCAGCTGATTGACTGAGCTTACTGACTCCATCCGTTTGGCCTGATTTAAGGACATAAAGTTACACAACATGTCAGCAGTGAGATGTGATCATAGATATGGTCTTTCGTGCTGTATATGTATCTAAAATTATTCTTAGGATTTTATGCAATAGCTGTTTGTTTATGACATCACTGTTGGTTTAAATAAATAAAAACAATGCCAACTCAAACCCTGCCTTAAACCTGTCAGAACAATCTGGGCAAACGATGCCTTAAACCCAACAGCCATCTGATTGCAGGGGCAACTGCCTAACCACAAGGCCATGAAACCATAGTCATATTATATTAAATTGCATTACACTTATGTAATATAATGTTAAGATAAATATATTTTTTTTCTCCTGAAGCAAATACAAGTTTGGTTCCAGTGCTCACAAGTGTGCTTCTTCCTATAATTGAACTGTGCTTAAATTAGACTGTGTATTACTTATGCAGTTCATACTGGATTATAAATGTGTGGGTCAGTGATAGATTTTTTTTGTATATAATAGGTTTCTATCCAAGATTTGTAAGACCCTGAAGGACCCATACTCTGAGCCACTGTCACATTAGGTTAAGAGTCTATGGATTTCTGCCATTGGGACAGTGGGTAGTGTCTTAATTGGCTAAACTAGCAGGTTTGTACCTGCAGGTTAAACAAAAAAGGGTCTTTCAAATGAGTTCAGAGGAAGTGTTAAAGTGACGAATGCTCTTGTTAAAGTAAACAGTGCCTATGGCAAAAAGGCTCTGCCAAGTCATGGTATCCTTGGCAACGAGTGTAGCGCTTGAGGCACACTCACTTTTTGGCCCAGTACTGAAATGCAAGATACTGATCCTTTGCACACTCTGCTGATAGACTGTTTTAATCCTTTCAGAGGTTTGATGAATTGATTGGTAAATAGGAAGTTGTGTCTCTGCTAATGGGACAGCACTCAAGGTTACATCATTTGCCTCAAGGTGTGTGTTTCTGTCATACATCACTGTTGGGGGCAGAGAGAGAGGAGGCAGTAAATGGTGCGGGACAGCTTTCTCAGCTCAAATGCTTTTGGCCATGAATGCTTTTTCACCCTGTTCTGTCAAGCCATTGTAACTGTCTCCATAGTAATGCTGTGACTGCTGTGATTTTTTTTTCTGAATTTTAGAGGTCATCAGAAGATGCCAAAAACAGAATACACATCTGATAAGGCCCAAAAGAACTAGTGGTGTTACCTTTTAAAGGTAGCAAAATATATACCAATTAAGAAAAACATGCTCTTATTGTAATTAAACACTATTTGTTATACGATCACATCAGTGTTCATTGATTGTTGATGACATGCATTATATACTCAGAAAGGCGTTTCTATAGGATAATGTGCTTTTATTGTAATTAAACATAAATTCTTCTCCTATTACATTAATTGCTAATGGCTTTCATGATATACTCAGAAAGGAATTTTATATTGTGCTATAAATAATATATCGTGATAACAATAAATATCACCATAGTACCCTCTCCTAGGTCCATTTGCTATACATGGTGTCCATTCAGGAGTGTTTCAACCAAGACTGGATGAGACACAATGTCGTCAGAAGAGAGGGTCTTGAGCATTTATACATACAGCTCCGGAAATAAATAAGAGACTACTGCAATTTATTTTTAAACCAGCATCTCTGAGTATGATGTTCATTCCATGCCAATGTCTGTTACATTCCTACACAAGCACCACATTCTGCTTTATGAGGTACTAATTAGTGATCACCTGAATCAAATCTTTTTTAATGAGGAAAAGTATAAAAAGTAGACTGCTGTAATCAACACTCTCCTCTTGCAATGTGAACAGTTGAATAACAAAACACTACTAGAAGTACGTCAGAGGTTTAAGAATGAACAAGTTTTCTATGAATTATTTAAGTTGTATAAACACTGAATAATTTGATATTTTGTAATTTCCTTCAAAATTATGCATTAAAGGACAATATTTGTATTTGGAAATTAGGAGAAATATTGTTGACAGTTCTTAAAACTAAGGCAAAGCTGTCCATTTCAATATTTCCACCATTTTTGCAGTGGTCCCTTCTTTTTTTCTGGAGTTGTATATTAGTCTTTAAGGCCCGTAACTGAAACTGTTTTTAATTCTAAGGGATTAAAAGAGGTAAATTATGTTTTTGCTACTGAAATCTACTCAAATGTCATAAGTGGACCATGGATGCCACAGTGTCAATACGGACTGAACTCTATCGCCGTAGACAGTCACATCATTCTGGAGCTACAGGAATTTTGATTGAGCAATCAAACACCTTTCAGTTATTATGATCCAAGCAATTTGCATAATCCCCCTCCATTATCTGTGTTTCACAATTTGACTTGATTTAGTGAAAAATGGCTTTGTCTGCAGAGTCCAATTGTTGGTATTAATACCTGTACATTAATACTTTAACAATTGTTTGACTGGGTCTTCCTCTGCAAAGCTGGGAATGTTTTTTTGACACTAATGACACTAATGAATGGATGGATATATAAGCTCATCAGAGGACTGAGCGCTGCTGGCCTTCTTCCCTTCTCTCCGGAGCAGGAGTGAATATTCTCTGCACAATGCCCTTCACACAGAATAATCCCCGAAGTGTCTCTCTCTCTTTGTCTCTCTCTCTCTCTCTCTCTCTCTCTCTCTCTCTTTCTCTCTCACACACACATTGAAAAATCATACAATAAACCCTTTACGAGCAGATGATTTTTAGATGTGCAGTTTGTACATGTGCACATCATGTGTATATTACAACGTGAACACTGAGCGGTTCCTTTTAACTGAGTAGTAACACACACATTTACACTGTAAAACACACTGATCCAGTGCTGACTAATGGCTGCTTCATTATCAAAACCGTTATAATTATATTCCATAAATTCTTCTCACAGCGGCAAACTGTTAAATGAAATCATAATTCTAAAGTCATGAAGGTAGAGAAAGAGAGAGAGAGAGCCAAAGAAAAACACTGAAAGGTGTCTTAATGGACTCTGTTAATGGAGACCACCATTTTAGCATGAATTTTCCATATGAAAGGACTTGGTGGACAATGCTGAATAGGCCATAGATTAATATCTTATCTGGGCTGTAGACCACACAGGTGATGTTCTAGCTTCAGAATACTCACCGCCCATGTCACTGATTCGTTTTGCTTAACAGCCCTGCCCACACAGCACATCATTATAAATAATATACAACCTGAACTGCCAAGGTATGTACAATATAAAGTTTATAATCTACATCCATTCGCTCTTACTGCTCCAATTAATTCAGTAGTGAACTGTAAGGAGCAGGGTAGCCTACTTTACCGACTCTGTTCTAACATAGACCTTTGAAGTCATGTGTCATTAAGTAGTTGGCACCATGCCCAAGCAAGGAACTCTGGCTCTAAGTGGGGAAAAATTCAAATAAATCGCTGCCACTGTTTCCTGTGGTAAACAATAATGTTTCAAAGCCATTATGATGTGGCTGTGCACATATTTTGAGGCTCTAGTGAACCTCAAAATAGATTTGTATTTCTACAAATTTCTACAAATTTGTATTTCTCTTTCTATACCACAATGTGCAAGATGAGGTTTCTGCAATCTGCTTTCACTTTTCCCATACATTTTTCCAGAATAAGTTTGATGTCGCTGACTAGGAAATGACACAACTTATATATTGATCTATACCCAACTTTAACAGGCCAGACTGGCTGGAGTGGAGAAGCAGAAATAATTACACTTTCTCCTCCAAGCATCCCAGGAGAGCATGGAGGAAAACGAAAGGACAAAACAATGCAAATGTGTGATTGCTTTGAAGCGATTGATCTTGATTAAGGCCCTTCCTCTGCCAAATCTCAATATCAAACACAGGAATTACGCCCTCCACTCACTAATTGTTACAACACTGTGGCCTCAGTGGGAGAGGGATTAGCATTTCTGCATAATGGAGCTGTGTGCTGCACTTCTCCACTAATTGTGTGTTTTTCACCACTTTCCAGCACTACTCGTCTGAAGCTAAAGAAGCAGACATTTATGCCCCATGTTTAAACAAACTGGTTCTGCAGAGCAGTTTATGGTAATGATCAATCATTGGATACCCTGTTAACTAATTTAAACTGAAGGAGCAAAACGAATTGGATGAATTTCCTGCTACAGTATAACAAAACAATGTCATTTTCTATATACTTTAGAGTATACTGAAGAAATCTTAAATCACTCAGAAATGTAAAGATCATTGACCTTTCCATTTAAATGATTTAATATATGACAGTTGATATAAGTTTAATGTAACAACAATTATAATTAACTCTTACAGAATATTTGCCAGTCATCTAAACATATATAATAAAATAGTATTAAAATTTAAAAATGAATGAATGTGAAAATACAAAAGTCGATTTCTCTTTTGTTAACTGTAATGGCTCATGTTCATGTGACACATTAGGCAGCAGACTTGTGCTGTACGCACCACAGGGTGAGAGGCTAATGGCACTGGTCAGGTGTGAGAGTTAATCAGCACGTCCTCAGCATGCGTGTCCATGTCTGTGTGTGTGTGTGTGTGTGTGTGTGCATGCACACACGTATGAAAGCACTACTCACTCAAGAGGCTTAATGCATTTGAAGCTTTTCTCATTGACTCAAGCAGCAAGTAAGCCGGAGAGATCGACCTGCACTCTTAGACAGCTTTTCTGCAGCCTCCCTGCTCCTGGTCATTCAGCCCATTAGAGCACAATACAACCAGCCTGTGTCAAGCAGTAATCAGATAGATTAATACAGCAGATACTTTCAAGTCTGCTGATTTGTAACGATATATCATTATCATGATAAATTACCAATAAGCTTTTCAGAGAGTATTGTGGGTGTCATCAGTTTTAAAGAACAATGATCATGTGATTTAGTTGTCAGAGGTGTTTTGTCTGTTTTCTAGTTTGAAGCCCTTCAATTAACATTCTTGCCAGGAAAAAATGTGTGCCAAGCAAAAATGTGAAAAGTTTAAAATAGTGCAGCTATTTCATTAGTCATTGATCTACAATTATCACAGAATCGTCCGGACTCCAGTCAAATGATCACCTTTTCTAAATAATAGAAAATCATTGTCTCTGACACACAATTCAGAGTAAAAGATACACACCTTGAAACATCATTATTGCTACTGTCATCAGAAACCTGAACTCAGCCTGTTTGGAATGTAACTTAAGAGGAATGCTGCTTTGCCGCTTTTTCTAATAAGCTTTTTTTCTTGTTTTAATGCCATATTCGTCAGAACTCTTAAGATATAAGTATCCATGTGCTTTTCATGGTTTTAAAAAATGTAAGATTCCAACCAGCTGAAACATATCTAGTTGCATGAAGATCCAGTTCTTTTTTCTTTCTTTCCTATGTGTAACTATTAAGGACTACATGCAGCTTAATAATTCATGAAGAGCTCAGAGTTTTTGCTCTGCCCATGGTGTGTATGTAGAGGGTTCTAACTTCTAATGTATCTACCATACCAAGCATTCTTTGAGCTTTTGTGAGCGGGATCTAAGTTTTAGTCCTATGAGTAATTCTGACATGCTTTTATAACTATTGCTGTAGTCATCTACGTATAATATACCATTTCCTGCTTCGAAATGATTTATTACTATTTCTGAGCTATCATGTGGAAAGTGATGTCAGAGACTTGAGTACTTACCAGGAGGTCCAGTTCTCAATCACATCACAGTGGAGGTCCAGTTAGAGGAAGGAGAAGTCTGCATTAGTGAGTCAGACCTTGAAAAAACCTTTCATCAATACACGACAGCACAGTTTGCACAGTTATGAAAAAGTTTGCGGACTCCAATTCTCTTAACTAATCAACTAATAAACGGTCTGTGTATTACAACAGTGCACAATAGTCAGTGGACAGATTTATTTATTGGTGGCTGAGAGACCAAAAGAGCATAATAAGCCTTGCCTTCTCTTAGTAGGGAGTACAGTCCTCTTAAGCAATGTTAGCTAATGTGTCTGCGAGCTGATAAAACATCAAACAATTTTGATTGGCATAATTGTGTTAAAATCCTACGCAGTGCAATTAAAAACAGTAAAAACATTCACAGGCTTTTGGAAGAACTTATAAGCCTGAAACAACTTTTTCCAAGGACCTGGGCCTCTATCAGTACACAAGCAGTGAGTTTGCAAAAGGAATATTTATCACCATTGTTGTTGTTCCTGAGAGTGGACATCCTGCAAAGGTCAGTGCAAGTTTATGTGCAGTCATTAAAGTAGTGACCGAATGCCTATTGTAACATCTGCAGATCTGTAGACTGAGAATCTACTATAACACTGCATGGGGGGCTTGAATTGAGGATACCACTGTTCTGCAGTCATAACAATAAAAATCTTGCTGCTTGTCTTAAGCTTGCTAAAGGTTTGATGTTTGGCAGTGCTACTGGAAAACAATGCTCCCTAGAGAGACAAGACAGTCAAACTTGGAAAGCAGGAAAAATGAACACAAACTGAAATCTCATTCAGAGCTCGATAGTGAAATAACATGAAATAGAACACTGATTAAAATCAGAGAAACAAACTACTTTGTTGCACAATTACTGGTAGTTGCATTACTACCATTCTTAAGGTACATTGCACATACAGTACCATCTAAAAGTTTGAATCATTTTCATTAAATTTTTTTTTTTGTTGAAATATGATATAAAATGACAATATACTGTAATTATTTATAGATGTTCTCAATATTGTATCTGTGTTTAGGTCTGATGCCCTTTTCAAATACAAGATATGTTCATTATAAAATAAAAAATGTTAGTGTTGAACAGCTTTCTCGATCATTATAATATCTCCCCAGCGCTGTTCAACATATGTCAAAATGTATAGCTTCATATAAATTAGTACGCATGTATTTATTTCTTTGTTAGGACCAAATGTTCTCATAATGATAGAAAACGTGAAGGAATGCAGACATTTTACTGGCCTCACATTTGTTTAGATAAAAAAATAAAGCTAAAAGAGCAGAAGGATAGCCGGGGTAAACGTTCAGGTTAGGTTTAGGTGTAGGTGTAGTATTACTGAGCCACTGTATATGATATAGTAATACCGACCTGAAGTAGCTGCATCATAATAGTTATTTTAGCCCTATGTCTGCTACAAATTGGTTTAATATTATTACTGATTCCAAGCTTTGAGTGTGTGTGTGTGTTTCTGTGTTGTTTGCAGTGCATGCAATGTGCTTCCTAGACCTTTCCATTAGAGAATTTAGGTTGGCTACTTGTTGTTGTGATTACAAAGTCAGACAGTCTATTAACTTTAAGCAAAGTGCGCCTGCGTGTGTTCTCAGAGAACGGGTGTGTGGTATTGGAGGGTGTATAAGAATAATTTTCTATAATTAGCCACTGCTCTGCACCAGTGGGATACAGGTACACAGCTGCTGCATTCTAACTCACTGGCAGCATAAGTTCCTTCCTGTGCGTGGTGTGTGTGGGGGGGTGTTACTCTCTACCGTAATTAGGCACAGGCAGACAGCTGTTACTCAGAGGATTCGTCCTGAAAATAGCATTAAAGTTAAGAAAGTTTCTGTGTACCATTTGTGGACTGTTAATCGCAGTAAATATCTCTAACACCCTGACATTGCAGAGCATTTTCACCCGGGTCTTTCTCCCTGAGTGATATTGAAGCCTCAATTTATTAACATTATGCTGATGCTGCATTTCAAAAGTGGTGATCCTGTGGTGAAAGTGATGACCTTTGCTAGCACAGTCCTTTTAGGTGTCAATAGCCGAAAACGACTGCAGGTCTAAACAAATGATTATGTCTGATTATGCTCACTTTTTGACATCTCCCTCACTGCAGCTTTACATTTACATTTACATTTATGGCATTTATCAGATGCTTTTATCCAAAGCGACTTCCATTCCCTAATGACAGGGGGCAGTCTTTCCCTGGAGCAACTTGGGGTTAAGGGTCATGCACAAGGACCCAGTGGTGGTATGCTGAAGGTAGGATTCGAACCCATGCCCTCTTGGGCTGGAGGCAAGTATCCTACCCACTGAGCTACCTTTCATTTGTGTTTATGTGCCTTTTTAATATTTCTAAGGAATTGAGCCTTTTCTTTCTTTGCTTGTCTTTTTATTTGTAATTTATACCTATGGGACTTTGCTGTTATGGTGAAGGCTGTCTTACAGTGTCTTCCTCTTCTTTATGAGCAACACTGGGAAAGTGAACATCAAACACAATAAGTGTGTGTGATATTTTCAGTCTTGTGCAAAAGCAGCCTCCCTATGCCCAGGCCTTTGAACGCATGCCATTGGATTCTTGATGTGAAGATTAGACGATCTGTGGTGTACTTTTGTGCAGCTGTACAGCACAGAGAAGAAAGCATGAATCAGATTAAGCACTTCAGTGAAATGAGTATAAGGCCAGCAGGGAGAGGGAACTAATACTAATACAGTTTTGTTGCAGACGACAGAAAAATGCTGTCAGGAAATTTGGTATTTTCTTGGAGATAAAAAAAAATTCCATTCAGTTTACTTTCTATTTCGTTTTTTACAACCTTGTTGTCACAAAGCGGCTTTACAGAGTCCAGGTCTGAGACCCTAGTAAGCCAGCAATCTCTAAAGCTGGAGAAAAAAACCTCAGGAAGAACAAAGACTCAGAAGGGGAACCTATACTACTCTGCTTGACACAGAAAGGGAGAGTAAAAGAGCAGTCCCTCAGGAGATTGCTCAGATGAGGCCTTCGTTAACAGACTTAATTACTGCAGAACAGCTGGTAGTCTAGCAGTGTAGTAGTAGTTTTTATTGCTGTCAGTGTGGAGAGTAGTTTCAGAGTCTCAAGGCTAGGTTAGTGGATAGCCAGCGTCCTGAGATCAGTTCACAGAGGTATTCAGGGGTGACACCATTCATGTGGGAGCATCCTGACAGCAGGGTATTACAGTTAACAAGTCTGGAGATGATAAAAGTGTAAACTAATTTTTCAGGACAGTGCATTATTTAACTTAGCAATATTTTGAAGATGAGAGAATTTTATTTTAGTAGTAGCAGCCAAATGTGTGTCAAAGGATAGATCTAAGTTGATAGTGTATCTGAGGTTTTTGATAGGACAAGCTAAGCAACCAGCAAGATCTAGAATTAAATCTGACAATGTTTTTGGCAGCTTTTGATCCTGGAAGAAGGACCACTGTTTTTTTATTAATTAAGCAGGAGAAAGTTATGTGACATTCAGTCTTTTATATTCTTTACACAATCCTCAATTGTATTTATTACAGATAGTTTGTTATCTAGATGTCACGGCTGAGGGGGTTAATCTGAGGGGGTTAATATGAGGTGCAGAAATGAGGTGATGGACAGATCAAGGAGGATTAACACAAACAAACTTAAATACAGAACCAAATCAGAGGGCAAAACACACACAGGTGAAAAACAGAATACACGTGATACAGAACTGAAAGTCAAAATAAAAGTCCCAAAAACAAGAACAAAAACAGAACCAAAAACAGAAAAGCAGCGGCCTCTACCGGACCAGACCATTACACTAGATCTAGGTTGTTAGATAAATGCAATTTTGTCACCTAAGTAGAAGTAGCCAACCCCATGCTAATGGTAGTGTGTACATTGTAAATAAAAGCGGTCCTAAGACAGAATCTAAAAGATTTTTTACTATCTTCACTAGTGCAAAATAACTGCTGGTTTAAAGGCTTTTGGTAAACCAATACTAAGAAAGGAGTTAATTTCTAAAATAAGTAAAAGGTCTTAATTGAATATGTTGATAGAATATTTTTGATAAGGGCATAATTGTAGCAAGTTCTGTCTGTTGAACTGAATTAAAGGATATCAGGATCTCTTCTGCAGCTATATTTTGTTCTGTATCAACATTGGCTGTATCAGGATGCAGAATGGTAAAGTAATTCCTTGTTTGGATTTCCTGTCTAAAGGATTCAGTTTTATTGGTAAAAATCATCCCTATCATAGGCAGAATAGAACTGATATTCTGTGCCACCCTGATTTTTAGTTAGTTACTGAATAGATATCTAGGATTATTTTTGTTAGATTCAATGAGAGATGATGTGATGCTGTAGTGTCTAAGGTTCTCCTTCCAGATGGAGTGGAAAGATCCCACAAAATTATTCTCTAATTTATGAACATTTTATTTTAATGGATGTGTTTGATTGTTATACCAAGAAAGCATTTTCTGTCTAATTCTTTTAGTACTTGATTTTTCCCAGTGATGACAGGCAGGCAGGCAGGCATCCATTCTGTGCTTTCTTTATTCAAACTGAACAGGAACAGGAACAGAACAAGGTTGTAAGGGTGATGGACTGACAAGTGGGTGATACACAAACAGAACCCAAATACCATCAGTCATTAAACACAGAACACAAAACATCTGAAACCAAACATGTGACACCAAACAGACTAGAGAATCAAAAATAAAAGTCCTCAAAACATTAACAAAACAGAACCAAAAACAACTGAAAAGCAGTGGCCCCTACTGGCCACTGACCGACCCGCAACAATACTAAAGGTAAAACATTGTCTAGAGTGGATCGAAGAGAGATTTGGTTATGTTTTCTAAGTCTGCCTTAGAAAAGAAAATACCAAGAGCTGTGGCAGATGTTCCTGTATGACTAATACAAAAGTCAGGGGATGTATTTTAAGTACATTATTGCTAAGGTGAAGCTCAAATGTAATGAGGTGAATATCAAAGATTTATATGGTCTGTGAAAGAATAGCAGTGTTATTTACATTAACACAGCAAAGGCCAGGATTATATCAAGACGGGGATTGCAGTAGTAAGTAGATCTTATTCCATTTTGAGTAAAACCTATGTCTGAATTGAAGCAAATGCAGATTTTTATAACCTCTGGAGGTGGCCTCTTTTCTTGCAAAAACTCATCAGGTCTAATCCAGGTCTCTGTAAGACGTAGCGTGCCAGCGTTCTGATCTGTGATTATTTTGTTTACAATAACTACTTCAGGAGTGATCAAGCAGTCCTAGCTTTAGATCTAAGGTGTTGTATTGACTCGCTGTTTGAGAGAGTTTGAATTATTTGAACTTAATGTTTCTAATTTTCCATTGGGTTTGGGGGACAGTGGAACCTATGTGTTAACTCAAGACAGCTAGCAGACAGTTTTAGCCAGGCTGCTACCTGGTTTGCCTGTCGTGACTATCTGAACTACACTGCCAGCTTGTAACGGGCTATGGGTCATGCTGTAAGAAAAGAGAACAGCACCCTTCCGCAAGGGGTGGATACCACCTCAAGCCAGGAGACCAGGTCTGCCCTCGAACGTGGGCCAGTTGTCAATAAAACCTGTAAGCAGAGTATTTTTAACAGGCTTCAGTGGGTGCTTCATTGAGCAGGGCAAGCAGGTCTGACCTGTGAATGGGAGGAGAAGAGTGGTTCTTGTGTAGGGAAACTCTCACGTGAGGTGGTGGTGGCGTAGTGGGTAGGATACAAATCCTGTCTTGGGTTCCTGAGCAAAACCCTTTGAACCCCAAGTTGCTGTGGGGAGACTGTCCACTGTAAAAGGTCGTACACTCGGAAAAGCTTTTTGATTATGCCACCGAATCTGTGGGGGTGCTAGAGCCTTAGTCGAGGACATGCTTCCTTTAAGGCACTTGGAGTTGCTAACAATGAGTCTGACAGTTACCTTCTAGTACTGGTTAAGCTTGGAATGCTCACCTCAAACTGAGAAACCTCCTCCATCAGAAACACTTCTGATAAAAAAAACACCCCTATTACTTGTGCCAGAGGAATAGGATGAACTAAACATGCAGCCCACTGAGTAGACAAGGAGCTCAGCATCCTCCAAACTGTTACTTATGTTGCCTACAGGTCAAATCTTTTCCAGGCCTGTGATTTGGCAACGTTGTTGACAGATGACAGTGGTTAAATAACCTTCAAAACATGGGATTAACTCACTGGAATTTTACTTTCTAGTTTCTAGAACAAAAACAAAACAATGCCAAAAAGTCGAGCTGTAGCAGTGAGCCCTCTTTCCTACAGAGAATGCACATGAAACCTTTACCACCCCTGATTTGTAACTCTTGTCTGCAACTACTGCATTTTCCTTGTTTTGAGGACACATTATGATGCCATGGCAATGTTTGCCTTTTGTTTTCGTGCTAACAATGTAGACCAGAGAAGTAATTTAGCAATTTTATGTGCTTTCTCTCACCTCTTACTTGAAACTGTCAATATTCGCTTACTAGTTAAGGCTCAGGGTCCGAATCTCTGGAAAGCTGCATGCTCATTCCAAAAGATACTATGCTATTTTACTGGAAGTAAAATGTGCTTGTGTTTAGCCCTTAAACAGTCCTCAAGTGGCAGGTTTACACTCTTGTAACTTCACACTCTTGTAACTTCACATATTATATTACATTTGCTTTACATATTGTTACTTTCAGTGTAGTTACTATATATTTCTAGGTAATAAACTATGTTATGTAATTCATATAATAACAGGCCTAAAAGGTGAATTCCACATTACCATGGTTCCTGTCACCATCATTGTGAACAGTGTGTTTCCCTAGAAGATTTTGTTTCCACCTTAAACATTTAGTTCTGATTAAAAACTGAATGAGTCTAGAGTTTTATGCTTGATAGAAGCCTTCATAGCAGGCAGCTTTGCTTAGATAATAGAAAGGGGAATACAGCATCCATATCAAAGTTATTAGTATCAGTATTATCAGTACGAGCCACACTTTTGCGTGATCCTGTTCTAATCTGTCTGCTGTGTGCTTACAGATATCCCCTCGCCGCTATTCATCTACACAATATGCTGGAGCAGCACCCACATAAGGAGAGCAGTGGGCTCTCGTTAGGGCTCATCTGCTAATTAATGTCTGATTAAAGCATCGTGCCTGCAAGGTCAAAGTTAGATTTTGAGCTAAGCCTGCCTGAGCAGAGCATACATACTAATCAACACAAGCAGCTATGCCTCCTCTCAGTGCCGCCTTAACAAGCCATGCTGAAAAACCTTTTCCCAAGGCTGCTCCTAACGTACCGGAGAGACTTAGACGCTTGTCTTGTTTTTTTGTTTTTTTTAAACAAATTTGCATGACTGGCAGCTATTTGAGTCACTATTACAGATTTAACATATAAACCAACAAGAAAACTGATGGTCACCATGTGTCAAACAATGTAAAACACAACAGACGCTCTGGGGATGTTTAACACCGCTTATTTTATTTGCCTCATCAAACACACCTGATTCAGTACAACTGGAGATTCTCAATCTCTGCATCAGTTAAGACAGGTTGCATCAGGGCATGGAACTCCTAGCACTGAATTTAAAGTGATATTCCCCTTATTCAAAGTGCAGTCAATCAGCCAAGACGTGTCTGGTGTCTAAAGTGTGCTTCTTTAGCTTGTACTACTGTTAAGGATCAAATGCATTTAATAAGTAATGGAAGCTGTTGTGCAGCATTTAGCATTGTGCAAGTGCTTCACACACTTGTTCTCAAGCTGCACTGAGTTGTTCAGAAGAATGGATAATTGACGTTATTAATAATATTGACAAATATTAACTTTTAATTACATTTTAAAGCAGTGTCCAGTATCTTTTTAATGACTTGACTTGAAGTTGAAGTTGTCATGTACGAAGTACAGTGTACAGAGAACAATGAAATGCTTACTTGAATACCCTCTTTGCAGACAGAATATAAAACATAAGAGACATAAAAGGCATAAAAGACAAAGCAGTGCAGCAACAATAACTAATTATAGGCTAAGCTGCATACATGTAAAGTGTCAGTGCAGTGTAAAGTGTTGTGTGCTACAGTATTTCACATAGAATGAAGAACAGATTTTTTGCTGAGAGAGAGAGAGAGAGAACAGTTACAGTTACTGTGTGTTTAATAGTTTGATGGCACTGGGGGAAAAAACTGTTTCTGAATTGTGCTGTGCGTATGTCAATTGTCCTGAGTCTCCTGTCTGAGGGCAGGAAAGTAAAAAGCGGCAGTACAGGGTGGCTGGGGTCCTTCATGATGCGCTTAGTTTTTCTGCTGTAAATGTCTGTTATTGCAGGGAGTGGCGTGCCTATGATCCTCTGTGCCGTTTTCACCATCCTATGCAGAGCCTTCTTGTCCTGAGCATTGCAGTTTCCCTAGCAAGAAGCAACACTTCCTGTGAAGATGGACTCCACAGCGCACATGCAGAAGCTAGTGATAACAGAGGTGGGCACACCAGCCTTCTTTAGGTGTCTGAGGAAGTGAAGCTGCTGGTGGGCTTTTTTGGTGACAGCTGCTGCATGTTCTGAGGACTTGAGGTCCGCACTGAGGGTGTCCCCAAGGAGCTTGAAGCTGTTGACCCTCTCCACAGCACCTCCTCTGATGTAGATGGGGGGATGAGCCACACTCTACCTCATAAATCCAGTACGAGCTCCTTAGTTTTGCTGATTGTTCTCCTGACACCACTCTGCCAAGAGTCTCACCTCCTGTCTGTAGGCCGTCTCATCGCTGTTGTTGATCAGGCCCACAATAGTGGTATCATCAGCAAACTTGATGATGGTGTTGGAACTGTGTCTGGACACACAGTCATGTATAAACATTGGGCTCAGCATGCTTCCCTGTGGCGTACCAGTGTTGAGGATCATTGTGGTGGAGGTGGTGGAGATTTTCCAATCTTCATGTGCTGCGGTCTGTTGGTGAGAAGGTCCAGAACCCAGTTTCACAGAGTAGCACTGAGTCCCAGTCCCAGCAGCTTCTTGATCAGCTTGGAGGGGAGAACTGTGTTAAATGCGGAGCTGAAATCAACAAACAGCAGTCTGGCAGTTCTTGTTGTCCAGGTGAACCAGGGTGGTGTGAATGGTATGTGAGATGGCGTCTTCAGTGGATCTGTTGTGACTGTATGCAAATTCAGGGCATGCATTTCAAACCATAAGTTACTTTTCAGAATTATGTAAAGTTAATTGTGACCTTGAAAGCTCACCATGTTACATTACTACGGTGGCCCCTAGAGACAAAACACGAACAAAAGAAAAAGCAGAAACTAAATGAAAATGCGCTGCAAGTTAAAAAAGAC
>JBBPDC010000019.1:5900198-5917757 GCA_037974485.1 Hemigrammopetersius urotaenia
GGTGAATGGGTTAAATGCAGAGGAAGAATTTCGTGCTTTTCACACTGTGTGCTGTGGTGTGTTCACGTATGACAAATTTTCACTTTCTTTCACTCTTTCTGTATCTCATTGTTGTCTTTCTCTTACTCTTTTTCTCCTCTCTTTTTGTTCTTCTCTCGTCTCTCACCCCCCCTCTCTCAGTAGTACAGACTGAATGAGAGCAAACCCATTACTAGCATGAGCCGACAGCATGAGTCATTTCATAGACTACTACTCATGATAGAGAGAGAGAGAGAGAGAGGGAGAGAGAGAGAGGGAAAGGGAGAGATGGAGAAAGAAAGGAGAAAGTGTGTGAGATTTTTTTTCAGTCCTGTTCTTTGTTGTGAAATTGAAGGTGAGTGTTTGTGTTGTGACGGTGTGGGTGTGGGGTTTTTTTTTTTTCTCAAAATGAGAAAACTCCCTCCCTCCCTCTCTCTCTCTCTCTCTCTCTCTCTCTCTCTCTCTTTTCCATTCACACAGTCTTCCATTCAGCAGAATCTGCCCTTGTTCTATTGGAGGTGTAGAGCTGTCTGCATGCGTTGAGCATTAGTGGGAATGTAAGAGCTCTCCTGGTTAAGACACTGCTCATTATCAGCTAAACACAGCAAGCCAGCGCAGCCTCGTTCTGTCGTCTTTCCCCAAATTTCCGCCTCCCCCCTCCCCATATCTTTTCTTTTTGATACATGTATCATTTGCTGAAAGACTGATGGTAATTGGTTGCTCCAGTCTGAATGATGGAAGAGCTCCAGACGTGTTCCTAATGCTGCGTTTGTATGTGTGTATTGTGTAAATCCTCTCTCATTGCTCATGCCATTGGGTTCTGTGTGTTTTCCCTGGGGAAGAGCAGCGGTACACAGATCAACTGCGGCAGATTCTGCAATAACCAATGCAATGTTTATCTGTTTTGTTTATTTGTTTTGTATTCGACACACTACAGAACAACTGTCAGTTTCTACATATGAATGAATGAGGTCTCGCCAAGCAACAGACATCAAAGAAAGTGTGTGTGTGTGTGTGTGTGTGGGATACAGAGGCAGACAGAGAGAGGGATTCTGCTTGTCTTTTTCTCTGACCAATTGTGTTGGGCTTGGGGAGGGGCTTAGAGCATCTGTTCCGGTCACTGGGCATGGTGCAGGTGACTGCGCGCATGCATGCGTGTGTGTCCCAATGTGCACTGGTTCAGCAGTGTCTGTGGGGCATGGCAAGAGAAAGTCGCTAGAGAGAGAGTGAATGAGTGTAGATTTTCATGGACCCCAGGCAGTCTGCCCCTCTCTTCAACAGCTGCCACTCCCTCTCTCCCTCTTTTTCCCTCCACGAATGCTAAAGCAAAGCCATTCTCTCCTCCCTCTCTCTATCACCCTCCCTCTCAGCTCCCTCTCCAGCACTGCATCCTGCAAAATCAGCCCCTTACTCACGCCGTGGGTGCACGCGCGTGCGAGTGTGTGTGTGTGTGTGTGTGTGTGTGTGTGTGTGTATGACTGAGTGTGTTTGAGTGAATGTGTGGGTATGTGTGAGTGAGTGCCACTCTGGAGAGACGTGAGTACGAAGAGAGAGGGAGAGAGAGGGCGAGGAGGAGAGGTGGAGTGGATGGGGGGATAGGTGAGGGGGCATGTGGAGGATGAGTGTGTTTTGAGAGGAGGATGGGGGGAGCGATCGGAAGCAAAGACAGCAGAGAGAGGAAGGACAGAAAGACACGCAAGGACATCAAGAAGTCCAAAATCAACAGTAAGGTATCCACTCCCTTCCTTTTCCTCTCTCTTTCTCTCTCTTTCTCTTTCTCTCTCTTTCTTTTTGTTTCTAAACCTCTCTCTCCTTCTGTCCCCTCTATTCCTCTCTATTTCAGTGTCTTTGTCTCAATTCCTTCATGCTCATGCTCATTTTCTCTGATCCATGTATGAATGTGTCTGCTGCACTGCATTCCCACAATGTGTGTGTGTGTGTGTGTGAGTGTGTCTGGCATGTTAATGTGTGAAAGTGGGAACAATGCTGCAGAAGACAGTGATTTCTAATGTAACTGCCTCTAACACACACACACACACACACACACACACACATAAAACCCAATCTCCATCATGTTCTCTGTGTAAAAGAGCAAAACACACTACTGTTTGCTGTCTCGATCCATACCCAGAGCTAAACTACTAATACACCTTTCAGTACTGCTAGACCATGTGCCAGCTGTGTGTGTGTGAGTGTTTGACGGAGTGAGAGAATAGTAGACGAAGAGGAAAACTTTAGTTTTTCCTGCATTCCGATTCTTCTTCTGCCTTTCTCTGTCTTCCTCATGATAGCTCTCACTGTTTCAGTGCTGGGATGTAGGACAGTCCGGTAGTCTATAGGACAGACTGAAAGGACTCCTGTTAAATGGGGCCGATTGATGCGGGGTAATGAGAAGCTTGTTGGGCATTGAGGCAGGCAGATGAGCAGCCATGCTGTCACGCTGATGGCCCTGCCTTCTGTCCAGCCTGGAGGAGTTCAGAGCTCTGGGGCAGGATGACCATGCATGCACACGTACTTTACACTGACAAACAAAGTGTTTGGTGCATTAGAATGAGCTGATCAAGTTTTATAGATTGTAGGTGCAGGGGCAGTTGTTACTCTCATATGCTGTCATTTTAAGACTTTTGTGACACATTTATAACAAAATGTAAGAGGGCTGTAACTATCTAATATATGAAGAAACTCTTTAAAAATAAGAGAATTGTTGTTTTTATTACTACTTGTTACTCTTGTTACTGCCTATTACTGCAAATTATTGTTGTTGCTGAAGGTTGCTGAAGGTTTGATGCAGGTTTTTAAGTTGCACGGGTTTTTACTGCCACACACTATAAACAGTGCTGTCTGAATAAGTTTACTCTGAACAGATATCTATCCAGGTTGCTTGCATTTATTCATGGTAATAAATGCAAATGAGAACATATTAGCTAACTAACAATTTGGAGTGTTTGGACACTTACATGGATGGCACCTACAGTTAAAACCCACTGCAGCCTCAAACTGCAAGAGTCTCGCAAACTGAGCCAAATTACAATCTCCAAAGAGTCTGGTGTGCAGAGCTGACAGCTGCTTGCTGTTGTTCACAAGCTAGTGTATAGCTTCATTAACACATGTTTACTTCCTTATAGAAGCGGGTGAGTTCACAGAAGGGGTAAATTGTTGATTTCTCTGTTTTCAAATATGAAATATATCAAATAATATTGAATATTTGTAACAGGCCTATAAAGTCCTGTTGAACAGACATCATTCATAACTTGTAATAAGTTGATTATGAACATTTTTAATTACAGTTAGCATACTGGCATGTGCAGACATTTTACTGGCTATTTCATCTGAAGGTGTATTGTTTGGTAACCGGTATAAATTAATATGAATATCATATGTAGGTTGGATGAGGAAGTTGTGTTGTCTTACCTGCTGACCCTCACAGGGGTTAATGCTTGAAAGATGCCAATGCAGTACTTTTTTATTTGTTGTTAAAACAATTATTTCTGTGCATGTCCCAGTGCTTCTATGCAGAGATGTTGCTCAGTTATTAATAGAAATAATGAGGACTGGCTTGCTTTAGTCAGGGTTGCCAAATCTCATGGTTTTGGTGTGATTCTTGCAAGTCTTTTCCCTGGCTCTCATGCTGTGCAAAGAAATCTCATGGCAGGGAATGGCCAGCCAACCTGCGTGCTCAGAACAAACTTGCAAGCAACTATTTTTATTCTTCCTGCATGAGGACATCTGTGATTGGGTCATTTTGTAGCCTACCGAGATACTGGAACCACAGGGTTCTCTCTCATTTCAAGCTCCTCAGCTCAGTTACTGACACAAAACACAGTTTAAACTATTTGGTTTCTCTTTGGGTGCTTGTCATCTGCCTTGACACTATATCAGACTCTTATCAGAAATGCATGTATCTGTTTTGAAAAGCCTTTATTTACAGGAGCAGTGTATGCTTACAGTCATCTGATGGGCAGATTTGCACTTCATTGCAAGAAAATGTATATAATCACTGTCTAATGCATTTTTGTAAGTATGATGTTTATTCATTTGAGCAGTGGCAAAAGTTTGATTCCACCATGCACTGCCCTAAAATGTGTATACAATGACTGTGTTCTTTTTAATGGTGCATATATTTTAATATCCAGTAAATCCTGCCAGCAACAATGCTTAGTGATGGCAGTGTGTATCTTGCTGATATCAATGTGTATCATGTAGATGCCCGTGTGTATACCGACATCACGGAATATCTTACTAAACCCAGTGTGTACTAAATTGAGACCAAAGTTAATCTCATTGATGTCATTGTACATCCCTGTGATATCAGTGAGTACCTTGTTGATGCCAGTGTGCATCTTATTGATACCATTATACGGCATTGTCTTGTTGGCAATGACAGCATGTTTCCTGTTGATGCCATTGTGTATTGTATTGATGTCAGTTTATATCTTGCTGTTGCCAGCATGTATTTTGTTGATACAGGTGTGTATGGATACCAATGTGTACCTTATTGAAACCAGTGTATATCTTGTTGATGGCAGTGCCTACTATACTGATGCCAGTGTATCTTACAGAGACCATTGTATATCTCACTGATGTCAGCATGTATCTTGTCATTTTTTGACATGTGTCTTGACCATGCTAATGTGAACCACGTTAATGTTATGTATCTACTGATATCAGTACTGATGATACAGATACTAATAAAATGTTATTGCGAATCATGTTATTGAGTGTGTATCTTGTCCATATCAGTGCATGGATGTACAGTGTTGCCCCATATGGTGAAATTAATTCTGTGCAAATGCAAAAAAAATGATTGCACATATTTGAAAGTACTAAAAGTTGTAGTCCTGGTAAATGTAGTCAATTATGCAGTTTCTAGTCTCACTGTTTGTAAACTGTTGGTGTTGAACATTTCTATGTTGTCTGTGGTAACGCTATAATGTCCTTTGTGTTACAACAACTGTAACATTGTGTTACAAGCGCCAGTGTTACCTGCTTAATACCGTTACATGCATCTCTGCAGTCTTGTTCACGGCTGTATCTTCTATGCAGAAACCACCCACATTAGAATTTGCTTAGCATTCTGGCTATTTGTAGACAAAAAGTATCATCGGAGATTCTGCTACATACATTTCTGGTACCAAAGTCTCCTAGAGCTTGAAGCAATGAATATGATTAAATTCATGAAACAGATTTGTTTGTGGCATCAGACTGATGATATATTAAACTGTGCAGTTTTGCTGGATTTCCCCTTCAACGACTGTGTGTATATGAGAATGGGGTTCATAGAGGCAGGTAGAGGGAGTGTGGGAAAGCAAACCTTTATGGCAGAAGGTTTGTATTTTAAAATTAATCTGTTGCTCGCAGCCTTTCTTGACTATGGATGGCACATACACTTACTCGTACAGAGTAATACATGTGTAATTGTGAAAAGCATCTCATCCTCCCTGCTGTCCTGTGCCTCTTTTATAGGACTTACCCTGAGGGCCACCATTAGACAGCCTAATGAAGCTCCAGCGAACTGCATCCATCATCTAGCTGATACAGAAGCTAGAGCTACTATTGAAGAAAACAAGTCAATGCAATTTATTTATAAAACACATTTTAAAACAGCAGAAGTTGACCCAAAGAGCTGTACAAATTAAAATGGTAAAAAGCAAACTTTTAAAAAGAAAAAAGAATACACCACCAATCTATTACCCACAGAGGCAACAGAAAACAAATAAGTCTTTAAACAGATTTTAAAATATCAATTTAGGACAAAGACCTAATATCAAGTGGCAGAACATTCCAAAACCTGGGGGCAGCAAAGGACAAAGCCCTGTCGACCCAAGACTTTTTTTGTGTACTTGGGTGTACAAGAAGATGTTTACTGATAGATCTTGGTGCACAGTAGCAGTTAAGGAGGTCATAAATATAGTGTGGAGCAGACCCAGGCAAAGATTTAGAAACAAACAACATTTTTTAAATCTGTCTTAAGTCTCCAGTGAAGCCAGTACATTTTCCTAGCACCGTTATGAATCTCACTGCTGCATTTTGAACCAGCTGAAGGTAAAATAGTGCAGATTGAAGAAACCATACCTATAAGGGGTGCCTGGCCTAACTCAAAGACAGCCTGAGAATGATGCCAAGGTTCGTGAAACTGGAATGAACAGATGAAAGAGAACCTGAGTACCAGGTGGTGCTGAAAAGAGAACGGGTTCAGAGTTTTGGTCATTCAGCATTTAATTTCGCTAAAGCAGTGCATCAGCGTCCTTACAGAATCAGGATAGGAGTGGTGATACTATTCTTCAGAAAAATGGAAAATAGTTTTTGAAGATATGTTGAAAAATAATTGTGGGTTCAAGAGTACTTTTTTTCCTAATGTGTGAACAGCCGCATGTTTCAACTTAGCTGGTATTGTCCTGTTTTCTAAGGAGCTGTTCATAATAGCCAAAACATCTGGACCAATGAGATTGAAGATATCTTAAAAGAAACATATCGGTAGGCCATTCAAAGGGTAATGGCTTCATGTGCAAAACTAAATCAGATGTCTGACAGTGTGGAGTGATAGGAGCTGGTACTGATACAGAAGGATCAGATCTTATTTGGATTAGCTTATCTTGAATGTCTTGGCTCTTATTATTGAAACGAATAAGACATTTCTCACAAGTTTAAGAAGACGACTCTCAATCCATTAACAGGTGGATTCAAAAATGAATTAATCATGCTCAAAAGCACTCTACGTGTCTGAGCAGAATTAGCAATTACTGCAGATGAGTCATTTGATTTTGCAGCTCTCACAGCGACTTGATAGAGCTATAATAATGTTTTAAGAATTTCATGGAAAATTTGTAGTTTGTCCTTTTTCCACTTACGCTCTTGTGTTCTTGTCTGAGGGTAAGGGTATATTCATTGAATCAGTGTTGGACACTGACTCTGACAGTGATCAAAGATACCAGTATCAAAAAATTCTATGTTGAAAGGCCAAGTGTTAGGACTAACTCCAACAAGTGACCCCTCGGGTTTGTGCAACTTATATGTTTAGTTAAAGAATCCACAAGGCAAGGAAAGTCTCAGCAGTCTGTGAGAATGTGACACCATAATGATTGAGTTCAGAGAACTACTGGATAACATCCATATCGAATTTCTGAGGTCTCTATACTAATGCACACAGTACAGAATTGGGACACTCAAAACTTAAGAAATGATCTATGGGTATAAGTCTGCATTTGAAGTGTAAAACTGTAGCTAGAAAACCACTGCAACCAGTCGATCTTGGTGAAAGGGAGAAATTTCACAAACAGATGTCACCTCACCAGGGCAAAGTTAAGTCTTTGATATGAATAAACTTCAAGTGGAAAAAGTTATTTAAAATGAAGCATTTGTTTGATAGTGATTGGATATTCACTAAGGCTATCTTCACAATGCACTGTATTGATACTTGGCAGTCTGTTACAGCAGGCCTAATTTTGGATAAAAGTTCCAGTGAGTGGAGGTTTAGGGAGTTAACTATCCATCTCCCGTGGGGAGAAGGCAAGGAGGTATATAGGTATATGACTGTTCATCTAGAAAGCAGAGGGTGTGCGTGACAGTGGTCTCCTGTGGGATTCCGGGTTGGATATAGAGAGGATGTTGAGCAATTCCTAGCACAATGCAATGATTGTATAATCCAGCAGGCAGTGGAAGCATGGAGTTTAGGCACAACAGCTCTGAGTAAGTGTAGGTCGTAGCTGTAATCAAACAGTAGCTTAACCCTGAGAACCAGCCAAGGTAGTCTCACCAAACCCACGTAAGGAATAAGATAAGGCACAAATACAGGAGGGCTGCTGTTTTTACAAGTGTGGCCATCAAATCCCTATTCTATACCCAACCAAAAAATTCACAACCACCAAACCAGACAATTATGTGGGGATAAGCAGCCGGAATCGACAAAATGGCCATCAAAACTGAGAGAAATTGAAAACGTACTCACAGGATGCCGGATCAGGTTGAGGGGTGCTTGTGGCAGGCAGTGGGAAAGCAATAAAGCTCCATAGATCGATCTCCAGTAAGCAAGTAGAAGTTTCAGAGTAAGAATCAGGCAAGAAATGTCCAACAATAAAACTTCACTAAACAATTATAGATCAGAAAAACTTAAACACAAAAATATTACAAAATACTCAGTGTGACTGAGATCAGTTTTTAAACCTGTAAGGTAAACCTATAAAACACACAAGTCATTTTTAGTTCATCTCTACATTATAAACACAGCCAACAGTAAAACATAACCACTCACTTCTGTCAATTCAAGAAATAGATGTGTTACTGTTTTAAAAAAATAGGTGCTTAAGTCACAGCTCTAATAAATATCACATTCATCTAACATTTCTTTTATCTCTCATGCTTGTGTATTGTAGCTGATAACTTTTACACTTCTAACTTTTCATGAATGTTAATGTAAGATTTTACTTCAAGTAATATCAGACTTCTACTGGTCTGTCCATTGTAAAATGCTTACTCTATGCAAAAAGCAAGGCAAGGTAAATATATTTGTATTTCAAGCACAAAGGCAATTCAAAAGACTGACTGAATAAAAGATAAAGCTAGCTGCCAGTAATGTGTAAGAAATGGAAAAATGGAAATACAGGTTTTGATCACAGTGATGCAATGCAGTCATACTATGTAGTGTGGCTATTCTGAATTTGGGCAGTCTGAAGCAGAAAGAACCCTTATCCACGAGACTAAAATAATAAAATATTAATGAAAACCAAGGAAATAAATAAATAATGAATTTCAGCTAAATATAATAGCTATGTAAGCAATTCAATTGATAATACATGTATAAAATCTTTATTTTATTTATTTTATTTTATTTTACCAGGAATGTCCCATTGAGATACATTATCTCTTCTTACAGGGAGTCCTACACAAAAGCAAGCCTATAATCCCATTTTAAAATAATTAAGTGATGACGTTTGACATACAAAATATGTTCAAAATGTCTGGATACCCATTGTGGATATTACACAAGATTAAACCCATCTTGAATAATCTCTGTAGGAAAATAATTTTAAATACGATGGGACACTTTGGAGCAGGCGCACATGATCCCAAGGCCTCAATGCCTAGTGCCAGCTTGAGGAATAATGCTAATGAACGGTATAAGGCTGTAGGATGTGGAATGGTGAACCGGCTTCTCTGGAGTGACGGAACTCCATCCAGTACCTTTAAAATAATCAAGAACTTATCATCCACCATCTGTAGATGACCTCACTACCCAATCTGCATAGCAATAAGGATAGAATTTAGTGTCTTCCCACATAAATAGAGAGAGACTTTTACTGCCGCAAATGGGGTGGAGGGGTGGGAGTGTAACTTTTGGACATGAAGTGTGTGCTTTGTGGATTAGTTCTAACGTTTTGGAATAAATGGAAAAAGCATCTTCATCACTTCTTTTGAAAACTACAGAGAAGCTTTTAAACTGTTCCAGTACCTCCATATGTTAGATGTAGTCTGGATAAAAATCATCACTTAATGTAACACCCTCAAAGAGTAGAAATCATCCGTGAGAAGATAGAGGACATCTGTTGTACTGGACTGAAACAGGGTAAAGTGCCTGCATCACTATGCTACAAGCTGAATTCTTTCGCAAATCCTTACAGCCTGAATGTGAATAAGGAGCATTGTAAGGACCTAACTACAGCTCTTTACATCATAGTCCAATTCATGTTTTGATAAGCAGTGGAGCTCACAGAGGGCAGAGTGTTTCTTTATAGGGAAATTCCAATGTTTGTCTGAGAAGTGTTTGTTTGTTTTAGCGTAGAGATACATTTGTGGCCTGCAATGGATTATCTCAAATACATTTATGGGGGACAGGTACACAGAGAACATATAAAATATAAAAGAAAGCAAACCCCACAGAAAACTCCTTTTTTCTGCGTTGTCACTACCAACATTACATAAAAGACATTTTTGATTGTACATTAAAAGGCTGTTTTTATGTTGTAGATATCACAATCCCCAGTTCCTGTAACTACTACTGTAATTAAATCAGTCATTTTTTTTACAATCCATAATTTATGCAGTAATTCTGAAAATTGGTGGCAAAGCCCTTACCTCAGCCCCATCCAACACCTTTGGGATGAACTGGAATGAAGATTGTGCACCAGGCCTTCTCATCCAACATCAGTGTCTGACCTCATAAAAGCTCTACTGAAAGAACAGGCACATATTTCCACAGATACATTCCCAAATCTTGTGGAGAACCTTCCGAAAAAAGTGTAAGCTGTTTTAGCTGCAAAGGGGGGCAACTCCATATTAAAGTCTATGTACTAGAATGCAATGTGATTAAAGGCCCTGTTTGTGGAATGGTCAGATTTCCCAATGTTTTTGTCCGTATAGTGTATGTGTCATGGGAGGGAGTTCTGGAGCATAAAGCCCACCACTTCTTTCAAAAGCTCTTAAAACCTCTTTCATTCAGAAAACGTCTGATTAAGGCTTCTGGTTTGTAGCACACACAGTGATGAAGCCATGATACTTTTGCAATCCAGTACAACAGATGTCCTCTCTCTTGTCATTGATGGCTTCTTCTGTTTGATGGTGATTCAGTCAGGGACATTATTTTGGAGATGACATATAGCAGATGGAGGTAATGTAAATGCTTTACAGATTCCTTCAGTGCTTACGTGTCTGTGTGTGTGTCTGCCTGTCTGTGTGCCTGTTCATGTCTGTACATGTGTGTCAGTATGCAGTTTTGTCTCAAGAAAGCTTCACAACTGGAATTCCATTAAGACAAATGGATCACTCCAGGAGCCGTCAATCAGGCGTGGACTGAAGCAGTCTCATGGAAAATGGAGCAATAACTCAGCACTAACTCACTGTGGGGCAGCACACAGACACTTCACTGGCAGCGAGCGAATGTTTCATTCACCTTCCATAGTAATAGCAACTGTATTGTTTCTGTCAGTTTGAATTTTTTTTTGTTAATAAAATGTTATTAAAAAATGTAATATTGGTACACAGTGGGCGTGATTAAACAAAATAGTCCCCTCAGAGGATGGATTTCTTCCATTTTACCACTATTAACATTACATATAAAAACATTGCTGGTCACTTTGGATGATAAATGAAATGGTTGTGTTTGTGCTGTAGAAATTGTGGCAATCTATCACAGTGGACCTTTCCAACCTTTCTATAGATTTTGATGAGAAATGCTCTGTTCTTGGGATAGGTGTCTGAACTGTTTAAATTTAATAAAAGTTACCTTACAAAACATTATTTCCAAAATAGTTGTGAACATGCCATTGTTTGTGATCGTTTGGAGCTAAGATTTAAACCTAAACCTATTTTTAAAGCCTATTCATGGTGGTGATGTATGCAGAACATGCAGTTGGTCCTAATGCAGATAATACATCAGTGTCCTGCAGTTGAAGGTCATCTGAGTTTGGATCGAAAACCCTTATGCATCATCATTACTGTCATATTGAACTAACCATTCATATTTCACATCAGAGAATGAACTGATTTCTGTTTGCATTGTTGTTCGCTCCCCTCCCCATGTTAGTAGGGAAAGTAGGTAAAGAAAGCAGAAAAGGTTTTAAAATAGGGTGTGTTATAGATAATGTGATGTTGACTGAATTATGGGCAGGGGTAGGTTTATTGTGTTGACTTGCATTGTTTCATTTAATGTGTTCAATGCTATATACTGAACAATGTTCAAGCTGTTGTTAGCAGTGTATGATATTTTGTATAATTGGTAGTGTTAAGCAAACAACATTGGGCGGTCATGTCTACCAGGGGAAGGATGACACAATCGCAGGAATCACCATTAGTGCAGAGTTAGTACCATTTTTACCATTCATAGGAGCCACAACTTTAGGAATCTTTCGCCGGTCTGTTGCTTAAGGGTCACTCCCTCTTATGGCCAGTGAGGTTCTCAGGACATGACCCGATACTTCTAGACCTCAGTCCAGGGGTCCTGAGGTCCTGAAGCTCCACTACTTGCAGCAGCCCACAGGTTCCCCAACCAGCTAGCACAGCTGGTTACTTTTGTGAGGCAGGGAGAGAGAGATGGTGAGAATGTTCTGAGCTTACTGACTTGATATGAAGGGTGGCCGACGTCTCCTTCTTTGGGTGAGCAGGAGGACGAGCAGAACAGACACAGAACAATGATGGTTACTTTTGAACTAGGAGGACACAAGGAAGAATGACACAAACACCAATCACAAGATAGAGACTCTGAACGCAAAGACAGACGACTCACAGGTGACACTTAGCAGGAGCCATGGCATCTGCTGTGGGCTGAAACCCTCACACGCTGCAGGTGTGTGGCACTGACGCCATGCCAAACATAAACAGACTTGCACGTGGAGACAGGGGGGCATGACGCGGACTCATCAATACTCAGACGAGGGTTCCCTTCGAGGCCGAGGCGGAGGCGGCATGGACGTGACTAGGGCCCAGCCTATATATATATCACTTGTTGGGTAATACCAGCCAACATCAAGGATGCATGGCTTATTATTGCTGGTGAAAATGCTGCCAATAAATTGCTGACATTTATGAGAGGCCTGTTTTATAATGAACATAGTCCTCTAGTATAGTAGTAGTCATTTTTGAGGCATTCCATGTGCTCTCAAACCAGCATGCAGATTCCTAATCTGACAATATCATGCAGGCTGAACCTGAAAAACGTAGCTTTTGCTATAAGGATAACACATTATAAGTTAAAAAATAAAGAATAGTAAGAACACATTTACTTAAACAACAAAACCTTTTGGCACTGCTACTTTATTCATACTTTTAAGACTTTACGTTTTGCTTAATTTAGTTGAGAATAACAGAACTGACAGTGGAGTTTCATTGCTGTAATTGTCAGAAATGGCTCACACTATAGACCAATATTAAAGTTACAAGGGTTTATAGGTATCTTCAAAAATGCAGATAATAATATCTATTTATAATAGCTAGGTTTGCTAGCTATAAATACTGATTTAAAACGCACCTGTAAAATACATTTTTGTTAGGACGCCTTTCAGATTATTATGTTTTGTGAGTACTTAGCTAACAGAATTGAACATTATTTGACTGTTCCTGGTGAAATGTAGTTACCTGAAGCTTGTAAAAGACATTTCTCTGAAGTTTATAACAAACCCATTAACATATTTCATCTTACGACATTTCTAGTGTGATTCCTTCGGTAGAGAGTCCTGGAATAGAGCTTCCACTGTTACCAGTCAATTTGCCAATCGAGCAGTTACCAAACTGGGGCTACCAAAAGGCCTTGCATGATTTTTTTCCCCTTACAAAACCAATCCCACTTATTGGGCATTAAAGTGGTTGTTTTGTCACTTGTGCATTGTGTTGGTGGTGATTTATCAAGGTAGACTTGCCTGAAGACCTAGCCAACAGGGGCACTTCCTATAATTCTCATTATTTTTCATAAGGCACATCAGTTTTCATGTTTTAAGAACTCTTAATGTTTCCAATCAACAGTAAATAATGAAGTATAAATATGACTAGGACACTTGCAGTTTAAATACAAACATGAATCTACTGAATAAAAATGAAATAAAAAAAAAATGTTGCTCAGAAATCATTAGACCGTTAAAGAACTATAATGTCCAGGTTCAGTCAGTAAACATTGTTAACTAAAGTCCACAACTGTTTTTGACCATACATATAATATAGTCAATATTACTGGTCTTTTTTGGAGCTCCTTTGATTGGTGTTGGTGTCACATTTTTCATATCAGTCAGGCCCAGATGTAGTATGTTTGCTGTATGGATGGGGTGGAAAAGTGAATGTCGGTGTGTTTTGGGTGGTACTGGATGTACTGGGCTGTATAAAAGGCAGGGCTGTGCTCGGCAGGTGCTGTCAGAGCCACATGCACCTGCTGACTCAGCTTCTGTCTTTCTGTTGTTTCTGACTGTTATGTGATGACTGTATGCATTCCACTCATACTTCCCCCTTTGCTTCTGCACGTGCACACACAGGCACGCACGGGGGTACACACACACGCACACGCACACACACCAACAATATTCATGTATGCTGTGAATGTGTATACTGTGTGCTGAAGCAAACAATATGGAGAGTGAGTGCTGTTTTATAACAGTGGGGAATGGCTCTGTATTAATAAATCAAGTCCATGCTTCACATGAGAGAATAAACATGCCCCAGCCATGCTTTCAACACACAGTTGGAATAAACATACACTTTTATCATCTTTAGACTTTGGCTGTCAGTGTTTTCATTCGCTTGAAAAACTTGAAAGACCAGAAATGTAATAAATGTGCATGATGTGTTGTCCTCTTCCATCAAGCCCTTCTGAAATGTTTTCTTTTTATATACGTGATTTAAATCTCCTGGGGCATTCTGGGTAGTGCGTCCTGGGGCGTCCTGAGTTTGGGGCCTATTGCTGTGAGAGTCTGTTCATGTTTGTCTGTGTGTTTGCAGAGTGAATGTGCTGTGTGTGTTTGTGTGTGTGTGTGCTGGTCTGGGCTGTGCGGTTTAGTGGTCAGTTGGTCAGTCAGCAGGTTGTTAGAGCCGGTGTGCTGTGTGGCTGAGTGGACAGTACTGATCCAGCATGCTGAGAACACAGAGAGAGAAAACTGCCCGCTACTCGGCCACTGAGGTCAGAACACTTTACACTCCTTACTTTACCTCTCACCAGGACCACTTCACTACTGCCTTCAAAAACCTACAGTTAGCTGCATTCAGAGTACATTAAAGCCTAATAGCTATCGTCTTTCACGTTTGCTTTTTACCTGCTGTGGTGTGACGTGAAGAAAAATCAGCTCAGTCATTTTTATTGCTGAGTTCAACTACAGTACAGTCCTGTCTTACCTAATGCTTGGATTCTGCATAGAGTTGATTGTGGGTGAAACAGAGACTCATAGTTTTAGGAAAAATATCGTATTTCATGCTGTGAACAGGGCATGCTAACACCGTTCCTAAACAACTATTTAAAAAATAGGTTGGCCTGAAGGTTAGTCTATATAGTATGTGCTGCATTTTATATACTTCATTGTGTGGTGCAGTTTTGAATCAAATTGGAAGTGCTGTGTCTTGTTGTGTCTTTTTTCTGATGCCTAAATTAAAACAATGCTTATTTGGGCTTTTGGGATGTTTACAATTTTCTCTGCCTGTTTATCTCCCAGGGCATTTAGAGAGAGAGAGAGAGTGTGTGTGTGTGTGTGTGTGTGTGCCTGCTATTGTTTGTTTATTTGAAAAGAGCTGTGGCAAAATTCACCACGGTCAGCACATGGCAAGATGCCTGGATGAGAGCGTATATCACATGACATAAAGAGATTGACAGTGAGAGTTCAGTTAATAACAATAGCCGATGTGGCAGCACTCCCAACCTCAAACAGTGAACAGATAATGTGATCACTTGGAACCCCACAGAATATTGTTATGGAATAACTTCATTGCTGTTTTTGAGTCTCTCAGATTCTCTTAAACATATCCATGTATACATATTTACATTTATAGAATTATTAATATTTTATTATACATGTAATTTATTTACAATGAATACAAAACCCCCGTTTTCCAGCTTTCCTTTCATTTAATTTCACTCAATTTCCATTTTGCTACCACTGCGTTGCCAATGGTTTTCTTCTGTCTATTTAATCTTTGGAGGTTGTGGCTGTAACAAGAAAAGCATATCATTCAAAATTCTTCATGTTTACCTTTTCAGAAAAAGTGCGATATTTTTTCAAGAGTACATCTGTGTCTATTTTTCAAAGAAGAAGGGAGAGGAAAAGAGGAAAAGGTTATTTTTGTGAAAACACAGTCTGAGTTTGCAGAATGGAGCATATCCTTCAGATTTTTGCCATGATTTTGACATTGTTTGCCATCAGACTTAGATATTACAGAATCAAAGATGCCAATCAAGTCAAATGTAATTTGGTACAAAATAGTTATTATTAAAGCATTATATACTTAATTAATTACAATTGTAAAAGTATTAAAGCAAACTGTCTACTCTAAAATTCTAAAAGTGAAGTACCTACAGTAAAGTAGAATATGTGTGTGCAAATGTATGTAAGAGGAGGGACAATGTGGTGGCGCAGTGAGTGGAACTGTAACCCTGCAACAAGGAGGTCCTGGGATCAATTCCTGATTGACTCCTAGCCGAGGGTGCTTTCTGTGGGGGGTTGCATGTTCTACTTGTGTCTGCATGACTTTGCTCTAATGTCCTCCCATGGTCCAATTACATACATTTCAGGCGAGTTGGAGATGTGAAATTGTCTGTAGTTGTAACTGTGTGTGTTGTAATGTGTCTGCCTGTGATGGACTGGTGACCTTAACAGTGTTTCTCTGCTCTTTGCCTGGATAGGCTTCATTTGTTAATATGAGCATTAAGGTTCTTTAAAAGTGTTTTTATTTAATTCTTTAATTATTATTTGTTTTATTATTTGCTGTCCTTAAGCAGTTTGCAGAGACCTTGGCTTTATGTGAACAAAACCCTGTGCATAACTTATCGCCTTCAAATGTTCAGATTTATTGTGCTGTACTGTTTGAGGTACAATCACAATCCCCCAGGTGGGATCTTCATCTTTAGTTCATTTAGTTGTGGGGCATAATTGGGTAACACTGAATATGATTTAAGAATCAATTAATACATTTATAATATGAATTTCTGAAGCATTAAAATCATAACTATACATATTTTAAAAAGTGCAACACACTTTATAGCTATGTTAGGTAGGCATGATGAATGATCACAATTCATAATGCGTTATCCTGTGATCACAATTCATAACACATTAAATTGCCATTGCTGAAGAAACTTATTAACCTTCCATGTTATGAATAATAAACTGACGAACTCATAAATACACAAATATTGGATGGAATAATAACTTTGTTATTATTCCAAAGTAAATAAAGAATCTGTAAAAGTAAATAAAGTAAATAAAGAGTATGCGTTGTTATTGATATACATAATATAAGATGCATAAAATGACAATAATGTTTTAAACTAAGATAAAGCAAGTAGATTTGTTTTACATCATAGCAGCTCAACTAACTGCCAGGCCATTCCGCCCCTCTGAGATTTCACAGCATGTAGAAGGTTATTACTGCTAGTGATTACTGCTTTGTTAATTTCTGCTTGTATCTCTATGGATTTTTGATATTATTAATCGTCTCACAAGCTCACATCCACTGGAAGACACACAAACTTCGTTCTTTGTCAATGCTGGGGTTCCAGTTCACAACACTAATAGCTTAGCACTAGCTTAACTTTAAAAAACTAACAGAACTGCTAGCATATGTTAGCTTCATTGGTGTGATGATAATCAGAGTGGCTAATTGGCTAATTTTAGAACCAGTGAGAGTAAAAAATGAAAATGGCTCTCTACTAACTTGCCTTCCACTCACTTTCTTCACTCCACAGTACCTGCATGGTAAGTGGCTTATTAGGGTGGCTCATGGGAGGGTTCTGATGGTACTCGGATTGCTGTGAGGTAATTTGTAAAGTTATAATGATGGTTTAGAAAAGCATTTACATTTACATTTACGGCATTTAGCTGACGCTCTTATCCAGAGCGACATACATCAGTGCTTAAGAATTCCACG
>JBBPDC010000019.1:5930565-5944198 GCA_037974485.1 Hemigrammopetersius urotaenia
AGAGAGAGAGAGAGAGAGAGAGAGAGAGAGAGAGAGAGAGAGAGAGAGTGAGAGAGAGAGAGAGAGAGAGAGAGAGGGAGACTAAAAGATCTTAATTATGTGTCATATTAAGCTACTAATAAAATTAATCTCCATTATATCTGTAACCTCAACTTGAACTGGCAGTTTGTCTTGCCTGTGGTGAGCTGCCATGGTAGAATGAAACGATTGTAGGACCCAGGGTTAAATGTTTTGGGGGTTTTTTAAAACTGACCATGCAATACCCTTAGCACTAATAATCTAATTAACCGTTATTATCTAGAACTTAAACTATCACCTGAGTGTGAGCAACGCCCTTGTTGTAAATCTGTGAATTTAGGGCCAGTAGAAGGGCCGCAGAGAGTGTGATGGCCCGTGGGTTAAACGTGTGTTCTACTGGTTTCTTTGCAGTAAGTCGTAATCTTGTGTGACGGCACACACACTTGGAACAGGAGAAACTGGATTGAGTGCCAGGCTTCCCACTTTTCTCCTGCCTGTGTTTCTCTGCTGTCAAGAGTGTGACTGCACCTGGAGCTGGGCCAGAGAGAGCCAGGGCCATAAAAATGAAATCTCTTTCCACTGATTCATCTTATAGTAAATTTTAAGTAACTGGTGAAAATGTTTCTGTTGTTATTCAATACAATGTTTATCATTCCCGGTTTCACTATCAACACATAAAACTGGAAAAGTTAAATATAGACTTCACATGACTAATTTAATCCACCTAAGTGTGAACTCTCACTTCAGTGGAAGCAACAAGTCTCAAAAAATTGACATATTTGTGCAAGGCAGTAACATGCCATGAATAATCAGAATTAAAATTGGATATTCTTCTTGCACTCTATACCAAGTCTGTTATTACACATAATGGTGATATAAGTAATGATATAAGTAAAGTATGCAGAATCAAGAAAACTTTAAAGTTTTGAGAAAACCTCAAAAAGTCAAACTCTACTGTACATTTCATTTGTATCATTTAATTTATAACAACTTGCAGTGTTTTTCCTGCTAGCAGAAGGTAACCTCCTGCTTGGGACTAATAGTAGTACATTTAAATGTGGAAGAAAAGAGTGAATGCATTGTAGAATTCTTTCCTACTAAGAGATGTGTAACATGGTGCTTTGCAGTCTTGTTGCTATAGAATTAAAGGATTGATTTAAGGGAAGACCGAATCACATTTGGACATGGTTAGGATGACAGAGATCAACATAACAGAGAAATTATGTGCCATGTCTCAGATTCACTCAAGAAAGTGGAGTTTGAGCTTAATCTGGTGGTGTAGTAGCATGGGTCTAAAAAGAAAGTTGTAAGTTGTTTCCTAAAACATTCAGAGGAATTTTCCAGGTTAAAGAACTCAAGCAGTGCACTCTCTGTTTTTTTTTCTTTTTCTTTTTTTTAAAATCTATTATTATCATCAGGACATACAGCACTGTCAAGCATTGAAATGGGCAGAACTTTCTTCTGTTCTAAAGTGCACACGAAACTATGTGCCTGTTGCAGACACCTCAAGTTCAGCCTACAGCCCATTCAGCCAATAGAAATCTGCCGAACCTCAGGAGCCGTCAGTGACGTCTCCTGGCTTGTCATCCAGACACCACAGTATCAAATCAAATAAGTTACACCCCTAGTCAGTAGTTCTGAGAAGTGAACTGAAATGCAAATTTACCACTTGTGAGACTAATAAAGGTTTATCTTATCTTGAATTATAGGGGACACCACCACCACCCTGTCTGTTTATGTAAGATAACCCACTATAAAAACATCTTACATGGTTTATAGTGATAACTTGTTTAAAAAGGAATAAAAGTTATTGGTATTGGGCACAATAAAAATAATATCGTTTTTGCATATTATTGTCGCAAAAATGTCTTATCAATGAATTTATAGGGAAGGTTTATTTTTAAAATGTAATGTAATTTAAAATGAAATGATTATATTGATCTCAGTCAATAAGCTGTAAATGTGAGTGGTTGCTATAAAAGGACAGCACTGTAGTGCAGCACTATGATAATGACAAAATGATCTTTCCCCTGCCAGACAAGATTATACACATCAGATATTATCCAGTGTTTTTTTTCTCCTCTTCAGCTTTGTTAACTAACACACACAAACACACACACACAGGACTCCTCTCACTCTATGTGGCAGCCAGGCTAACATTTCTTTTGTATTCCATCTCCATAACAACAGCTTGAGTGTTTCAGAGGGGAAGAGGGAGCGCCAGAGAGTTTGTACCGTTCGCAGTAGGGATGAAGAAAGCAGTGGCTGCAGCACAGCTCCGGATTGTGTGTGTGTGTGTGTGTGTGTGTGTGTGTACATGCGTGTGTACATGAGTGCTTGGGTGAGACACTCAGATGGTAGTGCTAGAGCAGGTTGCTGGTTGGGGATGTGTGATGGGTAGAGAACCAAAGCGAGAGGAGAGAGACGGACACCATTTGCTGCTACACATGGTGAGAAACCTGCAGCTTTTGCTTCATTTTGGCTGAGATGAGTGCATGCATATGTGTGCTTTTCTGCCTACGTTTGTGAGTGAGTGTGTGTGGACTTGATCTTGAGAAGTTATGTAACTGGCAGTAAGCAGACAGAGAAACTAGGATAGTTCTTCTGGCGCTTCACTGCAGGCGAACAGAGGCAGGGGCTACTCACTCATTGTTGGAACATTTTGAGGTATTTTATTAGCATTAAGCAGACAAATTGAAGAAAATTGAAGGTGTATGTCTGTCCAGTCATTGTAGAATTATAGGTAATATTGTATTGCATGGTCTGTGAATCTTAATGCATGTGTGCTCACTTGTGGTCAGCCTGCATGTCCGTCGCTGCCCTGTGTTAGTGCCCTTGTGTGGATCTGACACACTGGAGGGATCAGCGCTATTGGAAAGTGTAAACTGTTGGACAGAAGGCTGAGTTCGGCTTCCCTAAGGAGCGCAGGGCTGGGGACCTGATGTTGCTTCTGCTCCTGTTGCACTGAAAGCTTTTATTCGATTTGTCCTTGGGTTTGTAATACAATCTCGTATAAATATTAACAGCATTTTATTGCTGTAACAATGTTATACTAGAAGCAACACGTTGGATGATTCATTCTTAAGGGTGTTCTTTATGTACACAATACTGTTGCTATAGTATGCTATTATACAGTGTTATACAGCATACTTATATTGTATACAGCATTTTAGTGCTTTTTCTGTGTAAAATTGTATAATCGCACCTATTGTACTATTGGTGTAATGCACTACATGGCCAAAAGTATGTGGACCCTCCTAATTATTGAGCTTGGGTATTTTAATGAAATCGTGCACAAAGCCGTGCTATCTTCATGGACAATCAAAGGCAGTAGAATGTGCCATACTAAGGAGCTTTGTGAAGCTGTCATTGGATAATCTTTGCAAAATTGTAGTTTGTAATATTCCTACCAAGTCATCTGTAAGTGCCATTATTGTAAAATGGCCACAAAGCTGTAGACAATACAAATTGTTTATAGTGCATCGCAATTGCTTATCATCTGTTGCATCATTCACGTAACAAAATCCTTCTGGAAACATCAGCACAGAAACGGATTTAGTTGTTTCTATAAGCTATGTTTCATAAATAATTAAGACATGCAACTTCTCAGCACTGTAGATGACTAAAATTCAAAATTGTATTGAAATTCCTTCCTAGGACCTGCAGTCCAGTGAATTACTCAAGGATTCAGCTCTGGCAATTTTGTTACTTAATATTTATAAAGGCAGCCAGTGAGCTGCTGAATGCGGAACATCCCTCATACAGTACTGAGTGTGTGTGATTGAGACCTTGTGTGAGAGTAAGAGGCAGTTTGTGTGAATGAGATATTGTAGGATTATGACACACTGTGTCTTTATCATGGTGTGTGTGTGTGTGTGTGATTTTGAAACAGTGTGTGATAATGAGATGGTGTGTGTGACTGAGACAGCTTGTGTGACTGAGTGTGTGTGTTTTATACATGTCAAAGGTTTAGACACACCTTCTCATTCAACGATTTCCTTTGTTTTTATTATTGGCTTCATTGTAGATTAATATTGAAAACATCACCTGATGACAGCTTTGTGCACTCTTAGCATTTTTTTCAATCAGATTCATGAGGAATTGACGCAGAATGGTGTTGAATTAAGTTGATTAGTGGAATTTCTTGCCATCTTAATGTGTTTGGGATCATCAGTAGTGATGGTAGGGTTGGTACAGAGTTAGTAATCCTATTCATTATGGTTCTACTCAACATTAACTAAGTAAAAAAAAAACAGCAGTCCATCATTACCTTATTACAAAACATATTCTGGTTTGTTTAACGTTTTTACTGCATAATTCCATGTGTTCCTTTATCATTGTGTTTGTTTTCAATATTAATCTACAATGTAGAAAATCATTGACTGAGAAGGTGTGTCCAAACTTTTGACTGGTAGTGTATATTTTATTATAAATTTCTATGCTTGTGAGATTATTAATCTCTTAAAATGAGGAGGTGTGTTCAACAGACTGTGTAGTTTTGAGATGTGTGTGAGATGGTATGGATAACTGTGGTATAGTGTGTGTGATAACGAGATGTGTAAGATTATTAAACCGCAAAAGTGATTGAGAGTGCGCATGTTATTGAGATGTGTGTGACTGAGACATTGTGCAATTAAGAGATGTGTCTTATTGAGTCGGGGTGCGTGTGTGTGTCTGTTTTGATAAGATGGTGTGATTGAGACAATGTGTGTGTGCAATTAATAGACAGTGTGTGTGTGATTTTGAGACTTTGTGTGATAGTGCATGATTTTTCAATGGTGAATGTTTTTGAGCTGATATATGTGATTATGAGATGTTGGACGTGATTGAGACTGTGCTTATGAGAAAGAGTTAGTGTGTGTTTATGAGACAATGTTTGTTATTATGAGATGGTATCTGTGATCATGAGACTGTGTATGTGAGATTACGAGTGGAATTGTGTGATTGTTGCTCGGGTAGGTGTTGCAGACACTTTACACTTGGTTTATTTCTTTCAGTCTGCAGTTATTGGGGGTTTTGAGCACAAAAGTGCTGCAGTAGAGGATGAGTGACAGGCAGGAGATGAACACTCTACTGTTTTATTTGATTTCCTTTTGGATTGCAGGCAATCCCCTAAATGAGTCCTGGCATTGCTCATATGAAATGTAATGCATTTTAATATTTGTGTCATTGCCTGTGGACTGGTGGATTATGGGATGAGAATATCACATTAATAAAGTGTGACTAGTTTTGTTTCTTTTAGCTAGATTCTGTGTATTGCGTCTTTGTGTGTGTGTGTGTGTGTGAGAGAGAGAGAGAGAGAGAGAGAGAAGCTAAAATTAAATTCCTACTGTACTGTAGGCTTTACTCTGTCTATGCTTCTTCCACTTGAGATAAGTCTCTTGCCTTTGCTTTTATCCCGCTGTTGCATTATTTAAGTCAGTTCACGTGCAGACTTCAGTCACTCAGCCACTCTCTCTCTCTCTCTCTTTCTCTCTCTCTCGCTCTCTCTCTCTCTCTAACAGGCTAACTTGAAGAAGTTTATGGAATATGTTCAGCAGAGGAATACTGAGAAGGTATCAAAATTTCTGGAGAAAGGGCTCGACCCAAATTTCCACGACCCTGAGACCGGAGGTAAGTCTTCACATTATGCAAAGAGAACTTCATGATAAGAGACCTCTATGTAAAGTGGTTCCTGCTTGCTTATCTCGTGCAGTCTTGTCCTCCTTTTGTGTGTATGTGCGTATTTGTATGTGTGTGTGTGTGTGTGTGTGTGTGTGTGTGTGTTGAGGCAGTGTGCTGAACATACTTTATTAATCCGAAAAGAAAAGAATGTGCTTTAACAACATTAGGAGAGGTACAGCCAAAGGAAGGTGAAACACTTGCTTTGAAAAGTAACAATGATAACATATTGACTATTGATGAACTAAAATTAAGTTAATCAGACTGCCCTGAAATATTTTATTAATAAGGTAAAAAGAATGCAACACACGGAGTATTGCTTGTAAACACTATCATGGGTGAGTCATTTTAAGAATTACTGCCGGAGAAGTTATGGCTGGTGCCTACAGTGTAGTATCAGGGTAGTCAGTATGTTTTCTATCACCATATAACAGATGTTTAGGGCAATTATAAATTGGGTGAAATTGAGAAAATCCACAGAAAATACTGTGTAAAATATTCTTGAAAATGAAAATCTGTTGAAACAAACTGAGAGTAATTGTTGGCACATATTTTGCCCGTAAACCCATCTTGATTTCTCCACAAAGAATAAACCATTAAATTAGATTTTGTATTGATGTGTGTGTTTGTGTGTCTGTGAGAGAAAGAGAGAGAGAAAAAGTGAGAGAGAGAGAGAGAGAGAGAGAGAAAGAGAGAGAGAGAGAGAGAGAGATGAGCAGAGATTGACTTTGGCCAGTTGAGTTAAATTGGTGGCGTGACCCTGTTCCCATAAAACAAATCTCTGTACTCTGGGTCAGGCAGTCAACAGTAGCTGAATTTGGCTGAAGCATACACATTTAGTCCAGTACTTTTTGAGCACAGAGGCCTGTGAGGGAAGCACATTAAAATAAGGAAAAAAATTAATGTTTTCACCACAGTCACAGTTTGACTGATAAATGCTGTTTTACTGTCAAAACAGACAATAAAGGATATTACATTTTGTATTTATCTATTTTACAATATTGATGAAGTCAGTCAGCAAAGGATTTTGTTAACATAGCTGTGGAGAGGATGAGCAAGAGAAAAAGCAAAAGATTGTTCTACATGGACAATGTGGACTGATGCCTAACCTCTGGCAGCTAACAGTGTGAAGGCCAGATCACATTTATGCAAATTGGCTCATATTTATTCAAGATTATTCATGCAATTGTTTGGAACTGGTTAGGTGTGACCTCTGGAAAAGGTAATGGACAGAAGACGTGTGTGTGTGTGTGTGTGTGTGTGTTTGCTTATTTGTGTGTTATTATGGTAATACAGTGTTCACCTGGCAAAAATACTGCTTTGCATCAAAACCGATCTAGCTCTAAGTTTAATGATGTCATGTGTCTGTGCAGTAGTATTGTGGGATTCATGAAACAAATCCATGAAAACAATTCCAAAACAATTACATCAGGATTCACTGTAATAATTATAGTCATGATAGCAGTTAGACACAGTACAGTCACAGTTAAATTTCTTTCAGAAATTCAGATTTCAGCAAACTATTCAGTATCCTTAGGAAAATTCCTCAAAATTACATTAAAACAAGTTTTTTGTATCCTTTTTTCATTTTGCTGTGTGGGTGAGAACCCCAGCAGGTTGCATATTCATTCAGATGGAATACTTTGCTTTACAAGTAAAATAACTTATTAATTATCAATAAATTACATTTGTATTCAGTTTTATTTTCATGAATTGACAGGTTTGAGTTTGCTCTGTAGTATTTTATCCAATTTTTTCAATATAATGACAGCCTGGTGGGCCGGTCTCGGCTCAGAATGCCAGCCTTGGTGCCCACTCTGAATTAATCCAACTGATGCTGATGCCAGTTAGTTAGTTCTTTAAGTAGGAACCAGATTGAAATTAGGGAGGTTAGAGATTCCAATGAGCAACACTGGAACATTTAAAATTATTACATTATAACTTTACAAGTTATTCTTCTTTATCTATACATGCTGATGGTGTGTGTATGTGTGTGTTTTCTATAGAATGTCCATTAACGATGGCAGCTCAGTTAGAGGGTTGTGCAGAGCTCATCAAGGTGTTGAAGAGTGGGGGAGCTCATCTGGATTTCAGGACCAGAGATGGCATCACCGCTCTCCACAAAGCTGTGCGCACAAAAAACCATACAGCGCTCATTGTAAGTGCACATACAACACACTCACACACAGTGATAAAGCAAAGCTTCTGAGTAGGGCTGGGCGATATGGCCAAGATATCATATCGTGATTTTTTTACAGTTAAATCACAATTTTATCATGGTATTTATATTGATTTGTAACTATAGATTTTTTTTACTATTCTGCAAGTTACTGTACAACCAAAAAAAAAAAAAAAGTCCTAAAGAACTAACCAGCATTTAGGCCAAATAACATTTCTGAACAGATTTTAAATTGTGCAATTTTGCAAACATGTTTATTTCAAGCTAAATGAATACTTAATGTTGCTTCAGAATGACAAATCAACAAGAACAAAAAATTAAAAATAGTAAACAATAAAAATGGCAACTAGTGCAATTCTTAAACTGTTACTGAATTATTCAGTTATTTTAACATGATATAAGTGCAATACTAAAATGTCTAAAATGTGATTATAAAATACCCATCAACATAGGAATGTGTTTTTCCAGCATCAGTATCACCCATATCACCCACCCCTACTTCTTAGTGTTTTATGTGTTTCTAGGCTTTCTAGGAAAGCATTGGCCTTGCTATATTTTTACAATAATATATAAATCTGAACAGATTTTAACTAATTATCTGGTGAAAATCAATGAAACAGCATTAGTGTGCAGCATATATTTTACATTGGAGTTTCTTTGGCATTGCTCCACAAAAAAGCTTGCTCCTTTGGCTTGCTCCTCATAAAAACACAACACATGAACAATGCAAAACCTGTCTAGCCCTGTGTACTTACAGTCATGCATCACACAATGGTGCTTCAGCAAAAATGGTGTGTTAGTATGCTGTTTCTTTAAAAACAGTGTTTACAGTATGGACTACAGTAGGACTAGAGGAGCCATTGAAATGTGTGTGACTGCATTTATGTGTGTATTTCATTTAGTAACTACTTTGCTATGTTCGTGCGTGTACGTGCCTTACCTTCTTACCTTCTCTCTTTGTGTGTGTGTGTGTGTGTGTGTGTGTATGTGTGTGTAGACACTGCTTGACCTGGGTGCAAGTCCGGACTATAAGGATAGTCGTGGTCTTACTCCACTGTACCACAGCTCCATGGTGGGGGGGGACCCATATTGCTGTGAGCTGCTTCTGCATGACCACGCTCAGGTGGGATGTGTGGATGAAAATGGCTGGCAAGAGATCCACCAGGTAACTAACACACACACACACACACACACACACACACATGTTCACACCACACACTTTTATATGATAGAGCATTAAATTAACAGATGTGTCGAGAATAAAAAATAGCGTTAAAAATGATTAGTCTGAAAGTTGTGATTGCATTCATTCTGAAATGTCTAAAATAATTGGTGTTAGACTTAAGATCACGCCCAAATTTATGAATTAAGAAAAGACTGTATGACTGTAAGAGGAAAGCAAACTCAGACTGGAGTTCTGTGCAGCTGTGCAACAGTTACAAGGCATAGTTGCTCTACTCACACCTTTGTATTCCACATTTTCTAAAGGGAAATTTGAATAAACAGAATCTGAAACAGTGAATAATTTCCTAAATAACTGTAATTGGTGGTAATTGAGTGTAGGGCTGGCTTTACAGGCTTCAGTATTTTATAGAACAGTACAAAGGCTTCCCTATTAAAATGTCTGAATGGCTACTCAAATACTTGTCCTCAAATTCACACTTTATTTGTTTGTTAAAATATACAAAAATCTGTCAAGACACAAGTATATGTTTTCTCTTGTGTGCGAGGAAAACATAAAGTACGAGTCGAGTGGTACTAAGGCAGCCTGATGCCTGACATGAATTTATGAAGAAGCTAAACTAGTCATAGACATATAAAATTAATAACTGTTCTATGTTGCTGCTGAAAGGAATGTCATTCTACAATTTTGTTTGCCTTTAACAAAACAGATGAGGCTTCCCAAATAGACAACAGAATACAAACATAATGAACAAATACTCAAGTGCTTCAATTATTTGGGCTGTTCTTTCTTTACTGTATTATTTTTAACATTGGTGTACCCAGATACCAAGTAATACAATAAGTATGTAATCTAACACATGCAGTATGTTTGAATTTTTACCCAAAGACATGCTCTAATTACACACTCTGTGTCTGAGTGTTCAGACCCAGTGTTCCTGTGGTCTGGAAACACTGTGTTGCTAATTAAAGCATGGTTTTTGAGAGGTTAGGATTGCATGCTATAGACTGAGCTCCTCATTTGACCTGATTCTTTGTGCCAGTAGCCCTAAGACTGACTTACTCTGTGCTATTGAACTCTAAGTTTAATTGGTCCATGCTGTATTTGAAATATCAGGCCAGACAGGTTAGTCCTTAATAATTCAGGACCCAAAGGACTTTTTAAAAGCCCCTAATAGGCTCTGTTAGATGTTTAGAATAGTGTTGTGCAACATCATAACTGTACTGCAACATCATATGAAATTAGGCTGGACTGGTGATATCATTATATGGCTTGTTGTGTAGAGGAGACTGTACAAATATATCTACATTGTTTTTTTGTGGAGGAGGGGGGCAGGGTTCAGAGCACTGAAATTTGTCAAGCTTGCAGAAATTAGTTGAGGTAGAACCTGAGTGTCCTTTTGTTTTTGAGTTAAAGGTGGAGTAAGAAGACAGTGTGTAGATGAATTAGACTGTTTACAGACCCCTCCTCAGTGCAGAGAGGTGGTGATGGTGACCAATGCAACAGGTGAATGTCACATTGCTTTGTGCAGATCAGTCTGCTAGCAAATTATGCTATCACTGGAAAGGCTGGAAACACAGTTATCTTTTGCCTAGCTGCACTTATAAATACATTGCCCATTGCCATTGATCAAACACAATAAATAGCTGTACATAGGGGCATTGGAACCAGTTTTATTGTGTGAGGGGGGCAGACTGGTGAGTGGTAAGCAGGGGGGGTGAATGATTGCTGTAGTGTAGTGTTTGCCTGGGGGGGCATGCCTTGGCGTCTTGCGTGTTTCCCTCATACAAATGACTGGGATAAGCGGGTGAGACGAAACAAATGATTCGTGGGTGAGACGAAACAAATGATTCGTGTGTAAGACGAAACAAAAGTCAGGGGGACACGTCCCGCTCTAATATAATGGTTCTAGCGCTCATGGTTGTATAGTCACAGAACACATCTCTGGAATGGGATGGCAAGTAAGCAAACCCCACACAGACTAAGAGATGCATTGTCCAACTTGGCCCAGCTAGGTTATCTAGACAGACATTAGCTGGAGATGCACTGCTGGCAAATCTTTTTAACCTGTTATTTCAAACATCATTCTTAGAGAGGTAAATGTGAAGGGGGCTTTTGGTTGATTCTGTTATCCAGAGTGACTGACAATCATTAGTTACAGGGACAGAGTCCCAAGAGCAACTGAGGGTTAATTGTCTTGCTGAAGGGAACAATGGTAGAAAGGTAGAAAGTGGAGGTTTGAAGCTGCAAATTTGTTGTCATTGGGTTCACAGGCAAATGTTCTACCCACTAGGCTATGTCTACACACTCTAGGTTCATCTGATTGCTATTCTTGCAGTTCACTCTTATTGTGTTTTCTCTCTTTAGTGGTGGGAAGGATAGTTTCTCTTCACTTAAAGCTGTAAACACTAATACCCACTTTGACACAAGGGGATAGTGGGCCCTTGTATAATTTGCAGGGCACTACACACCTTGTGCATTGGCCATATAGGCCACACAGCTCTGATGACAAAAGCACAAGCAAGCCCACCCAGAACAAAGGCAGTTTGCACTGCAGACCAGACCAGACTAAAATCGACAGAAAAGGGTGGTCCTCCACAGAACATGTCTGGAATATGAAAAGACTATGATATTATGAGGCAGAACAAAATGTCTACAACAGTCTTAGCTAGCCTAACAGTGCGGCAGGATGTGACAGAAATTTTTCCTCCCCATTTCCTCCTTCAGTAGTGCATCGCCTGAACACCCTATGGTATAAACTGCCTCTACACTCATAAAGTTCTTTTGTAGCAACTCTTCCCAGGTCAGATAATTCTCACATGAAGTCTAAAAACCAAAACATTCAACCAAAGAAAAGACACAGTTTTTGTTTACACATGTCAATGTAGTGCGTTATTAATTTCCAGTTATGTGTGTATGCGTGTGTGTGTGTGTGTGTGTTTGTAGAAAAGTTCAAACTGTTATGTCAAATCAGGTAGTTTTATTTGCCAAATTCTCAAGTTAACATTAGCAATAGTAACAGATTTGATGATGTAATTTCCAACCTGTCTAATTTAATGTAGCTACAACAACAGCTGCTACAAAAGAATTTGTGGGTGAAGCAATTCAAATCAAAACAAGGACGCAAACCAGATCGGTCCTTCAGAGAGTCTACCCCATAGAGCGTATTCCTTTTGCTCTTACATGTGATTTATCTCATTAAAGGCCCAGTAAGTAGCTTACATGTTGAATCAGGTGTGTCAGAGTGATTCAGACACTATACTGAGGAGTGGTGTGGCCCTTTGGGACTGGAATTACTCGTTTCTAGTGTGAAGCCTTTTAATCAGGGTTTGGATGATTATATTGCAACTGTGTAGTGTCATGCTGGCTTTAGTCAACAGGAAGCTTGAAAACACATTCACTCTCACACACACACAAAGGGTTTAATAAGAAGTCTGTGACAGGATGAATAAGTGGATTACCGTTGGGCTATAGACTATGAGATGATGTTTCAGAGACTCTTTCTTCATCTTTGACCACATTCTCAAGCCTGGCTACAATCCATACTCACACACACACACACATACACACACACACACACACATAAACAGCTTCTCTCAGTTATCAGCCTTCTGTGCGTGACATTCACATGTTTGACCTTTTCAACAGAGAGACAGAGAGAGAGAGAAGGAGACATAGAAAGAGAGTGAGATAGAGAGGTAGAGAGATATACATCCATAAGGCTTGAGCTGATGACTGTGAGGAAACCGACTGGTTAGTCTGTCACAGATCAGAGAGAATTCAAAACCCAGATTACTCAGATATTGTACACCCCAAACACATCTCTTAACTCTCATGTCATTAAGGGTTGCACAGGAAGATGTTGGATGTTGTCATGATTTCTTTGCTGTTCAAATTCTGTTATTACAAAAAGTTGATGACTCCTGTACTCCTGTAATCAGATTCTTAGCTGAGTGCAGTGTTATACCCACAGCGTCCACTGTTAGCATGCTTCTCAAGGTAGTCCACCTCTTCTGACCTCCACATGTTCCTCTCCTGCTAAAGCCAGAAGTGTTGCAGTTCCATCTTGAATGGCTGAATTATTCCAGTCTGCCGTGAGCGGGGTGAAGAAGAATAGACTGAATAAAGCTTGGATTCAGCGCTGTGTTTGGGAGAATGTGGTTGGCTGGCAGCAGTGCTCAGGCCCATCAGATCTGGTAATGGGTGCATAGAGAGTAGATGGCCTGGGGTAGTGTACATCTGACTTAGAGACACAGCAGCAGCATTCAGTGAAGAATCGAAGTGTGTTTGCGTGTGTGTTTGTGTTTACACATTCTCACCTGAGGCTGTGGTGTCATTCCATCAATAAGATCAGGAATAAAATGTGACAGGGGGACTATTAAACAATATTCTTTTGGCTTTTCAAACCCAAACATACACATACAGTCATTCACACTACTCCTCTCAGGAGCGTCGCCTCGAGGTTAGCAGAATCCAAGTAATGCTGCATAGAAAGGTTTGAAGAATTATAATGCAGTGTGTGTGTGTGTGTGTGTGTGTGCGTGTGTGTGTATGTGTGTGTGTGTGTGTGTGTGTGTGTGTGTGTGTGTGTG
>JBBPDC010000019.1:5961142-5976923 GCA_037974485.1 Hemigrammopetersius urotaenia
CTGGCACCAACAACCATGCCACGCTCAAAATTGCTTAAATCACCTCTTTCCCATTCTGACATTCAGTTTGGAGTTCACGAGATTGTCTTGACCAGGACCACACCTCTAAATGCATTGAGGCAACTGCCATGTGATTGGTTTATTAGATAATTGGATTAATGAGAAATTGAACAGGTGTTCCTAATAATCCTTTAGGTGAGTGTATGTCAAGGTAAATGGATTTACAAGAAGTTAAAGCACCACCATATTTTAAGTTTGTCTTGTTAAGCAGAATCCATGAATCTTACATTTAATAAAGTTGCATGTGTGCAGAAAAAGATGAATAATTTAAATGTGTACCTTAAACGTGATGAGAAAAAATAAAACCCTCTGGTCTGACTGATAGGGTGTTTAAGTAAGCATCTCTGACAAAAAGCCACCAAGAACTTCATATTTCAACATCTCTTCTCGTCTACTGAAGACATGAGGGCCACATCCAGGCCTTACTTCATTTCTGCTGTTTCATTACACTGCCAATTTATGAGCTTGGTTTAGAGAGAGGGGACTAAGAGAGGTGGAGGTACAGAGAGAGAGAGAGAGAGAATGGAGTGATTTATTGACGAGAAAAGGAAATCCATTTTGTTTGTGCAGGCCAGGTAAATGAGGTGTCACTCTGAAAGAGCACTCGTTCAGTCTGGAACCTTCCATGATGGATTCCACCCTTAGGATATCGCAGAGACTCAGGCCACTCCCTTGCCACCACCAATATACAGCAGCTAGCAGTGGGATAAAGGAAGGAGAAGTAGGAAAGGGGGCTGATTTTCTATTGGCTTTTAAAGACTGAGTGGATGGTTAGTAGGTCAATATCATCAACGTCTTCCATCCATACTCACCGTCTCCCTCCACAGCACATTGTCTCCTGCCCAGTCCTAGTTCAGGCCTTTAAAATGGACCTAAAGCAAAATGATATGAATAAAACATTTTTTACAAGTTTCTTTAAAAAGATTATGCACAAAAACAACAGGCCAAATTAATACTTTCTAAATGTAACGTAACACTACTACTACAGTAGATAATAATAATAATAATCATCATCATCATCATCATCATCATCATCATCATCATCATAATAATAATAATAACAGCAATAAAAATAATTATATTGTTAATAATAATAAAAATAACAGTAATTGTAATATAACAAGTATCATTGTTATTGTTGTTGTTATTAGTATTATTACTGTATTATTTATTTTATTATTATTCATACAATATAAAATCTAATTACTGACAATCAGGCACATTAGAATTTGAATGCACACATAAAACAATTAGAATTAAGAATTCATGTACAACTACTACTACTAAAACAATAATAATAATAAAAGTAATAATAATAATAATAACAAATATAATAAAGTGATAAACAAAACAAGAAGAAGAAGAAGAAATTGTTAAGGAAAACAATTTAATTCTTAGCATATAATCAATTTCTCATTATTTAAAAAAAAACCTAGAGAAGTAAGCACATTAAAAAAGCAAGTAGTTCTATTGTTGTGGGTTCCAGACTTGCTGGAAGGGTGGTTTGACCTAATATATGCACACACGTACACACACAGACAGACATAGAGACCCCAGTCCACTCAATTAGCTTGTGTAGAAGGGGGCAGAGAGGGAGACATTGCCACAGACAGTGGGTCAGGATGATAGAGTGAATTCAGCATTCCATCATACTACGTCTCCAAAGACCTTTTGGGCATTTATTCAAATAACCTTTATTCTGAGCATTTCAGCATGCTCTCATTAGCTCTTAGTAGGATGATAGCAACTAATTCCTCTATTTCATGAGAACATTTGCTTCCACTGTTATATTCATTATTTTAATTCTCACAGCCTGAAGTTATTGCTGACATTTTACTATACATTTTAAATGTATTGCTTTTAATTTTATTTTGATTTGAATTCTGTATCAACATATTCAAGATGCAAAAAAGAAAGAATGGCAAAAAAATCTGCAAAATTACGAGAAGAACAGCAAATCTTTAATTATGTTTAATCATAATACAATCCTTGTCTACTTATAAACCCAGATATAATATCAGTTAATGGTTAATTTTTGACAGAATATATCCACCTGTTTCAAGTAAGAAATCATTATAAAATATAAAATGACAGCATGTCTGAAACTACTTGAACTACTAGTAGTTAAATCATCAAGGATGTAACAATGCAACATATCTTGCATTAAATTGTAATACAGTGTAATGTATTGTCTTATATTGATGAATCATGACTAGCATATTAGCTTGTGGCTAGCATGTTAGCTTCTAGCTTGTGGCTAGAACTTTAGATTGGGATAATTTAGATATTGTACTTTCAAATAATCTACTTTTATAATGTTTAATGCTCCAATTAACCATAAAATTGAACCATAACATATTAACGTACAGTCATGGAATAATGTGATTTGTGATTCATTACACCTCTATAAATAATCCTTAGTAGTTACTGAATAATTATGCTTAGAAATTACTAACTCATAAGCCCCACATTTAGGAGGTTAATAAACATCACATAGTAGCCCCTGCTGTGGAGCTGAAGCATGGTGAAACCTCAGTGTAGAAGGTCAATATAATCCTTTATAATGCTCTTATGAAGCTTTATAGTCCCATAGTTGGTTGTTAATCAGCCGCCTATTACTACTTTATTTATGAATTAAACTACAGAGCCCTTTTTTTGAATTTCATAGACCACAGTCCCCTTATTGTGCATTAGGCCTAAAAGGAGTGTGTTTACAAATAAAGACTGTAATGAATTCACTAATAAAATTTTCTTAAGCCTGCTGGAGGTGAGGAAACCTGGAGCTGAAGCCTGCTGAAGCCGAAGCGTGCTAGAGCATTCTAGAGCTGGAATGTATTGGAGCTGGAGAAGACTGGAGCTAAGGCGCTCTGCTTATGATGGAAGATGGAGCCGCAGAGGGCTTTAGTGGAACAGTTTCTCCTCACTGTAGGATCAGCCTGTCTGTTCATCCATCTGCTCTCCACAGCAGCTGTGACAGTCAAGAGGCAAACTTGTGACTCATTGTTGACACTGGCAGCCACTGAATCAAGACAGTTGCCTTCAGTTTTCTGGTAGTTGCCAGGGTTACGAAACCATAGCTGGTGTCCAGGGGACTGGACTGGGGAGCTGAGCGGAGGATGCCGGCAGGATTTAGGCAAAGGCTTGCATTAGGAACACACACACACACTAAGGACACACAAACACGTGAAATGCTCCTGTTCTCGTCCCTTATGATAGTTTTCTTTCAGTCATACTTTCTGCTGTCATCAGATCTTTCACATTGCTGCATTCACATTACAAAGCTGCACAAAGTGCACTATGAATTCAAAGTGCACTATGAAAACACTTTCTGGTAATACTGATTACTTTGGTTATTTTTGAATCCCAGGACTGCCAGTGGCACCACTGAGTCACACTGACCCCAGTTGCTGTGCTGCTGGCAGCCCACTGCCTCCCATGGTGAATGGGTTAAATGCAGAGAAAGAATTTCACACAAAGAAAGAGAGAGTTTACCTGTCGCATAAAATAAATGTGTTTAAAAATGTAATATTTTGTTTTATATTGTGGCACAAATCCAAACATTTACCCAAATGTGACCGTGATTTGATTTTCTCAGGGCAATTAAAAAAAAACAATTAATAGAAATCCATTAAAAATGTAATGTGTGACTGTAAGATGAGAATTGATGTTTGGAGTTTTTTTTGTGTTTTTACCCACTTCGCTTCTCCAGGGTGTCAATAAAGGCACTTGCATGTGGGTCCCTCCAAAGCAAAAATCTTTAGTTAAAATTCTGATAGATCAATATATAATATTTGTTGCCATAGTGAAGGATGACACTAATGTAACCCAGCAAACTGTATCTACCTATTTTCAAAAATGTAAAATAGTATCTTTGATTTTTTGGCTTAAGAGTCCATTCAAAGATGAACCAACAGACACAAACATAAGAAACTTGACTCTTTGGGTTATACACGCATATTTAACTCATTGTTTAAATTCTTTTTGATGAGAGAAAACAAAAATACACACAAAAACTCAAAAAATGCCCTGCGAAAATCCAAAATAACACATGCAGAACGAAGTGGCCAAAAAATGTACAACATATCAAAACTACTTTCAAAACCTTTTTGTCTTCAGTGTACTGTACACAGTATATCTCATTCTCGTCATTCTCTCAAGCAACTTTATGAGAAGCCTCCAAAGCAAATTCCTGACAAGACTGAAGTAGCATGATATGCTCATTACTAATCAGCCAGAATGTTAAAACTATTCACAGGTGAAATTAATTACATTGATTATCTCCTAATAATAAAGCGAGTTAGTTGATGAGTTGGAAACAGGGAACCTGGGTAAGCAAATTCTGACAGGGTCAGAGCACATCTACAATAGTAGGTCTTGTGAGTTGTTCCTGCTATACAGGGGTCAAAACTTTCCCAAGGAAGAACAGGGACCATGGGGAGTAAAGGATAGCCGGCCTGGTCTGAAAAAGCTAGTCAACATAGAATGCCCATTCGGACACCTGTCCATCACTAAAACTTCATATAATGGGCATGTGAACATCAGGACTGTGAACTTCAGTAGAAGAAGGTGACCTGATCTGTTTTTTCTGCATAATGTGGATGGCAGGGTGTGTGGTCACTTATGTGGAGAAGAGAAGGCACCAGGATGCACTACAGGAAAAAGGCGAGCTGACAGAAGCAGTTTTCTGGACCATGTTTATCTGAGAAGCCTGACATTCATGTTGATGTTAGTTTAACACATCCCACCCACCTAAACATTGTTAGAGCTGTTGGTGGCATGAAGGGGATCCACACAATATCAGGCAGGCGTTTTTAATGTTATAACTGGTGTGTGTGTGTGTGTGTGTGTGCGCGCACAGTTATGACGATTGATGTGTGTGTTACTGTAGAGGTGGGTGATGATTTTCAGTGCTGTTTATTATGTGTTTCTGAATGATCAATATGGAATCAGAGAAAAACATTCTATTTCTCTGTCTCTCTCTCTCTCTCTCTCTCTCTCTCTCTCCCTCTCCCACACACACACACACACACACACACACACACACTTTCATTCTTTCTCTCTCTATCCCTCCCTCTTTCTTTCACCCTTCCTCTCTCATCCACTTTCTTCATCCCTGCCCTCCATTATTTCCTAAAGGCCCATGTCCTCTTTTGTCTTCTTCTTCTTGTTTGTTCTCCCTTTCACATTTTGCCATCCACTTCAGATGCATTTTCTCCCATTATGTTCCCCTTCATTCTTCCTCTCCCTCTCGCCCTTTCTCCCCATCTCTCCCTTGTAGCTGTGTATTTGCATGCTGCAGTCATTCCAGCCCCTGTATCCCTACAGTAATTGGAAAGCCGTCAGTGAGCTCAATGTTGAGAGTGGAGCAGGGATGAGAGTGGGGAGGAGAGAGAGGAAGGGTGAGTTTGTTGATGGATCTTGCCAGTAAAGGAAGGGGGCAGCGGAGCCTGGTTTTCTGGACAGGAACACATTCAGTGAAGTTGAAGGCTGGTGGAGGAAACAACATGACTTAGGCAGAAAATCAGCACTCTAGGCAAAGTTAGCATGCTAACTGCCCAGGAGCTGCTACAGGATGGAGAGACAGAGAGGAAGAGAGAAACCAAGAGGGAGGGCAAGTGTCACAGATGCATGGCGTGTGGTTAGCACGTCTAGGGGCAGTTTGTTTATGTGTGTTTGCCGGCGCGTGTGTGTGTAAGAGCAGGTATTTTGTGGGTTAGTATGTGCGATGGGATGACGTATAGGTTATTCTCTCTGTGTACTAAATGTTAGAATACAGGATGCATGTGGCACAGTGATTGCTCTGCTGTGCTGTACAGTGTGTCTGCCTTTTAAAGTCTGTGTGTGTGTGGTGTGTGTCTGTGAGAGAGTACATATGTATGTGTGTCTGATGAATGGGCGAATGAGAAGCCTTTGAGATGAATGAGACAGACGCAGAGCAGTGGCTACTCAGTCTGCAGCTGCATTAACATTCAGAACCTGTCTTTCATTGGGTGGGGGGTGGCAGGAGAGAGAAAGATACAAAGAAAGAGAGAAAGATAGAGAGAAAGAGCAGCAAGCAAGTGAGCTATAGAAAGAAGAGAGGGAGACGAAAAAGAGAAAGGGCAGGAGAGGGGAGGGCAGGGAGTCTGATGGGAGAGAGAGAGAGAGAGGTAGGAGGGGTGGTGTGTTGATTACGGCAGAGGGAGCAGCGTGTATGTGTGTGAGTGAGTGTGTGTGTGTGTGTGTGTGAGTGAGTGAGTGTGTTTGTGTGTGTCTGTGTGTCTGAGTGTGTTTGCTTGGCTGTGCTTTTGTAGGGGGGGTGAGGTAAGTCGTACTTCCCCACGCTAATCAATCTAGACCCCCCGGTGGCCGCGCGTTGTTGGCGGCGGACGGTTCCGCGTGCGGATAGAATGTGCAGAGAGGGGCGGGAGTGCGTGAGCCCAGGCACGGGAAGAGAGCGAGCACAGCCACATCAGTGCGTGCGTGTGTGTGTGCAAGCACGAAAGACGCGGGGAGCGGACATGCCCCGCTCGTGGCCGGCCCAGCCCCAGCCCTCAGCACCACGGACAGCGACAGGCAGCCGCTAACGGCAGTGCGGGGTGAGGGAGGAGAGGAGAGGAGAGGAGAGGAGGAGGAGAAAAGGAGGAAAGAGGAGGGCCTGGCTGGACCGGGAGGATTGAGAAGAGGACCTGCACACGCCGTGTGTGTGTGTACGTGCGTCCCTGTGCATGTGTGTGCTGTGGCACCACGCGCCTGTTCTCACGGCTCAATTACGGGACCATGTCAGTGACCACCGGATTTGGCTACCAGTTGCCGGGCATCACCACGGTAACCTATGTTTTTGTTTACAGCCCTGGGACGGTGCAGCGGGACCCCAGCCCACCCCCCTCAGGTCCCTCGCACATGCTGTCAGGGGCCCGTGGCCCCAAGCGGAAACTCTACAGCGCCGTGCCGGGACGCACCTTCATTGTGGTCAAGCCCTACACACCCCAAGGAGAGGGGGAGATCCAGCTGAACCGTGGAGAGAGGGTCAAAGGTTAGTACCACCTCTGGATCAGCTGGCTCTGATTTACATCGCTTATTCTGCATTTTTGTTTGGTTTTGTTTTATAGGTTTGTTTTTGATAATGAAAGTCATTTGAAGTGGAACACTAGTGAACAAACATATAGGGCTCAGCACTTTAGTGAATTGTCTTGGTGGAGTACCGTGAGACACTCTACAGTGTAGAATGTGTGGCAAGTCATCATAGGTCTGATATTGTATAAAATTTGTAGAACACCATAGTAGTCATGCCACAATACAGAACATGTGGGACACCACGATAAACATACTACAATGTAGTAGGTAAAACCTACTTTGAAGCATGAATATGAAGTAGGTAGAACCCTCCATTGAATTATGGAGTATAGCAGCCTGGACTATATCTGTTCAAGTATAAATCAGCCCCTTTTAAAACAATAGTAGCCTAAGACACACAGAATCATAAAAGTGTGTTATACTGTTATATACTGTAGTCCTCATGACCTCATAATAATTGTCTTTTTGCCTTGGTCTGCCTCAAAATGTGTATACAACACACACACACACACACACACACACACACACTGAGCGTAGCTGAAGGGATGCTCCATGCATGCTCATAGTTTCATTGCTACCATCAGTCATGGTAACATTGCTTTCTGTGAACAGCTGGAGCAAGGGTTAGCCTCGTGTTTAGCAAGACTGAACTTCTTAATAGTCTTCAGGTGAAGGTATTTATTTTGAGAACTGGCTCTGCATATGGAACCGAAGTTCAGGTTTTCATCTTGTTGCTTTATGTGTGTCTATGTGAGAGTGTGAGAGAATATGAATGTGTCCAGCTATACCACATTGGAGCAGTCATAAAAAGTTTGCAGAGTGAATCCAATATGTGTGACGTAGCACAGAGCTAAAGAATGCATGGACACTAATCGTGTGTCTCTGTCTCCGAGGGAATTTGTGCTTGTGAGCAGTTGAATGAATAAATTAATAGAGCTTCACACCCTATCACATCTTCTCCCTGCCCATCAGTCCCCTCTCAGTTTTGTCTCTGTTTACTAAGGGGGAGTCTTGTTTTCCTGCTTATACAGAAGCCACTCAGTACTTCAGGCCAAGTTCTCAGAGTCCGCTCCAGTCCTAAAGTCATACAGTGTCTTCTTATGCTTCAGTCGTTTTTTCTGTTTTGCTGTTTATTTGCTGAATTTAACAGAAAAAAGTAATTTAACCAGGGGTTCAATTGCATACAGCTCTGTGTGTGTGTGTGTGTGTGTGTGTGTGTGTGTGTGTGTGTGTATACCATTTTCATGCTCATAGCTTATCTGTTGCTCTGCTCTTGTCTCCATTCATGCTTCATTCCAGACTACCACTCAAATGCAGTGGAAGGTAAAAAACTTTTGCATCCATCTCACTGCCCTTCACCCCTCCACAAACACACACACACACACACACACTCCTCTATGATGTTAGTGCTATTTTTGACCCTTCAGTCTGACTGTCCACTCTGCTTTACCTGCATGCAAACAGTGTGGCCAGTACACACACTAAGAGTGATGTAATTGTGCTCCTCTCCCTGTCTCTCTTCTCTCACACCCTGAGGTTCATATCTGTCCTCCTGTGCTTGCTCCACTTTTGCTCCCATGCTGTAGAAATGATTCTGGCTGTTTAATATTTGTGCATTTATGCAGCTTTGGACAAAACATGTAATCTAAACTGCACTCAGCACACACATACACACTCACCACACATAACACCTCTGCTAATACTCTACACACATCCGCAGAGTAAAAACACCAGAGGTCACACTCACCCCATGTCCCGGTTTTAATCATGGGCTCCAGGTTCTAGTGTGACTGGGCAGTGCCAGGATGCCCATTGTGCTGTGGGTGGATGTGTTGGTATGACTTGCTGGCACTAGAGCAGAATGGCATTTTGCCTGTATTTAAAAACTGCCAGTACTGTCCATATGCCTGATATATGAACAGTCTTCTGATGTAACCCACCATATGTTAAAAGACATAAAGTACAGTGGTAAATATGAGTGTGCATGATTTTCTTCACCCTTGGACGTACAGTTAAAACTGTTCAAATTGATTGGTCTGTTCATTTATTTATTATATTACAATTCAACATTTTGGGGAGTTTTAATATTGAGTCCAGTATGTATAACGTAATCATGCCATGCACACTTCACACATGCTACAGTAAAAATCAGTTCAAGTTTACTATGTGCCCATTTTAAATGACCATTTTTAAAACAATTTCAAGTCTATTATTGAATGCAAATCTCCAGGCTTGGTCTAATGTTATGTGAGGCTCACAAGTGCTGAACTCCCTCAAGTCAGATTTGTCATCATGTGTAGTTTTTGCAACACATGTGTAATGCAGCCTTTCTGGAAGCTCCCCTCCCACCTTAATTAGAGCAGAATGAGATAAAATAGTCTTAACAAAGGTTCAAAAGCTGACCACTGAGGACTCTCAAGTGGCACAACCATCTTAAACACTGGTCCTGTCACTGGGCGATCACGAGTGTGACCCCTGCTAATACCACAACCATTCATGGCCAGGAGTCTAAACATACACAACTGGTCTTGCCCTCTCTGTGTGTGAAGGGTGGTCCCCTTGTCCCTACATGGTAGTCAACATAGGTGTCTAATAATGTTGAATTAGCAGTGATGCTTCACATTACCTGGAGGAGGGACATGCTTGCTCTCACTCTCTTAGTTTTTTGTGTTTGGGGTGAACTGATGAGTGGGAATTGTGCATGACTAAAATGAAGAGGAAATTGGGCAGAAAAAATTAAGCCATCCTTGTAATATTGCAGATTTAAATTTAAATACAATACATTTAGACAACACGTCTAAAAATGTTTTCCAGCTGGCTGCATCATAGTCCTATGCGTGTGTGCGATTTAAGCACACATTTTAGAGCACTTTCCCGTCCTTAGCTTCTTGAGGATTCTGATCCCCCAGCGACCCTGCTCTTGCCACCATCAGTCCCCTGATCCATTTATAATGCCTCTCTTCTAATCTACATTCATTAATGCAGAAGTTACTGATGGCGAGAGCTTGACTGCCCCATTTTCAGTGCACACTTGGTCACTCTGGGATGAAGAGGAAAGGCCAGAGTGGCCTGAGCAGCTGTGGACAGGTTTTCATGTCAGACAGCTTCTGCGCTTTTACCCTAACCATTGTGGTTCAGAGACCAAGTTGAAACGTGACTATGCACATCTTGAAGCAGCAGACAGCATTAGAAAGGCTGGCTGTTGACCTATTATGTAACCGGTCATACCTTAAAGCTCTTTGTTTGAATGCTGAATGGAAAGTTAATGTATCATTACTATCAGCTTGTTTTGTAGTTTAACCCGTTGCTGTACCTTTAAGACTGATACACTTAAACGACCTTTGTTCTGATTTGCTGCCCTGTATCATTCAAAAAGCAGTCTAGAATTAAACACCCCTTATAATTTCAGCATGAATGGGTGGTGTTAAACTGTTGTAGAATGGGTATGTGTGGAGATATGTAACAAATTTTTTTGACATAACCAAAAAATGAATTCAAAATGCAGTGTTTTACCAGCTGTATCCATAAATGGACTGAATACAATACTTTATTTTAAAAAATTAGGAAAGCTTACTGATCTGAATTCTACTTTGAATGTGTATATACCCAGCATAACCAGTTTTAGGCAATTCATTGGTCTGAATGTAATGTGCGAGATGTAACTTAAATATCATGCTTGGATATTGTAATATATTTGGGAAATACCCACCTATCACTACCCTAATTAGAGTTTAATTTTTCTTCTTTTGCATGTAAATGTCTGTTGACAAACACCATTAAGCCGTCACATCCTACATGTTCTCTAATTGCGCCTTTGTAACAAATTTGCTTATTTCCTCTTCCTTCTTTTTCATTTTCCCTTTCTCATGTTAAAACAGAGGAAAATGTATATGAAGAACTCCTTCTTGGTAAACGTCAAACCTTCTTCACTAGCTGCTTCCACCATTACTCCTAGTATAGATGAGAATCTATAGTGATGATAGTGTGTGTAAGGTGGGATGTAGAGAATGTTCAGTGCTGTGCTCTTCGAAGTCTATTCTTTGCTAACAATGTGCATGTTGTTGTCTGGTTCTTTCAGAGGCAGCAAATGTCAATGAAACAGAAGGTAAATGCATTAATCTAGGGTTTGCATTGCTAGAGCTTCAGTCTTGGGCCTCTCTAGACTCCCTTTAGATGCAGCAGACCTCATGTAAGCCAGTAGGTGCATCTAAAAAATGGAGAGGGAAGTCCCCACAAGTCCTCTTCAGTAGGTCACTAGGTGCTCCACTAACCTGTAAAGTAGATGATAGATCAGCTGTGTGTGTGTGCCTGTGTGTGTGTCTCATTTCTTGATTCTTGCTTCAGAAAGGAATGATAAGGAAAACGTATTGAAAGGTTTGCAGTTACAGAGGTCGGGCAAGAAATGCCATTATGACATTTTTCAGTACAAAAAAAAATGTAGCTAAACAATTGCACTATAATTTCTCATCATGTTGATAGGGATTTTTGCCAGTGCTTTGTAAAGCTTATTCAACCTGGCAACAGTCATGAAAGAATACATTTGTGGGTGTTGCATGGATGGGTAAATTGCCTTTCTCTCTCTTTCTTTCTCACTCATGCCATGTTTAGAAAGCCAATCTGAGGATAATGTTGATGAAGGTAATCAATCGCTATTACTTAGTGAATGAGAAAGAAAGAATCATAGAGATGCTCGTAGAAGTAGACTTTAGAATGTTTGGTTGACTGCGATGTGTTTCTTTATGGTTGTTACTAATGGTGGCTATACCTGTGTAATTGTTTCTTCAGTCCAATCTACCCCATATACATCTTGCAGTTTTATGACACATGGTTTCACATTTTAGAGTTTCAGACTCATGATTAATAGTCTAATGGAGGTCACATACTTCATCCTCCCAAAAAATCCAAATCCACTCAACGTTGATACTACTTTGCCATAAGTGCAAGGCCTTTGAGTTTTATATCAATGTTAATGGATACTAGGCCTTTACACCATAGTCGAGAGGTGCTTGTTGCATGCATGATGTTGTTAATATTCCACACACACTGAGTGTCTCAGAGCCATTAATCATGTTTGTGAATGTCTAATCTGGCTGTTATTTGCGGCGGTTCCATTTTCATGGCTGTCTGGAAGATGAATAAGTACAGATGAAGGAGAATGAGCTCTGTTGGCTTCCGGAACAGACAGGGGACTAAAAACTGCTCTCAGAAACTACCACACCTCAGCACCCCACACACTGAGCCAGCCACACTTGGCCAGCTCAGATGTCTGCTCATAGATCCTTCTCAACGTACTGTGTTGTTGTATATGCATGTGATTATAAAACGTTCTCTAATGGCTATGTCTGTACTTTGTGTAACACTATATTTAGATGGTCCATTGTAGATGCTTCACTTTGACTTTTCCTTTATAAAGGTAACACTCTGATTCTTTTCCAGTGACCCAGTGTTGAGACTTTCAGCAGATAGGGTCAACATAAGTTCAGAAGACTGACAAATAGATAATGATCTCAGTATCAGCTCTATCTATTGAGCAGCTTTTCCAAAATGGGGAACAAACCTTGTTCTGAAATCCCTGTTTCACATGAAACTTTTTGTACGGGGTTTTTAATGCGGAAGCTACAGTGCCCTCCACAGTCACAATGATTAGTAAACAGGGTTAGAAAAAATTTACCTTTTGGCTAAGTACCTACATCTCATGCTGAAAAAATAAGAACAATCCTAATTTTAATTGAAATGAATTTATTCAGAGAAAAACAAGAAAAAAATATTTTCAACCACAACACATATGACACAATTATTGGCACCCCTGCATTTAATACTTTGTACAGTCTCCCTTCGCCATAAGAAGACTTAACAGCATTGAGTCTTCTTATGTAACATTTTTTAAGGTTGGAGAATGCAGAGCAGGGCATGTGAGACTATTCCTCTTCAGCTTACCCCACATGTTTTTAAAGGGGATCAGGTCAGAGGACTGGGATGGCCATGGCAGAAGCTTGATTCTGTGGTCAGTTAACCATTTTTGTGTTAATTTGGACATGTGCTTTGGGTCAGTGTCCTGCTAGAAGATCAGATGATGTCTCAGTTTTAGTTTCCTGGCAGAGGCAGTCAAATAGTTACTTAAAATGATGTCCATGATGCCATGTACCCTAATGAGGTTTCCAAGGTCTTTGGAGGAAAAACAAAATGACATCACAGAACTTCAACCATATTTTATAGTTGAGATAAGAAATAAACTCTTCCAGGCAGGTTTGTAACAGTTCCAGTTAATGCTCATTTTTAATTATTGCTCTAACCGTAACAATGGGCTTTTTCGTGCAAGTAGCTATTATTTTAGAACCATTCCCACACTTATCAATACACTTCTCTATCATTTGGTTTGTGTGTTCTCTTGTCTTTCCCATGTTGATGGATGACTAATGGAATTTGGCCCCTGTGTTACCTCATATTTGTACCCCAGTTAATCAGGAAGTCGTTGATTACGGCATTGATTTTTTCTAGCCCTGTTTGTAAGTCTTTACAAGGGGTGCCAATTATTGTGGAGAGCACTGTATGTTGCATTTCTGTAATGCAATGTATGAATTAAAATTGTCCAATTTGATGATCGGTCTGGAAGGTTTTTAATGGCCCTGCATGCATGGTTCTGAGCTGCTGTGGAGGTTCTAAAGCCGATCATGAATGCAGACCATTTCTTGAGCTGACAAGACTTTTTGCACCAGCTCTAATGGTTATGTTCCTGACTGTCTCCCATTTAAAAGCATGGTGGTTGTGATATGGAATGCAGCTGTAGTTTCAGGAAATGAAAACACATCTGCTGGTATCTTAGCAACAGGTGTTTGCAGTTCATTTTTATATGTGCTCTTGCTTAATGATGTGACATTTGGCTTCCAGAGTTAAATGCCTCATGAGTGATAGAAAAATATTCATCCACATAGAGATTGGACAACACAGTCCAATCGGGATTTGGACTCCAATCACAGATTTGGACTTTAAATAAGCACTGATGTAGAGGTTGGAAACATCACTATTTCTGGTGGTTCAAATGCAACTTTAATTGTCTAAAGAAAATAATGTTTTGTTTGGCTTTGGATAGATCTTTTTATTCTGTTTCATGCATGTTGCTGCATTGTTTTTGACAAATCTTTTCTGATGCACTTATTAGACTTCACCTGTTGTATAGCAGCAGCCATCAAAGAGCCTGTATATGTTGTGACATACAGTTCATTAAATTTGTAGACACCTACTCTTAAAACAGTTCTTTTGAAATCAAGGGAATGTGAATAGGGGGTTTGTTTCACCACATTTGTCTCAGCTCTTTTAGGAAAGCTTTACAGTAGCAGCTGAAACATTACTGAGAGAATCTGATGCCATTCAACGGCTTTAGTGATGTTAGATACTCAATAGATACACAGACAAACCACACAGTATTATGTAGGTCACTCTCATTCTATCAGAAGAGCTTTAACTAACTGAGACTTGGACTCCACAAGACCTCTGAAGGTGTATTTTATATGGCACCAAGGTGTTAGCAGTCCTGTAAGTCCTGTAAGTTGCTAAATGGCTCAAGCTAGTTTGTCCAGCTCATCCTATAGAGGCTCAAACTGAAGCCTGATGGCTCTTGAATGTTTCTTAAGATATTCCTGAGCAATCTTTGCAGTGTAGCAGGTCATACATTATCCCACTGCCAGAATACTGTTGCCACAAATGTGTGTACTTGGTCTACAGAAATGTTTAGGTAGGTGGCGCTTGCCTTTTTCCCAAAGTACATGCTGGTGCCATCTCTTCCCCAGGTAAGCAAAACACATGCCCTTGGCCTTTCACATGATGTAGAAGAAAAAATGATTCATCAGATCAGGCAACCTTCTTCCACTGATCCATGGTTCAGCTCTGCCTATTGTAAGCTTGTTTGTTATTCTGACACATTCTGGCCGGTCACTCTGGCCATTCACTGGAGGAATCCAAGAACATGATCCTTACAGTGCTGCCACCTTTGTCCAGGTGATAGTGGGCCCTCTAAAGCAGATGATAGTACACTCAACTCCAACCTGAGGGTGATAGGCAAAATGTAGAGGGTTCAGAGAGGTGGTCATCTGAGGTCCAGGACTTTTCTGATGTTATATGTTAAGGAAACTGGTCACAGTCTTTGTGGGCAGATAAGAGAAGACTTTTGGGACCAGAACAAGATCAGATGTTTTCCATTGCTTCCATTTTCATTGGCTGAAAATGAAGTTGAAGGGGTCCTATAGTTTAAAGGCATTTGAGTGTTCTTTTGGTAGTCAAGCCATGACCGAAACGATGATGCCATGTCAGGATCAACTGATAATAATGATGTATATTATCCCTCAAAAGATAATATACAATGTTCAATGTTGGGGCGACAGAAATGTTCCTTCCCAGTAACAAGTCAAGTCAAGTTGGTGTACCATATACATTGTATACAGTGAAATAGAATGATTTTCCTCTAGGATCATTGTCCACCACATACAGTGGTGTGAAAAACTATTTGCCCCCTTCCTGATTTCTTATTTTTTTGCATGTTTGTCACACAAAATGTTTGATCAGCAAACACATTTAACTATTAGTCAAAGATGACACAAGTAAACACAAAATGCAGTTTTTAAATGATGGTTTTTATTATTTAGGGAGAAAAAAAATCCAAACCTACATG
>JBBPDC010000019.1:6026432-6038325 GCA_037974485.1 Hemigrammopetersius urotaenia
TCTCTCTCTCTCTCTCTCTCTCTCTCTCTCTCTCTCTCTCTCTCTCTCTCTCTCTCTCTCTTTCTCTCTCTCTTTTTCTCTCTCTCTCTCTCTCTCTCTCTCTCTCTCTCTCTCTCTCTCTCTCTCTCTCTCTCTCTCTTTCCCTCTCTCTCAGACTCTTCAGCAGTCTAGGGGAGCTCCACACCATCTCTCAGAGAAGTTATGGCACCACCTACACCATTCGACCAGGCAGCCGCTACCCGGTAACCCGTCGGACCCCCAGCCCTGGCTCCGGCTCCCCAGACCGCTCTGACCCTCTAGGACCCATCCGGGGCTTTGGCCTGGCTACCTCCCCCACCACTCCCCCCACCATCCTCAAATCCTCTAGCCTCAGCCTGCCTCATGAGCCTAAAGAGGTGCGCTTTGTCATGAGGAGCTCTAGTGCCAGGAGCCGCTCTCCATCGCCTGCCCATTCCTCTGGCCTGCCCACCCCGCTGCTGACCCTTCGCCCCTTCCACCAGAAGCCTCTCCACCTGTGGAACAAGTATGATGTAGGCGACTGGCTGGTAAGCATTAATCTGGGCGAACACCGTGAACGCTTCCAGGAGCATGAAATCGAGGGCTCCCACCTGCCCGCACTCACCAAGGATGACTTCGCTGAGCTGGGTGTGACCCGCGTCGGACACCGAATGAACATAGAGCGTGCCCTGAAACAGCTGCTGGAGAGTTGACCCCTCGCCATGCCCGTCTGTAGCTAGTCCCACCACAGTTCTTTTCTGTCCCCCGACTTTTCCTTCTTTATTTTGCGTGTTTCTGTTTTGTGATTTTCAATTAATATATCTTTTCTTCGGTCATGAATCGTCTTATTGGTTGGCCCCACCTTTTTAGTAGCAACCCTTTCACATTCACTACCAGCAGCCATTAGACAGGTTCCGGGTACTTGAGTGGGGCTGTGAATGAACACCTAGAACATCTTCTCAGAGAAAGCTTGACTTGCATTCCTGAACATGATAGTCATTTTCAGTTTCCATACCTCCTGTCCTCCCTCTTTTCCTCTCTTCCTGTACCCTTGGCATATTGCCATCTGCCGCTAAATGTTCTCCTGGTCATTTGCAAAACAACAACAAAAAAACAAACAAAAATACAACAAAAGGAGGGATGATGTTGAAAGAGGGAAGTTCAGTTGCCTTTCAGAGTATTTTTAGAAGAGGATGAGCAGAGTGGGTGTGGTTGGGTCGTTTCTAACTGCCAACTGCCCCCTTCTGGCTGAGGGACGTATTACATCTGGAGAATGTTAAACCAACACTAGTGGCTTTTTCATAAACAGACTTTTCCTTTGGAGTTTCAAAGGGAATGTGACGTTAGATAGGATATCTCAATGTATTTACATAGCTTTGAAAAAGGAGAGAGACAGAGAAAATACAAGATGAACTGTGCAGAGTCACATATAGTCTCTCTCCCTTAGATGATGTTTATTCCATCAATAATTTACTCATTTTTACCAATTATATACATATATATATTTGACAGAAAAGTATATAGATATATGAATATAACATTTTGTCATAAATATAAAACTTATATATGGTATTCTATATAAAGACAAAAAACACTGTTGAAAATGATTTTTTTTCCTAATGGTCATCCTTTTATGAACTGTAGCATGAAAAGTCACATTACTAGGTGTGACAAGTATCAGATTTGTTAACAGCGCATTGTACCATCCCCCTTTTTCCTCTTGCTTTATTTGAAAAGTTTATTGTGATTAAACAAAACTTGGTCTTCCGCCTAAAACTAGGGCGTCCCACGGTGGAGAGTGTGTTAGACTGACCCCCTCTGTCTCACACTCAAACACACTATTAAGTTCTTGACATTTTTAGTGTGACACCGTCAACAAACAGCTCCTTGCACAATTGCACACATGAATATTCTCCATATAAAATTTTACCCTGAGTCTAAACAGTCTTCTGCAGTTTTGTTTTTACTTAATTTGATCTTTTGAAAAATCAGCTACGCAATAAAAAAGTGTGCATGTGTTTTTGTGTGTGTTATGATGGGGCCACTGTGGGACAAGAAACATCTTTACCATACATGGTAGCTGCATGTTACTGACAGATGTTTAAGGTCTCATAAAAGAAACAGAAGGAATCTATAATTGTAAGAGATTTTCTGAGCCACTACAAAGGGGCTCATGTGGCTCAGGGGCTCTTCAGCTCTAAGCTCTAAGCACTGAAGCATTTTGGCAGTTCATTTGGGCTTGATTATTTATTTATTCTTTATTTGTTTTCTGTTCATCATAGGTGGATTTTGTAGCTTGTGAAAATATAATGCTTAGAATAATTTTTTATTAATTAACTTAAACTGAATTTTAGAAAGACTAAAAGATGAAGCTACAAAAAGCTGTCCTTTCAAAACTCACAACTGTATATAGAGACAAATTACAAATTATTTGCTTTTTATATCAATCACAAGCAATGTATATATGATAGTTTTCATATAAATTTTTAAAAATAAAAAAATATATAGATCTATATATGAATGTTTGGCATATATGCATAGTTAACCACCTGTCGAAAAAGGTGAAAAGATTTTATTCTTTGTATGGACCGAGTTTGGGGATGATTTGCACAAAACAAGGTGCTAGCATTCAAGCCATCCATCCTCATTCATTCACTTCCATCACTTCCATCTTCCCTCCAAGAAAACACCCCAGTGTTACACAAAGTATCACTTATGCACGTGTACACACACACATGCAAATGTCTTCACACCACAAGTTTATTAACTTTAAACTTCTGTTTAAAAATAGAAGTATAAGAAAGAAGAAAGGATTTGTAGTTATGTCATGTATGAAGGTAAATGCCTGAATAAGAAATGTTAGAAAATGTGCCGTGTCGTTTCAGAATCAGCATCTTTCATCACTCTGGCCAATTCCAAATCCAGCCACCTTCCACCACACCCTTCCAGCCTAACTGGGCTTGTTCCATTCTTACGCCGAGGAACATTTGATAAGAACATTGCCGGAGAAGAGAAAGGAATAACCTAACCTCATGTCAAAGGGCTCTTTTGTGGAAAACGCGAATTTTCATCATCTTTTTTAATCAGTATAGTGTAATATGTAAACATATTACATACCATTCACTCCCATTGTTTTTTGTGTAATAAATAATGCATTTACATATACACTGTTAACATATTTGGTGTAGATTACATATTCATGTTTTTGTTACATAAACACACACAAAATTTAAGTGTTTGAAAAAAATATTATAAAACCAAATGGGCCTTTTCAGTCCAGCTTAATCCTGTCAGCCCAATTTAACCTATCAATTAAGGATTAAGTATTCAAGTGTAGAAAGAAAACACAAACAAAATCACAGATATGGGTATGCTTTTCCTTTTTCCAGCTCTATGAAAAGGCCTTCAGATAACTTAAACCAATCGAGTAAGCTAGAGGGGTGTGGAGAAAAAGCTCTGTGCTGATTTGGAGTTGGAACCCTGAAAAAACTGTGACTTACATCCATGTCTTTCATTACAGACCAGCATTTTGATGAACAACATTTATCTTGTATGAGACTCTGGAAATGTGCATCAGGAGTTTGAACTTAATCCCAGAAGTCTCTTTTCAAATACTTTCTAGCTCCGTAATTCATTTGAAGTCTAGTGAAATTAATTATATCTCAGTCGTTTAAATGGGGTAATTAGGAACCAGTTTCTTGAATTAATGAATTATGGTTCTGTCCAAATGAGCTAAATACATACTTTGCTTTACCACTTCTTCCTGTGAGAAAGACTGCTGTGGATTTTACATTGGCACCCTGAACTCATTAAGCCATGTTCACCATTAATCCAATCTGAACCCACCGTTGTTCACATGCACTGGTCTGTCATATTCATATTCCAGCACTCTCCTCATCCCCTCTTTACTTTTGGATCTTTATTTTTTGTTTGTATCTGTATGAAGTGATTAGTAACTGAAATGAAAGATGAAAAGAAAAAAAGAATGTGCCAAAAATAAGTAGTTTTTAGCTTTTTTGACACTAGTTCTGTTGAGGTCTAAAGCTGTTAGAATCAGCACTATGGTGCCACCTCCTGGAAATCTTGAGAACTGCAGACAGTTCCAGCTGCATCTCTCATTGTGTCTAGTGCAGATTTTTTTTCTCCCCAGATAGAAGTCAGATACATTTTTATGTTTTGTAAAGTATTACACTAACCTGTAACTGACCTGGTTTAATGCTATTTTCATGGACTCTTTAGTTCTGGGTTTGAGTATCAGTTTTGCTTTGGCTGAACTCCAGTGAGCTTTTGAGTGACTGACTGCATTAGATAGACCTTCCTATCCTTCCCCCTTCCTTCCTCTTCGGTGATGCAGCTCAGATAAAGGAGGGCTTTGATTCTTTAAAAAAAAGAGTGGCAATTGAAATTGCAGATGATTTCTTTGTAAGTTTACCATATTTAACAGAAATAGTTGGGGGAAACGTGAAATAAAACACATCATTCACATTACCATGCTCTGTAGAGTTGTCACTCTTTGTTTCCTGACCAACAAAGCACAATAAAAATGGTAAGAAATGCAGTGCCCTGGTGCTTAAGTTGTCGTTGTGTTCTGATGTGTATCAGTTCCAGGCAACAACCCACTTCTCAAGACCTCTTTTTGGCATGTGCAGTGAACTTTTGAGCAGTTTTGTTGGCCAACAGGTCGGCCAAGAATCACATTTACAGTTAATATTACTCAGAATGTTAGATAAACGCTTATCGCAGGGGATTTTTTTATATAGTAAAAACTGTTGTGATGTGGTAAAAAAAAATGCATAATATTCCTATTTTTATAGAGTAAACCCTAAATATGCCCCCAAATATGCTCTCAAAACTTTAATTTCATTTTAAACTCATCTTAATACATTACCCTGAAAGAACATGTAAAGGTACCAGTACCAATACGGGTTGTACAGCAGTATTTCACCATCCCAAGACACGCCTTATTTGTGTTCGCTGGACAGTACCAAAAATTTGACAGTATCAAAAACTTTGAAAACATAGTTGAATTTACATTAATATTTGTGTTACAAAATCATATAGAAAATTATATTTTTCTTAATAATTTAGCACTTAAATGTATGAAAATGTATAGATTGCCACAAAAAAGCTGTGACATCCAGGCCGCCACGCCCCCTCGTCCTTGTGCTGGTTGCTTCTTTAGTTTTGCAGGAGAGCCAAGAGGTTGTATACTATGCAGTGTGAGAAACTGCACAAGCAAGTCTATTTGAGACTATTTAACTCATGTGGTGTGAAGTAAGTGCATGATGAATGTCATCTCTTCAATGTAGCACAAGCAGAAATAGTGACGTCGCTGTAAACACTAACTAGTCTGACTCTGAACTAGTTTACTATGCTACCATATTTCTGTAGCCAGTCCAAAGCTCATATAATCAGAATATATACAAGCTGAATAAAAGCAACAGTATTTAATTACACCAAAAAGATGCTTCCACGAGACCATCAAGGTTCAATGAATAAACAGTCAGAGTATGAGTTTCCAGTATTTTCACATTCAATTCAAAGACATTTTTTTCTAGATATGAAATGGCTTACATGAATGTATATAGTGATACTGCAACACAAAGAATTTCGGGGAAAACGTTCTTTTCACTTTTCACAGTTTCGCTACATGACAAGCAGGGTATCATACAACTATTGCTGGACGTAAAGAATCCTTTTCCATCACTGGACAGGCTAAATTCAAAGGTAGTTCAAGTACAAGTATACATCATGGAAACACCTGACAGAAATTTCAAAAGAGTTCATGGTTGGTTCCATCACCAGACTAATGGCACATTCAGACCCAGCACAACGTGGCAGAATACACACGTTCTTTCAAATGAACTTTCACTAATATAAATAATTTGGTTGCCTACCACTACTTCACACAGTATCATAAGAATGCAAAATATCAACAGAATTATCAAGGCTTTCTACTGTAATATCACAGGTGTGAAAATGCCCATTTTACAGTACAATCTTTAACACCTGCAAATACAGAAACATTGACATTTTTAATGCAAATTTACATGACGCTGCCTACTCAATTATGAGGGCTCACTTTTATGAATTAGCTTTTGATCAAATAGCCACACCTCATTGTACTTGTAATATCTGTATTGCGGTGTTAAGCCATTTCATTAAAAACTTCTACAATCAATATCTGCAAAAGAGTGACATACAAAACATGAATGTGTGCAAAGTTCATGAATTCCACGCAGATCCTCAATAGTGTTTGTCATCCAAGGTCTCTGAGGTAGAGCTTTGTCCCAAGTGGTTTCCCTTTGTCTTCGGGCCAGTTATTGAGAAGTCACGATTTTAACGGCACAACATCTGGCCAACATTCAGAGTAACAGTTACCACCATAAGCAGAAAGAGCTGGCTATCAGGCTGAGTCTGTTTTCCCCTCTTTACACTCGTCCTCTTTGTCAGATGATTCTTCTTCGTCTTCTTTGACCTCTATCTCAAAATTCTACAGTGAGGATGAAAGTACACATCGATCAACAATGTAAACTACACCAACTCAGTTATAACAGTGGATTACAACAAAGACACAAACCTCCAGCTCTCTCATGACCTCATCCATAAAGTCACTGGAGTTCTTCTTATAGGATAAGGCCAAATGGATGGCATCTTTAAAAACCTGGAAGCACATATTTCACTGCTTAATTTTATTTCGTTTTAATCCAAAAGTCAATATATTGACAAAACCAATTTAGGGAAATACTGTGTGTATAAACGATAAAAAAAAAAAACTGAAATACAACCTTGACCACATTGGTACCATCAGCAGCAGATACAAAGTAGAAAGGGAGTCCCAGCTTCTTAGCAAAGTTAAAGCTCTTCTGTGTCACCCTCATGTCAGCTTTCAGACAGTATATAAACATAGCAGAAGGTTAGAGGACACAAAATACAATACAGGCATGTGTCTGTGACTACAAGCATGTGGCATATTAATCAAGAATATTTTGAAAATGAGTGAAAAAAAAACATCTGTCTTACCATCTATTTTGTTAGCAACAACCAGACATGGAATTTCAGGCCTGTATTCTCGCAGCTCTTTATACCAGCTGGCAAGATTCTTGTAAGTGACTTTCCTCTGAACATCAAAGACCTATAATACACACAAAACATATCTTGCTGACTTTTCTTAACACATGATTACACCATTTAGTTGTGAAGGCCTGTGTTAACAGTGTTAAAATCATACCAGAATAATCACAAACAGAAATTCTGTGATAATCTGAATGCAGTTTACCATTACACAAGCATGTGCTTTGTGGTAGTAAGAAGGGTGCATGCTCTGAAACCGCTCTTGGCCAGCTGTGTCCCAGAAATCTGTTACAGAAAAACAAATTTCAGCACATCCACATTTACAAGCCCCATTCACAAAAAATAGCATGAAAAGTACATGAAAATCTGTTACTATGTAATAAGATATGTTCTTATTAGGGCTGGGCATGTTAACATGTTATTTGTAGGAGGGTTGATAGCCACCTGGTGTTACAGCAGACCTGCTTCCAACACATAACTAGTTAACGAGCTATTGAGGGGAAATGGGTTTGTGAGGAGTGTTTTAAAGTCCTGCTTCTGCAGAGCGTTTTCACTGCTCCCAGCACACCTGATCCAACTAATCAGCATCTCAACATGCCCTAACTGTGTTTAAGTTAATTTCCTAAATACAGGAAAGCACTTAAATAAGCAGGGCAGTGGCCTCCAGGATCAGGTTTAGGAAACCATGTTAGAGAAGGGAAACACCCCAATCTGGAGGGCAGTAGTGCTCCAGGATTAAGACTGAGAAGATAGATATTCCAGTATTTCACAAACTTAGGCCACCCTGACCTGCACGTTTAAGTTCTTTCGCTTTAAGTAACCACTTCATAACAGAATGGGTTTGTTAACAAGCTGATTAGTTGGATCAGGTGTGGTGGGAGCAGTGAAAAAACCTCATTATGCAAAGCTGGAGGTCACCTGGACCAGGGTTCAGACAATTATACTTCTTTGTAGGTCACTACCGCTTCTGTCCAAACACTTCTAACAAAATAAGAACAATTATTTTATTGTGTGTTAAGGGGGGGGGTATCCTTTTATTTTGCAAGTTTGTTGCTTTTTTGTGTTTTTGTGCTGGTGTGTGTGGGCAGCATCCTATTACTTTTGTCTATATTATATGGACAAAAGTATTGGGACCCCTGACCATGTCACCAACAGGGACTTCAATGACATTGTATATAGATACACACTTGCATATGGAGTTGGTGCAATAATGCTCTGGCCTCTGAGGGTAACTTGTTTTTCTATAACAAACTAGATCAAACATGAACGGCATACTGTAGCAAATAGCTTTAGTTTTATATTTGATTCAACTACATTAATGTTTCAGATTTACAAGAAATATTTGTAATGCCGTTGTGTAACTGTGTTAAAGGGAAAACTGCTCTTTAAAAGCTCCTTACTTGTTGATAGTTTGCAAACCAAATGTTATTGCACTTTTGTTCATATAGCAGTACTTATAAAAGTGCGCAATAATTGAAGTAATTATTTAATTTTGCATATAACAATGTAATTAATCACAGAAATGCATACGATTAACCGCAATTGTAAAAATATTGAATCTTGAATTAAAAGCTCATTTCTAACCATTTTGACTGATACGGACCCTTCAGATTTGCTCTCAGACAAGCTCAGAAAACATTTAATGGGTTAATTTTTTTTTTTTTTTTTACATGATGGAACATCTGACATTCTTACTTACCAACTAGAACAGACTTCCCATTGATTACAGTTGTATATTTGTACAGGGTCAGTGCATACGTTGACAATTGCTGAGGCCGACTGAAAGATCTGCTAAGAATCCAACTACAATTCATAAACCACAGTTCCAAGAATAGATGGCTAGATAGATGGGTAGCCATATAGATAGATAGACAAATAAATATATAGATAGACAGACACAAAAGTACAATATTAAAGGATACTATCCATCCATAAGAAATCTCTCCATCAACCTGCAAGTCAAATTCAGTGCCATGAATTTACACAAATACGTTTAAAGCTGGTGCAGTGAATACAGCAAGTGGCAACATATACTAATTAAATTAGGTTATAACTGACAGGTAACCAACATGTCCCAGATAGTCAATAACTACACAGAACTGAGATGAGGAATAGTCACAACTTACTTAGATTTCCCAACTGCACTGTCCCCGAGGCAGATAATCTTCACCTGTTCATCTGCATCGTATTTTTCCTGATCTAGTTCAGGGATTGCACTCTGTGCATCCCCCGCCATTCCTGGGGAGGATTAAAGTTAGCCAGAGACACGGACAACGCTGTCAGCGTTTAACGTTTTAGTTTAAAATGACAAGTGAGCCAGAGCTCCACTGTCAGTGAAACAATCCCTCTCTAGCTAAACAGAACATAAATCCCGTTCAGCTCAGCTCTACTGACCAGCTGGGTCTTACAAAACAAATCTTATGTTCAGCTATCCAGCTAACGTTAGCTGGAAAAAGGCAAAGAAGGGGAGAGCAATGAGCTTTAAGCCTCAAGTTTACATACCTCAGCTCATAAAAACATATAGAACTTTAATTAACTGTAATGCCTTACTTTCAAATTAAATTATCTTATTAAAACGTCCAAACATAATTATTTCTCCAGATAGCCTGCTAGCCATTCGCATGTAAGTCTACTGGCTGTTTCCATGCAACGAGACGCTCACGGGAGCGAGCGGAAACCGCTGTGTTCTGTGAGCGCGCCCCCTGCTGTATGCTAGAAAATAAACACTTTCCCAATGGGCATAAACTATTAGGATAAAAGTTTAGGGATGCGTCTGTTTTTCAGGGTTTGGACAGTGGTGAGACCAGTATGTTCTTTGGTTTGAGAGTGGCATTGACGGTAACAGAGGTGGGAGAGTTGAAAATGTTAAGATTAGGATGACGAGAATGGACAGGATCAGGAATGTGTTTATTAGATTGACAGCTTGAGATGGACCTTTTGGGGGAAAAGTCAGAGAGGCGGGACTGCTTTAGTTTGGACATGTGCTGAGAAGGGACTCTGAATAGGTTGGGGGAAGGATGCTGAGGATGGAGCTGCAGGGAAGAGGAGAAGAGGAAGACCTTTTAGGAGGTTTATGGATGATGGTGAGAGAGGACATGAAGGCAGTTGGTGTGAAAGAGGAAGATGCAGAGGATAGAAGGAAATGGACACGATTGATCCTGTGTGGCAACCCTAATCGGGAGCAGCTGAAAGCAGGAGAAGAAGGGCTAGGCCCCTTACTTCCAGTGAAGAGCAATCATAATGCTTTTGCATACCAAGACATATTGGACAACGCCATGTTTTCAACTTTGTGGAAGCAGTTTGGGGAAGAGCCTTTTCTATTCCAGCATGACTATGCCCCAGTGCACAAAGCTGGTTGGAAGAGTTTAGTGTGGAAGAACTTGACTGGCCCGCACAGAGCCCTGACCTCAGCCCCATACAGAATAAAATATAAAATATAAAGTCTAAATAAAAATGCCCTGTGCAATATACACAAACGCTGGGGTATAAATTAGGGCTGCATGATTATGGGCAAAATGATAATCACAATTATTTTGATCAATATTGACATCATGATTATTAACCACAATTATTAATTATTTTAGGTAAAACACATTTTATGGCACTTTCTATCTTAAACAAACAGTAAGGCTTTCAGTTCAAAATGAAACCTCAAATAAAAATAACTCATAAATACTAAAACAAAATAAATAAATAAACATGCAATTGCAAAGTGCTATCATAAAGTGTAAACAAATGAAAAAACATGCAGCCTATGCAGAAAAGGCCTACAGATTTTTGGTGAGAAATACCAGCCTGTCAACATTTTCTGGCTTAAGAGATGACTGAAGGCAGGTCACACACACACACACACACACTCTCTCTCTCTCTCACTCACTCTCACACTCTCTCTCTCTCTCACACACACACACACACACACACATGCCACAGAGCCGCTATTCAAATGTTAATATCGCCGACGATCATCTTAATTTAATCTTCTATTAAAATTCTATTAATTGTGCAGCCCTAGAATAAATAAGGATTTCCTGTGGCATTCAGATGAGCTGGTGAGTCTGTGGCTAAAAGTCCAGCACACTGTGGAGTGGGTCAGTCCATGATGGACTGGAGTCTAGACAATGTTCTCTTTTTTGCCACAATTTCCACATTGTCCAGTTCCTCACCCACTGCTGAGCCAGCTTTCTTGATCAGTTTGTTTGGTCTTTTGGTGTCTGCCACTTTCATGCTGCCACCCCAGCACCCCACAACATAGAAAATGGTACTGGCCACTACAGACTTACAGATGAGATTATATCAACATGCTTGCTATGTATTAGCTTTATATTATTCAGTGGTGGGCCGTTATCAGCCTTAACGTGCTGTGTTAATGTGAGACTTTTATCGCACGATAAAAAAAATATCGCCGTTAATCTATTCACAAAGTTGGGTTGGGAGCTGGGTCTAAACTACGCAAGCTATGATAACTTTCACCTTGATATTTCTCTTCGTCTGTCTGTCTCTCTTTCTCTCTCTGGCTCTCTCTCCTTTGTGACTTTTCCGGATCGCGCCCGTTTTAAACCTGTCTCGCTCTCTCTCTCTGTGCCTCTCTCTTTCTCTTGTTCGTGACTTTTCCGGAGCGTGCGGATCGTCTTGCTCTCTCTGTCTCTCTCTCTCTCTCTCTCTCTCTCTTTCTCTCTCTCGTGCGCTCTCTCTCTGTCTCCCTCTCTCGTTCATGACTTTTCCAGAGCGCGCGGATCGTCTCTCTCTCTCTCTCTCTCTCTGTCTCTGTATCTCTCTCTCTCTCTCTCTCTTTTACTCTCTCATTTTCCCTTACTCTTTCTCT
>JBBPDC010000019.1:6040884-6059379 GCA_037974485.1 Hemigrammopetersius urotaenia
GTCTCTCTCCCCTCTGTCACAGACATTTACTCCACACACTGCATCCGCAAAGCCACCAGCATTGTGGACGACCCCACACACCCCTCACACACTCTTCTCTCTCCTCACATCTTGTAAAGGTACCGTAGCATACGGGCCTCCACTAGTAGAATGGGGAACAGTTTCTTCCCTCAGGCCATCAGACTCCTTAACCAGACTTTAATAGCCAGTTAAAATACTCTTTTCATATCACACATTCTGTAAAACACATGACTCTCTCTGTTTTTTATGCTGCTACAAACCGCACAGTCATATTTATATTGATTGCCATTTTAAATTGCTGTTTTTAAATTGCACATGTTTATTTATAGATGTACTGCATTCTCTTGCACATTTGCACTCTTGCACATCTCTGCTGCTAAAATACAGTACTGGTCAAATACTGTACTTCTCCTACGATATGTTGTATATCCATGAGCAGTAATTTCCTTGGTCATTCTCAAGCACCGCCTACAGATGTTACTGGTTTACACCTCAACAAGATGATTAACATACTAGACATACAAGGAAATGAGAGCAGCTCAAACACAACGTACCCGAGAACAGAAACCAACACCTGAACAACACAAAGTCAAAGGAGATGGCACACTGTGCATCTGAGATTTCTTGTCCTGTGTGTTATGATGTTTTTACCGATCCTGTGTTTTTGTCTTGCTCTCACAGCTTCTGTAAAGAGTGTCTGCAGAAGTTCTGGCAGCAGAGTAAAACCCAACTCTGCCCGGTTTGCAGAAGAAGATCGTCGAAATCGGATCCTCCGAGAAATCTGGTACTGAAGAACCTGTGTGAGATGTTATTACAGGGTGGAGGTCAGGAGGCTTCTGCAGATTCTGAGAGTGAGAAGCTCTGTGGGCTTCATAAGGAAAAGATCCGGCTCTTCTGCCTGGAGGATAAACAGCCTGTGTGTTGGGTGTGTCGAGATTCCAAAAACCACATCAACCACAGCTTTAGACCCATCGACGAGGCTGCTTTAGATCTCAAGGTAAACCAGGATTTTCAGTCTGTATGGCTCCCTGACAATAGGACAAGACCATGTCAGGGGGCTTTGATGCAAAACTCAAAATCAACCTTGGTTCCTCAATGGCTTTTACTTTCACTTTAGTGATAAACAAACGTCTAATAACAACAATCCCCCTTCTTTTAGGATACTTACACTTAAACAAAAATAATAACAAGTATAATTAATACTTGTTAAGGAGCCAAATTTAGTTATAGGACTGTCAGCATTTGTGATTTTGTTTAAAAAAAAAAGAGAGAAAGAAATGCCATTAAAGCTTTGTTTGCCTTCAGGCGAATCTCCAACCAAAACTGAAACCATTGGAGGTGAAGTTAAAGGCCCTCCAAAAAGCTAAGCAGTCCAGAGAAGAATGGTCACACCACATAAAGGCAGGATTATTTAATTTCTCCTTCTTTTTTTCAATCTTTCTTTTTTTCAATTTTGGCTTATTTATTTATTCTCCCAATATTTTTCAGAATCAAGCCCAGCAAATACAAAAGGAGATAAGGAAGGAATTTGCGGATCTCCATGAGTTTCTGCGTTATGAAGAAGCCATCAGAATAGCTGCCCTGATGGAAGAAGAGGAGGAGAAGAGTCGAATCATTAAGATGCAAATTGAGGAACTAGATAAAAGCATAACTCGCCTCAACAGTTCAATCGAAGCTATAAAGAGAGAACTGAACTCAAATGACTTGTCTTTCCTTCAGGTAAGTCAAGATGATGCTTTTTTTGGCCACTGTATCTAAACAATATGAAAGTTAATACAAATGTTAAGCAAACTGATGATCATATCTGTCAATTGTTCCCTTTTCCTGCATTACAGAACTATGCAATGACAGTAAAAAGGTAAGCAATTCGCAGTACATTTTAACTAAATTCTAAAACCAGATCAACATTTTTTTATTTAATTATATTTCTTACTACATATTTGTTTTTTATTTCTTTATGTGGTGTGTTTGTGCAATGTTTGTTTTGCACATGGACTTCCTTAAAGAATGGATCAACTTCCTTAAAGAATGTTGTTGTAGTTATAAGAGCTTGTTTACATAATTTACAAACTATCTCCCGATGCTCTGAAACCCATTCAGGAGTTTTTTTTCTGTTGTTGATTTCTTTTGGTGACTGGAGCTTGAGTTTGCTTAGCAGCCGCAAGGTTAGCCTATTTCAGTGCACAAAACCTTCACACTGTTATATTTGTAGGGTATCATGTTAGCCAGTAAAACTAAGAGATACAGTCTAAATATCCCAGTGTAGCAGTCAGAACTCCAGCATTGGCTGTTGCTATGATTACACGGAGAGGCACCAGAATTTTGCAAAACACACGTTTTTTTTAGAGCATAATACATCGCCAGATTTCCTCAGCTGTGTAAATTTTACTAATCCAGTGGGGCAGCTGGTGGTCTAGTGGTTAGGAAGTTGCCCTTATGACCAGAGGACTGTGGGTTTGAATCTCAGGACTGCTAGTGGCACCACTGAGGTACCCTTGAGTAAGGTACTTTCCCTACACACTGCTCCCTGGGTGCCCCTTGTTGGAGGCAGTCCACTGCTTCACTTGGTGAATAGGGTAAATGCAGATAAAGAATTTTACATTATACACTCTGTGTGCTGTGGGGTGTTCATACGTGACTATAAGGGGTGATACACTTATGCAGTTAAAATAAGTTTTGATGTTCTGACGCATAATCTGTAATTTACAAAAAATGTGCATAAATGAAACAACTCTGAGTCTCTCTTTTTCTCACAATAGATTTTACCTTATTGATCAAATTCATCTCACCTGTGTACTAAACATCCTTCTAGAGCTCAGCATAATCTGAAGGATCCAGAGAGCTTCCATGGGGCGCTGATTGATGCAGCAAAGCACCTGGGCAACGTGAAGTTCAGAGTGTGGGAGAAGATGCAGAGGATTGTTCAGTATGGTGAGTACTGACTCTGTACTCTGTGAACACCAAAGTTAATCAATTAAGTGAACTGGATAAAGAAAAAACATATATATCTAATTAAAGTAAACATACCATGTGATTCAGTGCATAGCATACAAATCTGATGGTTTAGGACAGAAAGAGACATTCTGTCAGCTCTGATGTCAATTAAAAAAAAAACATAGGAAAAATAACACAACACAGTAGTACAAATATATGCATATACATGACTCAAGCATGTTGTAGCTTTGTGATTATTCTTTTATAGTGGATACGGAAACGTTAATAGCAAATATTTGTTGATTTAACAGAGATAATACCTTACTGAAGATTTATAACCTAATCATTCCACTTAAACGTTCCACTGCACCCCAAGTGATTTGATTTAATATACATATTTTAGGTATTTTCTAGTTAATAGTTAACACATTTTTTAATAGTTAACACATTTTTATGTATCTAAATATTAGATGTAGATGCATGTAACAGATATTTCTTATTTTAAAACACAGGAAAAAGAGGTTTGATTGTCTAGCCTAAAGATTACTTCATGCGGTAACAAGTAAATAAATGTTAAGAATGAAACAATTTATAAAAAATTGAATGTAACAAAAGTAAGTTAAAGAATGAAAGAAAATCAGCTTCTGTAAACAATTATTTGTGGCCAGTAAGCTTCTGAATTACTGCTGGCGTAAATACACAAAACTATTAAAATCCCACACAGCTGTACCTATCCTTCCCACCACATGACCTCAACATCTCGGCACGCGGCTCAGCTTGTCTATCAGACATATCTACATGAATGAAGGATCCCCACCTACAGCCAAACTGTCTATCCATCACAATATCAATATAAAAATCACCTCTTCACTGCTCATGCCGTCTGAGGTGGTGAGAAACCTGGGTGTCGTGATTCATGACGAGCTATTTTTTCTCAGTCAGGCCATGATTATCTCTCACTTGATACAAGCCATGGTTATCTCTTACCTCGACTTCTGCAACACCCTCCTAGAGTGTCTCCCAGCTTGTGCGATAAGACCCTTACAGCTGGTTCAGAATTCAGCAGCTTGGCTGGCTTTCGATCAACCCAAAAGGTTGCATGTCGCCCCACTGCTTATTGACCTACCCATGGCTGCCCAATTTAAATACAAGTCTTACAAATTGATATCTGGGTCGGCACCCAGCTAACATGATCCTTTCATTCAGCCTTATGTTCCTACTCACTTACTCCTTGCTCCTACACAGAAGGCAAACCCAATCCAGACTGTCCTCATTTGTGTTTCCCATTGTTCATTTGTTCATTGCTTAAGCATTGCCACAAAGAAATCATGTCATATTGAGTTATAACTACTCATAAGATTGCATTGACTTAATTAAGTGAATATTTTCCATAAACTCAAAATATAATGTAATGCATTTGCCATTTTAAATATACATATGTGTAACTAACCCTATGCTGTAAGTCATGATCAAGTTTATAAACGTATTGGGTTGAGGATTCATCTATTAGATAATTACTTCTTACTATAAACCTGTTCAGGCTTATAGTATAGATATAGTTTGTTGGAGGGTAGGTGTCCAGCTCAGTGTATTGAACAATATCTCTCTCTCTCTCTCTCTCTCTCTCTCTCGCTGTCTCTGTCTCTGTCTGTCTGTCTGTCTGTCTGTCTGTAGTTCCTGTGATCTTAGATCCCAACACTGCAAGACCAAATGTTGTTTTCTCAGAGGACCTGACCAGCATGAGATTCAGTGATTTCACCCAAGTGCTTCCAGATAATCCAGAACGATTTGATTATTATAATTGTGTTTTGGGTTCAGAGGGCATCAGCTCAGGCAGCCACTCTTGGGAGGTTGAGGTTAAAAACAACACATACTGGTATGTTGGTGTGCTTAAGGAATCTGTCCAAAGAAAAGGGCCTGTCGTTGAGAGTGGGTTTTGGGATCTGGCATATTGTGCTGGTCAGTACATTGCTGATAGTGCTGGAGTGAAAAGCCTACTCTCTCTGAAAAACCGTACACTTGAGAAGATCAGAGTCCACCTAGACTGGGATAGAGGAAAACTCACGTTTTCTGACCCTCTTACTAACACACAACTGCATTTTGTAAGAGTTTCTTTTAATGAGACAGTTTTTCCCTATTTTTGGACTAAAAGCACTGATGTTCCAATTAGAATTTTACCAAAGACTACCTCTATAGAGATAAGAGAATAGTTGGGCAGAAACAGTAAAAGAGCACACATAAATGCACTGACATAAATGTCCTCTTGTTTGCTCTTGTTTTATTTGCTTGTTTTGCGTTTTTTTTGTGTTGTATCTGTTAAACTTGCTGTTTTAATGTTTATATATTACTGCTGTTTAGCACAGATACATGTTTTTTGTTTTTGTTTTATAATGATTTTGGATCAATGGCCAGATAAGGTCAGAAATGTATTCTTCTGCCACAAATTTCATAGAATGTGTTATGAATTATTTACATTATGAATTATGAAATGTATTTTAGTTTTTAACTGCTATAGGTATTATAGTTCTGGGCTGATGTTCTCCATTAAATGCTTACACTGCTTACCAGATTCAGAGATTGCAGCCATTTATAGAGACAGAATTATGCTGAGTTGTATTTATTATTAGAATATTAGCTATTCATTTTAAATACTGATTTACCATTTAGAGCTTAATTTAGCTCTAACTTACAGAAAACATCCCTGGGCCAAAAGGTATGTGGGTATTTAGAAATTCACATCTGTCATGTTATCTTGATCATTTATCTCACTGAATGATTCTTAAATATGTCCCGTGACAACATTTTCGACATTCTGTGTCATTAGGCACGTACCAGTAGCTTTCCCATCTGTCAATAAAGAACCTGCTTATATTCTACACAAAAAAGGTTAAAGATAGTACTGTGTTAGCATTCAAATGTGGAAAAATAACAGTCATTTTCTGAAGTATTTGAAGCATGTCAACACAAACCTCAACTTCAAGGTGTATGTCATTTTGGTTGGACATTAACTATTGCATTTAATTGGAATTTTACAGTCGAGTAAGGCATCTACGTTGTTGCTCATGTTTAATTTCCAGGAGCCTGTAATATAAGTGAAGTGTAGCCGGTGGTATAACTGCAAGTGTAACTGGCATATATCATTGTTCTAAGGCTATTTTAACTGGCAGGGCAGTTATGAATTAATAGCTTAAATGTACCTAAAAACCTATACCATACTAACTATTGCTTACACCTTTGATGTAACTTGGTATAAAATAAACTTTCACACAATTATTTTTTTATTTTTTTTTTATTTGATGTTTGCTTTGATTTAATGCATAAACATCCAGAAGAGGAGCTTCTTCAAAGAACGCCTGTAATTTGGTCTGTAATGATGGTTTTGGCCTGTACATATTTTTAGAAACATACAAACCAACTGAAAAATGCGTGCCACTGCAAATGCACTCTGACACATTTGCTCCACCCCTCTGCACTGTATTTTGAAGAGAGGCACATATATAGGAATTGCGCTCTGCAGTCCCCACAGAGGCTTTACTGGATTTACAAGTGAGAACATGACCTCCAGACCCTCTCTGACTGAGGAGGACTTCTTCTGCCCTGTGTGCTGTGACATCTTCAAGGACCCCATCCTCCTGGCCTGCTCCCACAGTATGTGTAAGGGCTGTGTGCGCAACTTCTGGGACCAGCGAGGTGCTTTGGAGTGTCCTATCTGCAGAACTGTCTCGTCCAACTCTGAGCCGCCCACTAACATTGTGCTGAGGAACATGTGTGAGGCCGTGATGAAGGAGAAGATCCGCAGGCACTCTGTGGAGATGGAGGGGCACTGCAGTCTTCACCAGAAAACACTCACAATTTTTTGCCACGTGGAGCAGAGACCAGTCTGCACTAAATGCATGGACTCCAGCTTGCATAGCCAGCACTCTTTCTGCTCCATACAGGATGCTTCAAAAGATCTAAAGGTATGGGGTTAGTGTTTAACCCTGGAGGGTCTAAATATGTCAAATATTCTGCAAATGTAACTCTTGCAACCCTAATTCAGACTAAGAAGTAAGTTACTTATTTATAGGCTCCAAAACAACCAATAATATGCCTATTTTTTTACTAGGTGTGTCAAGCGATTAAAAAAATAATACAATTAATTACAAGCTCTCTGATTTATCTAAATTAACTGCGCACATTTTTTGCGGTAAAAATGTTCACAGCAAAACTGCATTGTTCATGTGCAATATGACCTAAAATGCAGAGGAGAAAAATCAACAATGCTTCAATAGGACCTATGATATAATTAAGTCTATCTACAATCTGCAGTTTAAGACACTGTACATTCAAGAACGGGTGTACGCACTGTTGGGGTGTCTGGAACAGTGGTGCGAGGGAGATAGATGTAGCATAGTGTTTACCGGGGGAGGATCGCGAGGGTGTTTCACTCATACAAATCGCTGGGTGGGGGGACAAAACTAATGTCCCTCCCTAATAAAATGGTTCTGGTGTCCATGCATACACGGCATCTCAAGCCCCAATTATAATCTAGAAGTAACAATAGAATAATACTACATACTATTTCTCCAATACTGTTTGTGACTAACTCAGCAACAGAGACCATTTTTTCAGGTAGTTAGTAAGTGGGTCACAGGTAGACTTGCTCACTTTGGGTCTAAGTGTCTGGTCCAGGATGGCTGGTGACTGGCCGCTGGCACTGCTATCAGGAGCTGTGGATATTTTAGACCTCATGCACTCCAACATGGGTGCCTCCAAACACACTCACACTCTTAAAAAAAAAACCCCACTACGCTACGGTCATCACCCCCTCTTTCGTTCCTCCCCCCCGCCCCTCCCCCCCGCCCCAACAGTATGCCCCATGTCCGCTGCGTTATTTTTTCTGTGATTAATTGGTCAAAATTAACACCGTAATTCAACACCTCTGTTTTTATACATATTAATTTCATAGTAGGTAGTAAGTAGTAAGTCATAAGATTATTCTCTGAACAACGAGCCTATGGTTCAAATGATAAAATGGGATATACAAAACATTTCAGCTACATATCTTTAAGGAAGTGTTGAAGCATTTAAATCATCAGTCTTGTTATTCACTTAATGACAAACACTTGATGTGCAGGCATTGACCCCCACTCAGGGTCACTCAAAAGGTTGGAAGTTTAAACATGAGAGCAGTCTTGTCAAACAGGTCCATCCAGAACAATGGCCTTTCTATCTGGTAATCAAAGACACAACTAGCAGGTTCTTTATGACAGCATAAAATGATGAATGAGCCTGGGAAGCACAGATTTGCAGATATTTGACTAATTTGTCATTTTGTTTTGACATTAAGTATGAAGATGGGGTGGCAGATAACTTTCTACTGAGAAAGTCACAGCTGGAAAACAACTCACAGAAACTCTGAAAAAGAGAGCAATATAATAACTCAAAAGGACAGTTGAACGATAATGAACATAACATGATTTTAGCACTGCACACATTATCTGACATTGCCCTGTTCGTCCTTATGCAGCAGACGCTCCAGATGAAGCTAAAGCCTTTGCACGAGAAGCTAAGAATCTATGAGGACTTCAAACAGTCTTGTCTTAAAACAGGAGAGTACATTAAGGTGAGGGCTTAGAGGAGTTTCATTGCTTATCTACAGTTGTATTGCTTCAAATTAGTTGTTTACATCTGTTTGGGATATATTTCTTTAGAGGCAGGCCCAACACACAGAGGCCCTGATTAAAAGGGAGTTTGAGAAGCTTCATCACTTTCTTTGGGACGAGGAGGCAGCCAGAATAGCTGCACTGAGGAAGGAAGAGGAGCAAAAGAGTCTGACAGTGAAGAAGAAGATTGAGAAGATTCAAACACAGATGTCTTATGTCTTAGACACTATCAAAGCCATTGAGAAGGAGGTGGAAGGAGAAGACTTGCAGTTTTTATTGGTATAAAGCATTTTCCTTCAGCTATGTAAATGCAGCAGTATACAGTTAATTATAACCATTCTTCCTCTTTTATTTGAATCTGCAGAATTACAAGTCTTCGGTGGAAAGGTAACTGAAGCACAGATTGCTTTTTCATTTATTCTGTTCATTACACTCAATCCCTCCCTGACTACTGAATGTTCTTCAAGAACCCAGGCCAAGCTCGACAGTCCAGAGAGGCTCTCTGGTGTGCTGATCAATGTGGCAAAGCACCTTGGCAACCTGGGCTTTCAAGTTTCAAAGAAAATGCATGGTATTATACAATACTGTGAGTACTGAACAACATGTCCCAGGGGGGTATTTCACAAACCATTAGTTCTAAATAAAACTATATAACTGAGTGCTCACCAATAGAAGGAACAGTAAGGGATGTTCCTACAGAACAATATTTATTTGGACTTTATGATGGGCATTGACAGATTATTCAAACTTTCTGCATAATCCGGTCTGCAGGATGTAAACAGTCATTCAGAGTTTGTTGTGAAATAGAGCAATGTAGAGAAATTTACTCAGATTTCTAAAATGCAAGTGGTCAAGGATAACTCTGCATCATCATCCATCCTCATCATTACCATTATGAACAATTGAATACCTTGACATGTTTTTGTAAAATGGTGCATTTTAACTCATACTGAATTACTTTGTTTATGTCAGATCACTGTGAAATCATTCTTTATAAAATATCCAACAGAAAATAATATACTAAAAACTACACCTGTTTGTCTTTCTAGTCCCCGTGGTTCTGGACCCCAACACTGCCCAACCAGAGCTGGTAGTGTCAGATGATCTTGTCACTATGGTCTACAGTGGCGAGCTACAACATGTTCCCGTTAATCCAGAGAGGTTTGAGGGCTATGCAATAGTTCTGGGCTCTGAGGGCTATAGCTCAGGGACTCATAGCTGGGAAGTTGAGGTTGGAGACAACACGTCCTGGGCTGTGGGAGTGATCGCAGAATCTGTGTATATGAACAGAGAGAACATCTCGCGCTTCGGCTTGTGGTATCTAGGTTTCTCTAATGGCAAATATGGAAAGGGGTTTTCCCCAGATGTCCTGAGCGTCCTGCGGGTCGGTGAGAGAGTCCAAAAGATCAGAGTTCAGCTGGACTTTGACAAGGGCAAGGTGATCTTCGTTGACTCAGGCAATAACACCTGTCTGCACATTTTCAAACAGACTTTCAATGAGAGAGTTTTCCCTTACTTTTATAGCCACTGCAAATCACATCCTTTGAGAATATTACCAGGGGCTTCCTCAGTGTTGGGTCATATGCCCAGTTAGAGGTACTAGCAGGCAACATACAGCAGACAACATACAGTATTTTCTTATATGGAATTAGTATCACAAAGCTCACTGTCAGCATTATATATAGTGGAGAACAATCATAAGTGGAATTAAGAAAATCTAAATCAATAAAATTATGTTGAAAATAATGTGTTGAAATGTGCACAACATAAAATAAAAATGTGTTTAACAGATAAACAATTTGATCTAACCGGTGTGGTGTCGCACCAGAAAAAGATGAAGAACAGTTCATTTGCTGAGTTTTGACATCCTCACATTTTATAATTACATAAAAATAGCACATTGTCAAAAATAGTATTAATCTTGTCTGTGAATCTTTTCACATAATGAACAGATATGAGGTCTAAGAAGTTTTTTCCTTGTTAAATTCCTCTTTTGTTATGTAATATTCAGTTCATAATGCAGATAAGAACACAATGAAATAGATTATTTTTGAAGAAGAGCAATGATGAACCTGTGCTTTGTTACATTTGCTTTGTTTCATATGTTGTACTTTATTAAAGAATCTTTATTAAGTATTTCCATTTTTTAAGACTTTTACTTTCACTCCACCATATGTAAATGCAAAATATCCTACTTTTAACACAAATTTTAAATTCTGCTTAGATATTTCAAAATACTGAAAATATAACTTCAATATAAGATCAAAATAATATATATGAATAAATCACAGGACTTATACAAAAGTATTTTTATGTGTAACCCAATTGTAAACCTTGAAAGTAGTATTTCCACTTTTTTCTGAGTAAAACTTTGTTGAGTTTCAATTGTATTCTTATAATTCAGATTTCATTCTCATCTAGGATATTTTTTGGAATCTGGGACTAATCTGGGAATCAGATTAGCTGAGTCTAATTCTCACCAGTGGGCATTTTAAAACTAAAGCAAGTTTGGCAGTAGGCTCTTACAACCAGAATTTCATGTCTCACCCTCAAACAAGTTCAATCTGTTTGTTAAAGCTGCTATGCTCTGCACAGTGCTTGTAGCTTAACCTACTGTAATTTCAGTGCTGAAAAAATATTCAGTGATAGTCTTCACTGCATGACGGAGCTCTTTTATTATGAAAGAAGGGAGAAGGCAGAGTTATTCGGTGACGTCCACAATCAGCGGTGCAGTGAACTCAGAGTGACGGATACCAAAGGAGAAACTGGGAGCTTTGAGTCGTGTGAAGGTCACCTACAGAGACAGAAATTCATCAGTCTTTGAGTAAACTGTTTAAGTGTCCGTATCAATGTAAACACACCGTGATAATTTAAAGGGTCAAAATGTCCCTTAAGAACCTTGGATCTGTCAACTTTTAGAGTATGAAATAATAGTCACCGAATAGTCACTGTGGCCTGTGTTTTTTGGCTTTGTAATCAAGCACTGAGGTTTTAATTCTAATGTGACTAGGCAAAGGGTTCATGGTCATGGAGCGGCTGAAGACCAGACATGCTGCTGCGTTCTAAATCAGTACAAACAAGGATACATGTCTGACCCCACATCCTGATATGGTTTAAATACAACTGTGTGTGTACGTGTATTTATTTGTGTGTGTGAATGACCTGCTCTGGGTTGTGAGCTCCAGGTCCTGGTTTCTTGGTCATGTCACCAGGCATGTTGTTGCGGCCAATCATACTGTATTGTGGAGGCTTGAGTCTGTACACACCTGCATCCACAACTCTGTAGGTTCCTGGACCAGGAGTCTGAGAGAGACACAAAGTATTACTGTAATAACAGCTTCTCCAGAAGCCTCCAGAAGCCTGATTTTTTTCATGTCTTTCAGAGTTAGCTCTCACCTTCTGCAGGTCCTCATGGAAGCTGCCTATCTTGCTACGGCCAGTGATGGAGAAGTTTGGGGCTGATGTTCTACTTACAGTGTTTGGCCCTAGCACTGATGGGAGCATGTAAGCAGCAGGCCCTTGATTCAAGAGACAGAATCAGTGTAACTACAGAAACAGACAGGGTTCCCCAGCGCTGGTTATGTTAGAGTGAGGGTTAGGGCTGACCTGGTGTTTGGTCATTGCGAAAGCCTTTGCTTCTTCCTGACAGAGAGTATGCAGGGGCAGAAAAATAAGCTGTCTTCCCTGCTTTCTCAGGAGAATAACTCCCTGCAAAGCATTCATACAAAATCTTGTTATAAGATGTATATACCAGGTGTTTTATGTAAACCACATTATAGTCCACTATGGGAGAGGTTCCTACCAGGTCCAGGGGTCTGGAAGAGCATAGGGTCTTTCGGCCGACTATAGAGTGAGTAAGCAGGGGTTCCATCATGTCCAGTTTTAGTAATATTAGAGGGAATAAGGTAGCCAGGTCCTGGTGAACAGCAAGAGCTGAACTGCCTGTGCCGTGTGCCAAAACTGAATGCTGGAGCTTTCCACTTCCGTGGGTCGTGACAGTTTATTCCTAATTTGAGAAACAAGTTACAAATTACAATTTTGTGAAATGGTAATCAAGACCACCACAAATATCAAGGTTGTTTTTTGCTTTTTTGTTGTTGCTTTACCTGTAGCACCCGGGAGAGCGTATTTGGGGCCTGGGCTGCTGTACAGTGCAGCAATAGGACCCTTCGGCCTATGAGGCCTCCAAGATCCTACCCATAGTTCAGCTGACATTCCTAAGTGAAACAGGGCACAGTTCACAAAACAAACATTTTTTTAAACTAAACTCCTAAATGAACACTTAAAGTATGAACTCACCCCACAATCGGATGGTGCACAAGGATCCCTGGATATTATGAAACTATTTTTTATTCATACAAAACAACTAAACAATGGCATCATACTATTACTTCATAATAGTTCACTAGTGAACACTGTTGCCACAGAAACACAATTCCTGCGTGTGGCCAAGCGACCAAGTGCAAAAAACCCCCAGACCAACTAACCGCATTGCTAGGAAATAGTTGTCTTCATGAACACTTGAGTCTGTGTTTATATAGTCAATTTGTGGATTATATACACTGGCCAGTAATAAAAATGTCAGTCAACACAGTTTAAGACCTATATGTAGAAATATAAAGCATCCACTCCTTGATTAAAGTCATGTCTCTATATGTAGGTTAACATAGCCTATATGTCATATATGAAGGATCCACTCTTTGATTTAAAGTCTCTAAATGCCAGCTGTAAACTCATAGTATATAATTTTCCCTTATTCAAGAGTAATCTCAAAACCCATCTTTTCAGAGAAGCTTACTCACTTTAGTACACATCTTAATCGCTAGTGAATTTTACTCATATGATTTAATTATTTTATTTTATTACTTCTAATACTGCTTATTGTCTATGTCTATTTTCTATTGTCTATGTTTATTGTCTTGCCTATGCTCTGTAAGGTGACCTTGGGTATTAGAAAGGCGCCCACAAATAAAATGTATTATTATTATTATTATTATTATTATTATTATTAATATTCTCTTTATAATAATTACTAAGTGTGTAATATTATTCAGGCGGTCTGCACTCAACAGCTCCTGGAAAACGAAAACTATCAGTGCTCATCTCACTCCAAAGCCCGTCCTGCCGTCCATATACTCATGCTGATGGTTTGTTTTATTTTGGAAAAGTGTCAGTAAACGAGTAAAGTGAAGAAAGGCTATAAATCTCGCACCTGTTGCTGGAGTAGAGGAATGCCGTGCGGCTCTGGGGCCTCGAGGAGAGCACGTGCAGTGAAACTAAACGCTCAGCTGTTATTGTTCACTTGTTTTCTTCACTCACTATGACAACACGTCACCATAGCAATAAAGTTTACAACATTTCTCGCTGCAAAACGTAGAGAAAATAAACACAGTTCCCATTCAGTTGCATATAATAATAATAATAATAATAATAATAATAATAATAATAATAATAATAGTAGTAATAACAATATACATAATATAACAATATAATAAGTAAAACTACCGATAAGTAAATACAATGTTTTTGTAAACAGATATTCATACAAAATAAAATAATTTTAAATCTGCAAATCTTTAAATGCAGTAATGATAAATAAATAGAAAAACACAGAAAAATGTAAATGTTCATAATCAATGGCAAATACGTATAGCTAATCTAACCGTGTACGTATCTGAATACTTAAAAAAAAATCGTGCCACCACTCCAGCACTGTAATATGTGTACAGAATAGTTCTACCTTCAGATCAGGTGTACAGACTAACTCTAATTCCAGACCAGGTGCATTTTCAATAATTGCAGATGAGTGATAGCTCTGTCTTTTTAAATTATTGGGGAAAAAGTCTTAAAAGTCTTAAAATCCTCAACAAAAGAAGACACATGATCTTAGTCAACAGCTTTATTTTTTGTATTAAACTCAGGTGACTGTTAGGAGCTTTGGTGAGTTGTGGGGCTCCCTGAGATTGGACAGAGACACTGCAGCTCCCTTACTGCGGCTCTGAACACTTTCAGCAGTGCGCTGGAACTCTCCACCTCCTCCGGAGGACGCTGTCACACAGGCAAACCAGCAGGCAATGTAATACACAACATATAGTGCTGGACTACTCAAACAGCATACTTATCAAATCACAGCTTCTCCATTCAAATGAGTATTATAGACTGAAAGTCAGAGGAGACTAGACACACAAAAACACAAATATACAGTACTCTGTTAAAGTCTTAGGCACTTATAAAACATTTAAATACTGTTTAGATGAGCAGTGTTTTTCACATGAATATTACTACATAAACTAAAAAGAATAAATATTAATAATGTTATATAATACATTGCGATTTTATGTTCAGTATATCAATTTTTCTTTGTGGCAGGCCAGTATATGGTTTGATTCAATCAGTTCTTCTTAAAATTAAATCAGGTGCAGAAATCCATGCAACAGCTGGAGACGTCATGGAGAAATCTGGAACCAAACCTGTGTTCTCCTTAACAGGTCATAAAACACTACATTTTACAAACAAAACGACTCATGATACATTTTACTGCTTTCTGGTTTGTATTTATTCTAATGTTAACTTTGTTAGCAGAAAGACACTTCATCACACACTGAGAAAAGGGGGTTTAAACAATTAGCAAAGGTGCTTAAGAATTTTGCACAGCACTGTATTAATACACACAGACTCTTACCCTGGTCAGTGCTTGCATAATGCGCAGCAAGATGGCATTTTCAGTGTGAGGACAGTGAACAGTCACCTGACCCACACAGCCCAGTAAACAACGCAAAGTGCTCTGCTGAAACTGAAACACATGGAGAAGCACAAAGCTTTTTTTTTTTTTACTCTTATTACTCCTCACCTGGGAGTTTAAGGCGTTTTATTTCACTTAGCTTTACAGCATCACCTGACATTACATGACAATAACATTAGTGTGAAAGAGTGTGTTGGTGGGTAGAACAGATCAGGTTCTCACCTTGTTCAGCATTTTAAGGGGATTTTGAGTAGATGTGTTTGTACTCAGCTTATCAATGTCATCTGCACTGAGAACAGGATCCTGTTAATGCAAACAGTAGTGGTTTTAAAACTGCTGTTCAAAGCTGAACACAACACAACTAGGAGTACTTCACAGAAAAGCCAGTTTCACAATGTGACAAGACATGTTTGGCACCAAAAATACACAGAAGAAGCAAGTCAACCTTCTAGCAACCTTAGCCTCATAGCTCGATTGCAAAGCTAAAGAACAGGGATAGGTGGCAAAAATGGGTATATTTGCTTTTTGGTGGCCTATTTATTAAATTATTTTTTCTGTTCTTTTCTTTTTCTCTGTTTTTTTTTACACTCAGAAGTCTCTTGGTATACTAATTAGCTTCCACTTCCATTTGCTTCCTGACCTTTAGTTTTTCCAGCCAGATCCACATCAGAGCACAGAGAACTTTTGGGTCTGTCTCCATAGCCAGCATGGCCCATCCATACACACTGACATTCAGTTCCTCCTGGGGAATAAGAGAGAGCAAAAACATTGCAAGAGATGTCTTAGTACATACTTGGTACCTATTCATCCCTCACACATATTATCCCTTGAAGCCTTAAATAGTTCACTCAAGGTTATTGAATTATGTTTTGCAGATGGTTCAATAAAATGGAGTAACTGGCTCTGACCTGTAATTGCGCAGCCTTCTGTAGTATTTTGTCTCCTGGAGGGTCTTGCTGTGCCATTGCTTCAGCAACTGCTCTTGATGCTAATGATACTTTTCCTGAGTCATGATTTTTGCAAAGCTATAAATAATGCAATGTCGTTATAATGCAATGGGAAGCAAACCCAACTTTCTCAGAAATAACAAAATCCACTAGACTGTTACTTAGTTTGGCTCTTTGTCTCTTCCAGTATGCCCTGTTGTTAAGGGAAACTCTAAGGATGGCTTACTAACTAAATACAGTCTATGTTTACTGTATGAAAATACTTTTTAAAAGAGTGGTTGAACTGCTGTTTGACAACTAAATGTTTACCTCAATTGTGGAGCTGAATTTTGGAAATGGTTGAGTTTTCTTCTTCGTGAACTTTGCCCTTTTAGCAGCACTGCTGTCACACACGTGAGGACTTGATGGTGGAACAGGTGTATCTCTGTCTGTTGCACAAGTGGACTCTTTGGTCAAGATGTCAAAGGCAGGATTCGTTGATCGCTGATCTCTTAAATGACCAATAATTCCATTGCAGATTTTGTCATCATCCATAAATGGCATGGGGCAATGTATGAATCCAAAATCCTGGAGGGCAAAATGAAAAATCTCTGGTGTGTTCAAAATCAAGAATCTGCAAAAAAAGTTTGGCCTTGGCGGAGTCTAGGCAAAGCTGTACACTTATTTTAAAGGGTCCTTATGCAAAAAGATAAGTTTTAAAAGATATATTTCATCCCTGAGGCTATATATGTAAACAAAGCTACAAAAACACTCCATTTTGAATTGTACTGTCACAAAACCAAAACAGCATTTTTATCTTTCTATTAAGCTTACAACAGTTTAGCTCCATCCAATCACACAAGTTTGCTTTGTGAATGAAGCACAATACAAAGCAGCCTGTAATAACAGAGATCATTTACATACATCAGCACTGTTTAAATCTAAGGGATTGTGAAAGGTTGGAGCACAGTCATTTAAAAAGAAATGTAGGACATGGACCTTTTTAAGTTGTTGTTCTATAATGCCGTTCCACACCACATGTACAGATATCCAGCACAGTTTGCTGGTTTGAATTTCTTGTTCGGAAACATTTAATTCAATTCATCAGTTAATTGTTGGGTTTGTAGATGTGTTTGATCAGATATAGAAAATGAATAAAAGATGAGCTCAGATTTAAACAATCTGATTGGTTCTCACCTTATTTAGTGTAATTTTGCTGAGGTCCGACTCACTGTAACTTCGTTTGTTCAGAAGGACTGCCCTCTTTCGCTCCAAGAATCCAAAAGGCTCATCCCATGAAGAAATAGAGCCTTCCCCCTCTGTCAAAACAGGCAGATACCTGTGCAGCACCAACGTGTCCCTCACTTCACCCTGAAGAGCCAAATTGGCTGTTTTCCTCTCTAGGTGCACTTGAACCTCTGGAGGACTGGGGCTTCCCTGAGCAATGGCTGACAGCAGGCAGCATAGAAGATGCAGGATCTTGGGGGTGTTTGTGAGGAAGCGGGCCTCCTCTCCATGCAACAAAAGGGCCTGGCGCTGGAGATACTGCCTCAGACTGAAGGCTGCACCATGCCGCATGCTCAGGCTTGGGTACTGTGCTAACTGGGAGCCCAGCAGTCTGGCAAAGTCAAACACCAGGTTGATCTGTGCACGGGTCTGAATGGATCGGGGCCGCTTGATTCGTACATAGTGAATGGCCTCACTGGCAGTGATTCTCATTGTGTAGATCAAGTAGCATGCAATCAGTACTCCTGCAAGGTCACATGGGGGGTGGGGGGGACACAAAGTCATTTTCATTAATTATTTAAGTACTTTTAGTACCTGCTTAATTGATTGCTTACTTAAATGTGTGGTTGATTGTTTAACTGTTTGTATGTTTAGACTATGGGCCTTAAAATGCATATTAGACTTTCCATATAAACTTGCCTGTTCTTCCCAGTCCAGCATGGCAGTGCACAGCCACTTTGCCTTCCTCCACAGAGAAGGCCATGACCTTCACTGCATCCAGCATCCCCACCATAGATGAAACCCCAAAATCAGTCATACCGAAGTTATAGAAGTAAACTGAACAAGAGAAGAGCAGTAGTTGATGTTAACATGGATGCAACATACGAACTAATTTTTATAGCAGTTTTGTTAGAATATGGTTCAGGAAAGAGTGTGTGTGTGTGTGTGTGTGTGTGTGTGTGTGTGTGTGTGTGTGTGTGTGTGTGTGTGTGTGTGTGTG
>JBBPDC010000019.1:6067343-6082306 GCA_037974485.1 Hemigrammopetersius urotaenia
ATGGAGTCCTGCCTGACAGCGTGCTCAGTCCCAAGAGGTAAATCAGAGTGTGGGCCCAGCAGCCCGCATTCTGACATACTCCTGCAAACACTTATGTGTAAATACATGTCTCTGACGTGTTCAAAAACATATCTGAAACTAAACGAACATAACTGACACTGAATGAAAGATTTCAGTGCTTAGATATTTCTCTGCACAGTAGCAACATTAATTTGTGCACTGGTGCGAGTCAGCATTTTCACAACAAAACGCTTTATTGAAACACATTTATGAAATGGTAAAATGTTAAGCTTACCACTGTGGTGGTCTGGCTAAGATTCAGATTCCAGGTGTCCTGAGTTTCAGCAGCAAACTGAGGTCCAGAGAGAGTTGTTGTTGTTAAGTGGGAGTAAGAAATGAAACACAAAAGAGCTTCTCCTCCCTAAATGCTCCAGAACTGGAAACCACCTAAATTCCAAGTAACCAGGCAACACAGGGTGGTGCCATTAGAGCTGCTTAATTTGCCTTTTCATGGAAAGGAAAGAGAAAGCTCATTTTGCTTTTGAATCTTTATCTATCATTTACCTGCTGTAAAGTACAGTGCAAAGATTAGGTTCATAGTTTGTGTTGTCCAATAAATGACTGCATCAGAGTAACATAACCTTTTGAGGTACTCATCATATAGTAATTTAAGTTAGTCAAATAAATACAAGTGAAAAAATCTTACTTTTAGATAAGTGGTGTGAAGTGAAACAATCTGGACTAATGCTCTTGTTACTGAAAGAGGAGGAAACTGTTAACCTATTTGATCTTTCAGCAGAATGCGGAGGAGGGAGATTACCAGCAACCTTGGTCTTTCAATTTTGCAGTACATTGTGGTTTCTGAGTAAAAGAAGCAGGATGTTGGCCACAAGCCAGTTCAACGATGACTTGCAGTTTTACTCGCCTTTTTTGTCTGTATGTTTAACTGTCTTAAAACAAAACATGCATATAGTCTTGTTAAATATTCTTAACAGCAATCATATCGATCAATTTGAGGAGTGTACATTAATAATATAACTTTAAACTTGAGTAGTCTACTTGAATGCAGTTTCTATATTTGCTAAAGCTTTGGTGACAATTAAAATGACTTTCCAGAGCTGTGCCTCAAATACGTGCTCTCTTTCTTTTGTCCTCTATTTAACAGTCTTTAACTATGACGGCACTTGCTGGGGAAAGTACTCACTTTCAACAATCCTAACATTTTCAGTTATTTATATTAATAATATGCAGTTATAATAACACTCTGAAATATGAAAAGACACAATTAACAGTTTTATTTTTCATGTTATATAGAATGTTTGTCTTTGACGCTAAAACAAACTATGCTAAATAAGAAAAAGAAACACCAAACACCAGTGAAATATTGACATGTTTTTCCAATTTTTATTTGGCTTTTTTTTTTTTTAATGAGAAAAATGCACTCAGCCTTAAGGAAATGAAAATGGGTTGTTGGTTGTTTTACAGCAGGCCATCCCCAGAACCTGCCAACCAAGCAACAGACAACCAGAAGCAAAAGAATTTGGGTATTGGGGATCGCTTCTAGTGTTGTGTGCTTTGTTGGCAGGTCAGAGTAGACCTGGTGCTGTCACTGCAGGCCTGCTGAACCATGGCCAGTGTCCCCGTATGGTGTCCTTCCCATCTCTATGACAGGAGGCCACAACAACGTGTCCACTAGAACAGGCCAGAAGACCCGAGTGCCCGAATCCCTTGGCGGTTGGGTTCTCCTCCTCTCCTCCTAAAATCTGTAAAAAAGAGATATCTCAGTCTAAGCAATACCTCACAGTCTTACTAGATTACACATTGTTACACAGCAGATTTCAGATTTAATGTACTTGACTTTACACCTTTTACAATTTAATTTACATTCCTTAAAAAGAGAAATGTAAAACACATGTAATGTTGCCAACACTGAATACATGAGGCTAAAGTCACTTACAAGAAAAGAAATGCAAGCAGTGGACTACATGCCCCAGAAATCCTTTAGAAGTTCCCAGACTGACTAAAATGCAAGTGACCTAGTAATGATAAAGATAATGGTTATCAATCATTACTTTATTTTATTTTTATACATATATATACATATATATACACACACACACACCAAACTATCAAGTATTTGCAAAGTTGCGTGGTGATGATAGAGTGACATTCTAGGCTGTCCTTTAACTTTAAATGGACTATAGTTAATGTCACTTAATAGCTTGTTAAATAGCTTTTGCAAGTCAGTAATGAATTTTTTTAAAAGCCATTTTCTTGCTAAAGTATCTCAAATGGTGAACATACGGTACATTTATTTGTTAGTGAGGAGCACTGAGTGTAGTTTTTGGTAAATATTAAGTGAGTAACTTACTAATTTAAAAAATCTCAGTGAGCCCAAACTTTTGACTAGTAGTGTAAATAGAACCAAAAACATGTAAAAGAATGGGCACTCACCGCACAGGCATCAGAAACCTGCTGGCTGAATCGCACTCTGTCACTCCCTCTGGTTACTTCATCAGACGAGTCTGTAGGATAGAAGAGGCCGATTCCTCTCTCTGCTCTCTATTTAACCTCTCCATCCTCCCGCCCTTGGGGGAGTGGCGCAATCCGAAGGCTGCTGGTTTAAGTTTCGGTTCTTGCTTCTCCCCAAGTTTCGTTTATTCTAAAAATTGTCTCTTTATATATACACACACACACACCAAACTATCAAGTATTTGCAAAGTTGCGTGGTGATGATAGAGTGACATTCTAGGCTGTCCTTTAACTTTAAATGGACTATAGTTAATGTCACTTAATAGCTTGTTAAATAGCTTTTGCAAGTCAGTAATGAATTTTTTTAAAAGCCATTTTCTTGCTAAAGTATCTCAAATGGTGAACATACGGTACATTTATTTGTTAGTGAGGAGCACTGAGTGTAGTTTTTGGTAAATATTAAGTGAGTAACTTACTAATTTAAAAAATCTCAGTGAGCCCAAACTTTTGACTGGTAGTGTAAATAGAACCCCTTCTCCCCAAGTTTCGTTTATTCTAAAAAACTGTCTCTTTAGTCATGATATCAGCACTGAGCTGTGGTACATTAGTCAAGCTTCCATAAGCTCTTAAGTGCAGATACATGTTCAATCCATACCCTGTTGGTCATAAGCCAGTTAAATCTTGACTGGAATTTTTGCTTTTTACCTAAGTCTTAAAGCAAAACACACTTAGACTCGTTAAATATTCATAACAGCAATCACGTTGGTCACATTAGGAAGTGTGCATTAAAATGATCTCATTTAAACTTGACTAGTTTGCTTCTTTACTTGATCTTACTGAAACATATATATTAGCTAAAGTGACACTTGAAATTACTTTATCCACTGCTGTGCCTCTACTTAACTGTTTTAACTCTGACAGCACTTGCTGGGAAAAATACCATCAACCATCCTGACATTTTCAAGTATTAATATTTACAGACAGACATCATGTACAGTTATAACAACACTGTGACACATGAAATGGCCATTTCTGACATTTAATATAAAATGTGCTGTCTCTGACCCTAAAACAAACTATGCTCAATTAGAAAAAACACCAAACGACAGTGAATTATTGATTGACATGGTTTTCCGATTTTTATTACATTTTTTGAATAAGAAAAATGCACTCAGCCTTAAAGAAACAGAAAAGGGTTGTTGGTTGTTTTACGGCAGGCCATCCCCAGAACCTACCAACCAAGCAACAGACAACCAGAAGCAAAAATAGGTTTAGGTAAGTGGGGATATCTTGTAGTAGTTTAGAGATTGCTTTCAGTGGTAATTCTTGCTTCTAGCGTCTTGTGCTTCGTTGGCAGGTCAGAGTAGACCTGGCGCTGTCCACTGCAGGTCTGCTGAACCATGATCAGTGTCCCCATGTGTTGCATCCATCCCATCTCTATGACAGGAGGCCACAACAACGTGTCCACTAGAACAGGCCAGAAGACCCGAGTGCCCGAATCCCTTGGCGGTTGGGTTCTCCTCCTCTCCTCCTCAAATCTGTACAGAAGAAATACCTCAGTCTTACTAGATTATGAATGTACTTGACTTTACCAAACACATTTTGTAGTCCACTATCACACATTGTTTAAACAAGGACATATTATAGACATATAGTGTTACAACTGCTGAATACATAAGGTTAATGTCACTTACAAGAAAAGAAATGCAAGCAGTGGGCTACATGCCTCAGAAATCCTTTAGAAGTTCCCAGACTGACCAAAGTGCGAGTGGCCTAGTAATGATAAACATAGCAGTTATCAAGCATTATTCTGATTTATTATTTTATTTTATATGTTAAATAAACAAGCAATTAAGTGAAACGGTTAACACTATATATATATATATATATATATAGTGTTTCACTTAATTCCTTGTTAAAGTTCCAACTTGTCAGGTAATCACATTATATTAGGAGTAGTGATAAAAAAAAAAAAAAAGCCATTTTCTTGCTAACGTATGCACTAAAATGGTGAACATACGGTACATTTATTTGTTAGTGAGGAGCACTGAGTGTAGTTTTGGTAAATATTAAGTGAGCAACATGCTAATTTAAAAAATCTCAGTGAGCCCAAACTTTTGACTGGTAGTGTAAATAGAACCAAAAACGTGTAAAATAATGGGCACTCACCGCACAGGCATCAGAAACCTGTTGGCTGAATCGCACTCTGTCACTCCCTCTAATTACTTCATCAGACGAGTCTGTAGGATAGAAGAGGCCGATTCCTCTCTCTGCTCTCTATTTAACCTGGATGGATAGGCGAGACGCTTCGGGGAGTGGCGTAATCCGAAGGCTGCTGGTTTAAGTTTCGGTTCCTGCTTCTCCTTAAGTTTCATCTCTTTAGTCATATCATCAGCACTTAACTGTAGTACATTAGTGAAGCACTAACCTCTACTTCCTCAAACGCTTAAGTGCAAATGCATGTTTAATTCAAACACTCTCCAAATAGTAAATCATTATGGTGTATAATGGGACACTGGAAAATCTACACCTTAGACTAGTCACCATGTTCAGTGATGAAGTGTTAGCTAGAGGATATATAAAGCCTCCCAAATCACAGGTTTGGAGCAGCGGAACTGTGTTCTCTGGATTGATGATTTGTGATCCACGTCTAATCATCTAGCACCTACTCCTGACCTCACTCATGCTCTTGTCTACTATTCTCTACTAATATTCCATATTTTTGAATTACATTTCTAAACTTTTGGACTGGTATCTCAGTTTTTGAGTGTGGAATAAGTGGAAACAGCTGTGAGAGCACTGAAGTGGATCTTGCTGTAGTTAAATTGCTTCATTCAAAAATACCAACCATGAAGGTGTATTTTCTGCAAGCCTTTTTTCTTTACCCAACATTGAACCAAATTCGGTAATCCTACCTTTTATCTACACTCACTGTCGGTTTTATCAGCTCCACTTCCCATGAATTATATTCACACTGAATAGACTGTAGAGTTTGTCTGCCTGATTTAGACCCCTTGACCCCACTCATCAATCAACAGTCAGGGCTACCAGCAAGACGTTATTATTGGGTGGTGGATCTTTTTCAGACCAATAGTAGCATATTGTATCTAATATATGAGACATTGCTGTAACAACAAAACCTTGGGTCTCCCATTTTGTATTTTTTTTTTACATCATTTTTTACCTTTTTTTCTTCGGCTGTAAAGATTAAACCATTCAGATTCAAGGTTTTGTATATGTATGTATATAAACATTAAATGTCAATGTATGTCGTGTTGTTTTTGGATGCTTTTACATTATCTTCAGCATGAACTCAAGAACGTATTGAATATGGTTTTACTCTAAAACAGTATCATACATAACGTACACAAATATCACTTTGATTATTGGGTCCAACTGAATGAAAATCTGTTTAACATCCCTAGAAAGGCAGGTTCAGCATGTTGTAACTGCTTTCAAAGGAGGGTTTTAGTCACAAATAATTCAAATATCAAGGGCAAACTCCTGCAGTACTCCAGGAACTAGCATACAATACCAGCAACAGACATTTTTGACACTAGCGTGATACACAAAAGTTGCTACCTACTGCAAAAAAGGAAGAAATTCAGTTCGAGTCCATTGTGATTTCACCAATCACTATACTGTCAAGGCCCAAGGGCATCCTACCCTCTTTATTTCTGAAGTGTGGGTTACAGCTGCATACCGATAACATATATTTTGGCTCAGTAAAGCCAACAAGGTGACTCTCAAATAAGATTTTCTTTTCTCTTAATCCAATCAGCATGCACTTCTGGCTGATTTAGGAATGTTGACGGAAAGACCCCAGCTACCGCAATGAACAATATAAACTATTTAGTTCAATACACTAGACCTAGACTTGAGTAGACTTTGGGTATAATGGCAAATCTAAAAGGGTTGCTCCCTGTCTCACATTTTCTAATGACTGTTTTTCCAACTTCCAAGTCCATGGATTTTCCCTACCTAGCACATGTGAACAGTACTAAAAAAAAAGAAAAAAGAAAATCAAGTCTGATGGTTTGATATAGGTCTTAGACATGTGTTGGTTTCACAGTCACTGAAAACGGAAAATTAGTCACCTTCATATATCCACTCTGCTGTGATGCTCTCAATCAAGTGTCATGCTACTCAAGACTATTTATCAGCAAATATAAATGCCCTTGGTCTGTGAAAATCCCCAAAAACCCTGCTTGGGCACAGTTAGGTTCATTTTTTGCTGAAGACATTTTGAAAGACTGAAAGAGCTGTAAGAAATTCAGCCCTGCATAATACCCTCTCATTTCAGCAGTAAGGAATTACATCATTGAAATAAAAAGTGAGAAAAGAATACAGAGTAGAAGAGGAAAGCTAAAACATGATGATGGGCACTGAACTCTTGAAAACTGGGTTCTTCCCAGCTTCCAGTCCCATCACGCACACTTGTTCTTCCAAACAGAGTCCATAGACCTATCACTCGTTTACACACTTCCCCGTCTCGTCTGTCGACAGGCACTAGCGTTTGGACAGTTCATTGGATAACCAGTCTAGTCCCTCATACAGCCCAGTGCCTTGTGTAGCACAGGTAGCCTGAACATACCACTGCAAAGACAAGATACAAGAAAAAGTCAGCCAAACATAATATGAAATGTGAAAGGTTAAGCACGTGTGTGTGTGTGTGTGTGTGTGTGTGTATGTGTGTGTGTGTGTGTGTGTGTGCATACCGTTCTGCTGCGCAGACTCTGCAGGCCTAGTTTGTCTGTAAGTTCACTGACTGCCATAGCATTCGGCAGATCCTGTTTGTTTGCAAACACCAGCAGCACAGCATCCCTCAGCTCATCTTCCTGTAGCTATACATACATAGAAAATAACACAAGTGAGGCCAAGTCAGCACATTCAGCAGCTCATCACAGCAATGACATAATTCAAGCACACTGAAGCACACTCCATAAACAGAGAGACTTAAACATGCTTACCATTTTAGAAAGCTCCTCAGCAGACTCTGATACTCTTTCTCTGTCATTGCTGTCCACAACAAAGATCAGACCCTGAAAAGACAAGAAAAAAATCAGACCCTGTAAAACAGCATCTCAATAACACAACGCCCACCCTGTGGGTGAGTGGTCATGTGTGGTGAGCCGAGTGAAACATGGCCAGTTCAATCCCCACTGTGAAACGTGATTTTCTTTTTAAATGGTAATATTTACTTTTACTGTAATGTAATTGTGAACATGTGAATCTATTTTGCTTCTCAGTTCTATTTAGGCTATTTTCATTCAGTTATGCTTCAGCACCTGGTTTGAATCCCAGGACTGGTAATGGCACCACTGAGGTACCCTTGAGAAAGGTACCGTTCCCACACACTGCTTCACTTGGCTGAACGGGTTAAATGCAGAGGACAAATTCCACACTGTTCACACTGTGTGCTGTGTTTACCTGGTGATCATGCACCATGTTATTAGTTACTGTAAGAAATAACTGATTAGTAAAAAACACCACTGAATTGAATTACAGTAAAACTGTACAACTGAACTGTTCCACTTGACAACTGCTGTCAGGATTCATAACAACAAATTAAAATGAATCTTTGTACTTGTTTGGACTTTGCTCTGTTTCACAGCTCATGACATTCCAAAAGCCAATCTTTCAGCTACACATAAAACATAGCTGCAGAATGTGACTTTCTATACAAACATATACGCAAAAATGAAGAACCATTGAGAGGAAAAAAATATATGGAAAACAGGCACGAATAACAGATAGTGTTAGATTTAATATGATTATTTACATATAATCCCATACCTGAGTGTTCTGGAAGTAGTGTCTCCAAAGTGGACGAATCTTGTCCTGGCCACCAACATCCCAAACAGTGAAGCAGATGTTCTTATATTCTACAGTCTCCACGTTAAATCCTGGTGAGGAATATAGAAACATTATAGAACACATTTATAATGGCTGATTACATGCAGTTTACTTATTCTTACAAATTCCTGAAGATAAGAGAACTTGGTAAACGGCACCAAATAGAATACATGATGATTTAGATAAAAACAAAGATTTAAAAATTAAAATAATTTCCATCTTTCATTTATAACTATTAAACTATGCCAGTGTAATGCTGCTGCTAGAAACTGAATCTCCTGGAGGAATCTTCCTGAGGGATTAATAAAGTTTTAATCTATCTAATCTATGTTTTAAAAAATCCAGACAACTGCAAGTGCATATTTGCCGTTTTTTTATCTTAAATCCACATACCACGTTAAAAAGAATAACTTTTGATTAAACTGAAATAAAGCGAAATGAGAGCAGTGCTGTTTTCAGAGAAAGAGGAAGGAAGCTATGTTGGTAGAGCCATAACAGGTTACACAGTGACCTCTAGAGGAGGTAGAGCTCCATTGTAAAATTTGTCTAGACCAAGTCTGACAGTCTTTTACACAGAATTGGATTTCAGTTATGATATTTATTGTTATTGTGATATTATGTAACATGCTGCCATATGTTGGCGAATATCATTACTCTAACTCAGAATAAAAATGTCTTCACAGCTCTGATGGCATTTTTAAATGCGGCACCCTATATTTATACAACCACTGGTATGTACAGTGACATTTTATCACCCAACTTTAAATTCAGTTCATAAAAATGACTGAATACACGGTATACTCTCTAGCTGTCTTATAATCAGTCTTTTAGAATGAATCCCTTTATCTCTTAATGTCTCCAAGTGACTGTTTAGGACTAGATTTTCTCAAGATGTATACACATTTATGTGACTACACAAATGTTTGGTATTAAGAGGTCAACACTTTAAAGTGGTCTAAAACGCTACATATGTTATAGGCCTAGTTGTCAGTTATATTTTAGGATTATGTGTGTCAGCACTTGCACTTTCAGACTGACGTACAACTAATATTTAGAAGTCCAGGCGTGTCAATGGTAAGAAAAGCCTGTCAAAAGTGCTTTTTACACCTGGTCATTTCATGTGACTTGTATCTGGGTAGTACTGGGAAGATCATCATTTATCAAATGTGGCCTGAAGAGACATTTATACTGGTTTATCTGCCTAAAACACATCCGAGACCACCTCATGAAGTGGTTTATAAGACCAGATTTAAATCTGAGACTAAGGTGCATTTTACGTGAAGAAGCCCGTTTCTGACACTGAAGACTAGACAGGGCCTAAAGATGTAGGTTTCCTTTGTAGCTGAGCATTGCACAAATCATGCAAGGCTGATCATTTCAAATGCAGTGGACCCAAACACTTCTGGTCGTTTAAATAATCACAGGGCCATCATGAAGTGAAACAGAAACAGTTCAGACCCACTTTACTCAAAGCAATAATCATAATTATGTGGTACTTACCTATAGTTGGGATGGTCGTCACAATTTCTCCAAGCTTCAGTTTGTACAATATTGTGGTTTTACCTGCAGCATCCAGACCCACTTAAAGAAAGATAAAGAAACACATAGCATACTATCACCATCAGACCAAACCCTCTTAACCCCATTTTGTGTAGTTTTTGTATTTGAACAGAATTAGGAAATGCCAGTGTACTAAAACAACTTAGTTGACCTAAATAACTTCTGACTGCCATTTTTCACTGAAAGGTATACACGTTTCTTTTTCCTGTCAAGCTCCTTTTTGGAGATTCAGGATTTTGGCTTTATTCACTAAAGCAATTGGGTGTGATTTTCATTGTAATGGTAATATTTATTTGTACTTGTATATAATTGTGAAAACAGGAATATATTTTGCTTCTCAGTTTTCTTTTGGCTATTTTCATTGAGTTATGCTTCAACACCTAGACTGCTTTGCAGATGTTCACACCTTTGAGACAAAAATGATCCCAATAAGACAGGACTAGTGCCCAACAATCAAATTCCTAATGTCCGAAGTGAAATTCAGGTAATACGAAGGCTATTTAGATACAAGTGCCTACACTGATGTTTAAAAAAAACTCATTCTGTTCACATAAGTGGGATATTGTAATTTCTATAGTGAACATTGATAAATACATACTTTTCCTAAGTCTAAGCCTTCAAACTAGGCCTGTATGGATCCATTCACCAACTTATGAAGTACTTAGAGTCAAACACTGACCATCTATTCTTATAATAAAATGATAGCATGTTTTATAGTAGGCGATATTTGTTTAATTGGATATAATGCATCTTTGATGCTAAAGAAGTAGGAAAGGTGTATTGTAACACACAAATAATACGCAATTACCACTGGCATCTTAGGACATAATAATGGGTCTAGCATTCTAGTTTGTTATTTAACACTCATATCCTGAAAAGTACAGTAATTAACATTAGCTCTCATACAGACTGACTGAATGTGGAACATGAGTCACAACTTTTACAGGGATTGACAGCAAAGTATATAAAACAATAATATGATATCACAGTCTCATTTACCCATTTATTATGAAGTTGTGAAGGAAAGGGGAATCTAGCATGGATACTTCCGGTCAATAATGTTTATGGCAGCAAGAATACTACAGTCACCTAGCTAGTTTCTGAACTAAAAGATGACGTGCATTTTATTCATTTAAAGCACACCTAAAAACACAGGATTTGCTGGTGTAGTCACAGGACCACAAAACTGTTACAGAGCAGGTACCTTTACAGCTATTTGACCAGCATGAGATCACTGCTGTAGCTGTATGCTTAGTTAATGATGAAGAATTCCAATTTATCACAGATTTTACTGGGATTGACAGAAAAGGGATTCTTGCATGGACACTTCCATCACGAAAATAAATAAATAATGGTCACAGGTGAAAACAGTTGAAAACATTTTCTTATTCAATACCTAGCTTGTCACCATCCTTGGACTGTAAATGCATCTACATTTTATAAATTTGACTGAACACATGGGCACACCCGAAAATACAGGCTTTGCTGGTGTAGTCACAGAATCAGTTATAAAAGAGTTATAAAACAGGTACCTGTATAGCTATATATTAATTGGTGTTGGTCACAGTTAAAAATAGTGTGTTAAACACATTTTCTTATTCAATGACTAGGTAGTAATTGGGCTGTGAATTCGCCTACATTTTAATAATTAAAAAAACACACTGGCATCCCTGCAAATGCAGACTTTGTTAGTGTACTCAAAGGACCACAAAACTGTTGTAAGTGCTAAAAGCAAGTAAAGTGTCCACACCAAAGAGCACAGTGTGAAAGTACTTCAGGTCCTCTTCACTTTACGTAATCATTTATCACATATTCAATATATGTGGAGATTATACCTGGATGTTTTAATTTATTTGTTTTTTTATTTGATCCCAGAGGATCAATTACTTGAGTCCTCTGCATTTAACCCATTCACCAAGTGAAGCAGCGCGCAACCTGGAACACAGCAGTGTGTGGGGACGGTACTTCACTCAATGATACCACAGTGGTCCCACTGGTAGTTCTGGGATTAGAATACACGACCTTCTGATCACAGGGACAACTCCCTAACCACCAGGCCACCTGCTGCACCTACACAGCTTTTCTACCACTGGTGTTTAAGTCAAAGATAATGAATTCCAATTCATCTAAGACACTTTGTTTCTTCTGAAAGTGAGGAAGATAGTTTCTGTACCCTGTCCTAACCAGGCTAAGGCTAGTAAGCTAAAGCTCAGTCTGTCGTGAACCTCACCCATCAGTATTCTCATCTGTTTCTTCCCAAACAGCCTCCCGAAGAGAGAAGAGATGGTCAGCCCCATTCTGGTAGAACAGAGGTCGGCTCTGAGATGACTGTGAGTGAGAAGTTTGAGGCTGCTGTAAGATGCTCGTCTGTGTTCCTCAGCTGCTCCTGCTGCTGCTGCTGGCGGTGGTCTCGCCTGCGTACCGCCACGTCATGGCCTCCGTGGAAGATATGACGCCATTTCCTAGGAGTGGTTTCTGGTCGCGGCTATAGTGACGGTCCGATTCGATTTGAACGATTAGAATCTTCGTATGTTAAAACATCGGATAATGTTCGATTCGATTGAATGAGTCCAAAAGAACACTCCGAAAAAGTCTGTTATATGCCGGGTTTTGCCACGCCTGAGACACACTACATGGACAAAAGTATTGGGACGCCTGACAATTTACCTCAACGTAAGATTTTACAGACATTACAGCTAGTGTTGAATGGGGCTGAGGTCAGGACTCTGCGCGGCTCAGTCAAGTTCTTTCACATCGAATCTCATCCAGCCATGTCTTATGGACCTTGTTTGTGCACTGGAGCAGTCATGCTGGAACAGAAAAGTGCCTTTTCCCAAACACTATTCACAAAGTTAAAGGCATTGAGTTTTCTAGAATGTCTTGGTATTCTGAAGAATTAAGGTTGCTCTTCACTGGAATTCACCTGAATTTAATAATACTTTTGTCCAAGTAGCATATCTCAGTTAATTACAAAATCTGCACCAACAGATTCAACAATAGCCCAGTTTTGTAAAACATATTGCTATTTGTTAATATGGGAAATGAAGTGTCTACAACAGACACTGAGGCAGAATAAGTCGTTCTGAAGAGCTTAGGAACTGTAAACTGTGGCACTGTTATAAGAGGCCAACTTTGTCAGTTAGTTGACTATCTGCCTCTGGATCTACCCTGCTCAAATATATTTTATTGTAAATTAATTGTAAAATGAAAGTGTACAATCTACAACAGATCAGCCACAAAGTGATAGTAACATACAGTCACAGACCACATATAGTCACAGCCACCAAGTGCTGAAGCAAAATCTATAGTCAAGTTTGGTATAGAAAAACTTCCTGTCCCCAACCCCACTGAATGTAACAGTGGTGAAGAAGAGGGTGGGTTTTTGAAGGAGGCACACAAAAGATGTGAAGGTCCATATACTTTTGGCCATACATCACATACACATGCTCATGCTCACGTCCCTACATTGATCGCTTTACATTATGCCCCGATATGCTTCATAAATAAAGGCATAATTTAAACCGAAAGAGCAATTTCTTCACTCTTCTATTAAAAGAAGAGTAAAGGACAGTAAAGGAAATTTGTTGTAAAAGCTATTCTAAGAACACATACACATGCAGTTTTTACCATCTGCTGCTTGCATTTAGAATGCCGGGTAGATTCTGGAAACCTTTATTTAAGAAAAGCAGGGCAAGTGAATCTTCATACAGCACATATAAAACTCAAAAATGGGGCATTTTCCAGTATTGAGCTAGCATTAAAACCAAAGACAATGAGAAAACAAGACATCATACCACACATTGTTATTATTGCATTACCACAGCCTGTCCTTTTGTACTGCTTGTGGCTGTGTATTTGCCACCTTTACATTTGCTGAATATACACCATTTCAGAAAAAAAACACAGGTTAGAGGACCCTTATTGTACTGTGATAAATTCACAGCCAAACACTAATACAGGCAGCAGCATCAGAGGCAGGAGCATGCTGCAATAAATATATATTGAAGATGATCCCAACTCACTTACAGTCAAACATACTTCCAGTAAGTTACCCTGCATAACTTTGCCTTTGAATATGTCCTTCACATAGAGAGGGTTTATTTCTGTGAAAAATGGAAAGCTGTCACCCATTACAGAAAGTAACAGATAGCTTCATTCACATATTGAGAGCACTTAATTACTGTAAATGTCTTCAATATTATAAATGCATAGCTAATCTTAAGGGTCCCAGATTTACAGAGCTAAGACTGAATGAGAAGACTTCACAGGCAATTTGGTTCCAGCACTGTTGTGTCACTAGTGTGTCAAAGAACCTTTTGGACCTAATGAATTCAAGTCAAGTCTTATCTGGTCGAAGTCCATATGCAGACATGTTAAACGGAAATGATGGTCTACACTGCTTCCTGTGCTGTTTTAATGTACTTAAATGTTTTAAATGTCTGTTGGAAACAAAGCATTGTGGAATTTCATCTTAGGTGCACAGTGTTTAAAATAATTGAGAACTGTCATACTTCACAAGAACAAAGAGGGTCCTCCTTTCAGAATTTTTGTCAGCCCCACTGTTTCCAAAATCCAGACACAGTTATCAAGTGAACATGCAATTTAAAGCATTATCCATATAAAATAATGTGGTTCAAAAGAAAAAGTTGGAATAGATTCGGAATAAAGAAAAGTAAAGATAAGACAAGATAATGGTTGGCTCCACATCACCCATCAACCCCATCACTCACTCGCTCTCACACATGCACACACTCTTTAGAACAGAGTCTATAGATTAATGTTATCTTTCTCAAATCCAGACACCTTTTCTTCAGTTGACAGGCACTAGCGTTTGGACAGCTCATTGGATAACCAGTCTAGTCCTTCATAGAGCCCAGTGCCTTGTGTAGCACAGGTAGCCTGAACATACCACTGCAAAGACAAAAAAAAAAAAAAAAAAAAAGAGTAAGCCAAAGCCAAACACCTAATGAAGTATGTTTGAGTCACATGCTCAGTGTACATACCGTTCTGCTGCGCAGACTCTGCAGGCCTAGTTTGTCTGTAAGTTCACTGACTGCCATAGCATTCGGCAGATC
>JBBPDC010000019.1:6089829-6114256 GCA_037974485.1 Hemigrammopetersius urotaenia
CAGAGAGAGAGAGACGGAGAGACAGAGAGAGGGACAGAGAGATAGAGAGAGAGAGAGAGAGAGAAAGAGAGAGAGAGAGAGAGAGAGAGACAGAGAGAAAGAGCGAGAGAGACAGAGAGACAGAGAGAGAGAGAGTATAGTGAACAGAGAACTCAACACATTTGAAGATGGGAGGAATGGAGGGATGAATCATTTGGGACAAACGATTCATTTTCCATCACTTAAAAACGCCTTCAGAACTGCGGAGCAGCTTTCTTGTTTGTCTTCGACCCACTTAGTGGAAGTGGAGGAGAGATAAGACGAACCTTGAGCAGAAAGAAATGAGGGACAGAAAGAAGAAAGACAACAACAGAGCAGATTTACCAGCACGATTAGACTGATCGATCATTGGCTGGACTATTCTCCTCCTGGCATTGATGAACCTGGAGAGAGAGAGAGGGAGAGAGGGAGAGAGGGAGGGAGGGAGAGAGGGAGAGAGAGAGAGAGAGAGAGAGAGAGAGATGAGGGGATGAGTTTTAGGACTGATCTCAGCCTCATCTCTCCCAGTCACTCTCATTACACAACCACACAGCCTCTCTGCTCGGGGTTTCAGCTACACAAACCAGCAGAAACAACAGAGGAGAGATTAACCAGGAAACAGGGACAAAAGCATAGCCTGGAAGAAAAAAGACACAAAGGCAAACCAGTCAAACATGGGAATTGCTGAAATCCAACAAGTGGGGATTTTTCTTTCAGTGGTGAGGGAAAAAGCTCTTTATCTCCACCTAGTGGCCACTAAGATCAGTCGCACACACAGGGAGTTTGTTCCTCATCCCACAAATTACATTATATAAAAAAAAACCTTTGCGTTTTATTACCCTTGTAGCACAATGTTGGCCCGAGGCAACAAATGAAAACTACTAATTTTCGTGAATAAATAAAGACAAAAAGTGTCTTCACTCAATCAAATATGCTTCTTCACATATTCAAGTACATATTATGTCAATTTAAACATGTTAAAAAGTGAAATCTATCTTACCTTCTGTGAGCAGTGTGTTCAACCCAGCTACTGGCTCAAAAAGGACTGTTCCACCCCCAGACGAAGGGGCAAACCTAGAACCACTCAAATTTCATTGGTACCAGACTTATCATCCGACTTTTAATGTTTTTTAAAAAATAAATAAATAAATAAATGGGCAGTGTATGGGCCAAAATAAGGGTTTGTTTCATCATGCCATAGAGGGTTAATATTATCAAGACACCATATTTATATAAATAAAAAAGAAATATAAAATAGAATATTTGGTTTAATGTATTTTAAACATTTTTTCAAGTATATTCCATTGGATTGTCCAGTTTTTAAAAAAATACTTGTAATACCACAACAACAACAACAACAACAAGAACAACAACAACAATAATAATAATCTTATTCTTATTATTACCAGGACAGCTGGTGACCAGGTGATGAGGGATTTGCCCTTGTCGTTTGAATCCCAGGACTGCTAGTGGCACCACTGAGGTACCATCCCCACACACTGTACCCCAGGCACTGCATCACGACTTGTCCACTGCTTCACTTTCAGAATGGGTTAAATACAGAGAAAGAACATCACACTGTTCACTTGTGACTATAAGGGCCCACTTTATTAATATAATTAATAAATATAATATATAAATATATAGATATAAATATAATTTGTCACTTTATGGCTATTATATTCTATGGCAATCTAAATGGCTAAACAGAATATTAATATTCCACATTATTATCACGGTATACCAATCTACCCGATATATCGTCTTGGTCTCTGTGCAACAGGGTGTTGGAGGTTTGGTGCACATCTGTTTGCAGCATTACTGCTGTGTGTGGAGCAGGACTGGCCTGTCTGCCCGCGGTCCCTGGGAATGAGGCTTTGCCTATTTGTTCAATGACAGAAGAGAAGTGGAAAACCGCAGCCTCGGATTCAACCCAGAATGGGCTGCAGGGCGCTTCTGGTTCAGCTGGAAAAGTTCATGGACGAGAAAAGTTCAGTAATCTGCGGGGGAAACTGCTCCAGGGTTTCTCAGAGCTACCCCAAGCACTGAAGTGTATTAAACTCAGATTGACAGGTTACCAAAGGAGCTTAATGCTCATGTCGCTGGAGGGTTCTGTTACAAACTGTACAGCAATAGAAGATGAGCAGGTTTATCAGACGACGAGAAGTTGGAGAAGCTGCTCTGTCCTGAAGGGCTGGGTTGGGACAGCCTATAAAATCACACGTCCTGGGACAGGAGCGCGAGGAGGGAGGGGCAGCTGGAATACACTCATCCCGGACAGTCAGCCAGACGGCCAGATCCTCCAGAGCAGACTCGGACCTCTAATTTCTTCACCGTTCAGCTAAAAAGAGGTGAGTTGCAACTTTTCGCCGATCACTTAAGTACAACTACGATGTATTTGCACTTCTGTTTGCAAATGCTCATATTTATGCTTCTGCTCCAATGCTAGTAGACATTTCATTTTTCCAAGATTTGTTTCATGTTATTCTGTTGCTTCAGCACTTTAACTACTTGGCTGTCACTAGTAACTTTTGCCCTCCGGGTTCATTTGATCACAAAGGCTCGACTCTATTTGGTTTACCCTTAAAACTATGCAGTGTTTTACATACATTTGAAGTGTTGACGATTAAAAGTGTGTAGTGGGTAAAAAAGGAACAACAGCTTTCCACTCCTCTCTGATCTTCTGCTCCACTGATCACCCCAGCAGCGCTTTGACAGTGTGTAATCAGTCCAAAGAACAACCACAGCAAGTTGATGGGCGTCTATGACAGATCGGTGGAAAAAACAATGCAGTCACTCAGTGGCACTGCTCAGGGTCTCAGTGTTCAATGGGCTGGAAAAAGTCAGTTTACTGGTCTGCTTTGTCTCTCAACTGGTATCTCAGTCTTCTAAACACAATAACTCTGGTACGAGAATATTTCATTCTTACAGTATATGCACAAGTTGAATTTGCACAGATGATGACGCCAAACCGCACTCCAAATAGGAAGTATGCATTCTTCTCAATCTGCTGTTTCTACAAATTAATTTTACATAAAAACAGTGAATTTCCATACTTTAATGAATCTTCATGTATCAATGCAAAAAAAAAGATGCTAAAGCAGCTACATATATAGGATAGGAATTGCATTCCATTCTGCCTTCTCCTTCTCCTTTTTATGCACACACAGTGTTGGTATTACCATATTTTTGAGGACATTCTATCAGCTTGTATAATTTCAGTAATACAAAACCTAGAACATTATCTTGACCCCAAGAACCAAAAGTCTTTCCTTTAGTTTTTCCCTAAAGAAGTTGAATTTTCCAGTAGGACCAGCAAACCATCCTCGCTTCTAGTTTTTACAGTATGCCTATATTTATGAGGACATGACAGGCCCCACACATACTGGGGAATGAGGCTGTGTAAATGGCAGGTTATGTGGAGTTATGAAACACTATAAACAATAGTTTTAACTGATATATAAAGAATTCATAATTTTTGTGCACAAGTATGGGATCACCCATCCCTATGGAAAAGCAACCAGTGGTTCCCAGATTAACTTCAAGAATTCTACATTGTTACTACAGTAAAACTCAGTTACTGGCCATAGCAGACATGTAGTGTAAAATTACATAATTTGTGAAAAGGCAGGTTTTAATTAAATATAATGAAAACAAATTGGCTTGTCTTGGCAGACTGTAATTTGTGCTGACTTGTTTTAATAAGACACTGGCACAGGAGTTTCTCATGAATATTAGACCCATGTAATGACCAGCTGTGTAATTACTCAAACTTTGATCAGGTGAAAATAGTCCTTGCTTTGTTCTGTCAAAAAACAAATGAATGTGTAAACACATCTGTCCAGGGCACGACTTGGGCATGGGCACTTGCTTTGAAATGAAACATCCCAAATTACTGCGCATGGATACTCACACCCACAGTGTCTTCCCTAACTGGCATGCAGAACGCTTACGGATGTTTTGTTTCTATCTGATCTGGTCCTTCCTGCTGAGGCCACTTCCTGTTGCCCGCTTCTTACGATGTCAGACTCATTCCAGTACTAAACACTGGGGCTGGTGTCCAAAAGTAATTTTTTCATTTTTTTTCTTGGTTGCGAGTTCCATTTGTGGAACTGTTGAGGTTGTTAACTTCACCAACATATGGTTTTCCAAGTGTTTTTTTGGGTCTCAGGTCACTATACTGCCATTAACAGGGAAGGCACATATTTTGAAATTCTGAAATCACAGCAGTTTTACTGTGTTCCCAAGCCAAGTGCTGAGTCTTCATGTTAGTGAGGGAGACCAAGCACTAGACTGTGGCCTGTTTTTGCACTACTCCGAATGAAGAAACAGCTTTTCTAAAAAAGTTATCTTAAATTAATGACCTGTGGTATGACTGATTCCCTGTTTGTTTTGTAGCGAGAAGAATGGGAGCGAAGTTGAGTCGGAGAAAGAGTGAATCTGCTACAGGAGTGGAGGGAGTGGCAGCAGAGATCCCAGCCACAGAGGAGCCTGAAACAGCAGAAGCTTTAGCTGTGACTGAGAGCAACAAGCAGAAACCCGATGAAGCAGAGGATGCAGCTCAGCCCAAGGCCACAGAAATGACCCCTGTGGTAGATATGGTAACCATCAAACCAGCCTCTGATTCTGGAGCTATGGAGACCATCACACAAGCTGCAGAGAAAATAATGAGCACTGTTAGTGAACAGATTGCTGATCCAGTTGAAGATATTGTAAACAAGGGCATGGCAGCAATGGAGGCCATGATGGCAGCGGTTAGTGTAAAGGATGACCCTAAAGAGGTGACTCCTGAGGTGCCAGAGCCCAAGGCTGAACCCCTGGTGGAAGTTTCAGAGGCCACGCCCAAAACGGATTTCTCCCATCCTCCAGAAGAACCTGCACACTTTTCCCCTGATCCGTTAGTGCTGGATGACCTGCTGTCACAGCCAACTGCAGAGAATCTCCTTCCAGATCCTGTTTCTTCAGCAGTGGCTACAGTTGTTTCACCTGTGGCAGTGGTGGACGAAGATGTCCCCATTCAGATTGACACTCAGGCACCACCTGAGATCGACGAGCCCTTGGTGTGCATGAAACAAGAAGTAGCACCAGCAGATGACCCTCTGAACTTTGAAGCGGGTGCTGGGCCCACAACTCTGAACTCTGAGCCTTTGATTGTCCTTGGAGACATGGAGCAGGCGGTGAGCACGGCTGTGGACACGGTCAATGACCTTATATAAAACACATGGACAAGCTTCGAGGGAACGACTGCTATAGGGACAAGCACTTCAGACCTAGACAACAATCTAGATACTGAAACGAAGTGTGCCTGAATAAAAATTAGATTTCTGTTTTAGGCTTTAAAATTCAATAACCACTAATTATGTAACAAGAAACAAATGACCACATGAAAAACGCAAGCTCCAGCATCGTCCACCTTAGAAATGGCACAAATTGACAATGGCCTGTTATAGGGATAGACTGAAAAGAATATCATGCTAAAGCAAATAGGGACTGTATAAATAAAGTGAGACTGCTATAGGCCACAGTTGCTTCACCAGTTATCGCTTTTTAGGCTGTCTTCATGATATTTTGGCCTAAAACTCGTTTGAAACAGCTGTAATATTTCATTAAACTGAAAAGAACAAACCATTGTCCTCTTTGTAATTTGTGAACATTCATTTGACAATCTCACATCTAAGTTGCCACTTTTAGGAATACTGTGGGAGAATTCCAAATAACTCAACATCTGGCAAGTTTGTGGAGTGTCCTAGTGCAGAAATCCTAGCACATATTCAGAGAATGTAGCACTCAGATTTCCATCTACTCTACTGGTAGTTCACCATTTCTCAGAACATTTTACACACACACACACACACTTGAGATTTCAAAGACGAACATGTAGGGGGAAGGGCAGCATTCTTTCCAGAGGAAAGGGGTTTCAGGGGCCACAGAGGGGGACTCCAAACTCTGGGACCTAGCCTGAGAAGCCTCCATTGCACATAAATAAATCTGTCTCTCATTCCTCTATGTCTAGCAAAGAATGTGAGTACCAGATGAGATTCTCACAGTAATGGATTCTCATAACCATCCACAGGAGCAGATATACTAACCACTGCAAAACAACCTAAATAAAGTGTTTGGTAAGGAAATTCGTCTTCCTTCTCAGGCAGCTTTTCTGTCTGAGGGTGTGTTTCGTTACTGATTTGATAGCTTTGTACGCTACTGAAATACAAAGATCCCCTTTTGTACGATTTACTGCAAATCCTATGGGCAGCAATGGGAAGTCCTTTGCAGCTAGCAAGTCTCATTTCATTGCCCTGTAGTAGTTAGGAAAAAGTAATTTTCTGTTATCAAGTGAACAGAAACATTTTTAATTCAAACAAAGTTCAATAAATGAATATCTTCACAAACATTTCATGGTGTGAGAATTAATCTCACTTCCCTTTCAACATGAAGGCAACTTTTGTGTATTTTGAGCCAGCACCAACAAATACATTTACATAAATATTAAACTTTTCACTGTTAACAGCCATAGACTGTGATTACACCTCTCCTGGTGGGCAACTCAAGTACTGAAACTGTGTAGACCATGTCGCCTGTTTAATGAACTCATTGTTCAGCAGAATCCAGTGTCAGAAGGTCCGGTGCCTGAGCTAAGCCCTGCTTTAGCTTTCTGCGAATGAAAGAGAAAGGGAGGAAAATACGGTTCAACAGACAGACGGCACACAAAAATATGATGGAATGGAAGAGATAATTATACATTCTCCTATTTGAGCTTTGGCAGACTTTACTGAAAACCAGTGAATATATGTTACCATTATGTTAATCATTGCTGGTCTGGGCAATTTAATCATTACAAAAGGACAATAAGAGTCTGATCCTATCAAGCAGTAAACTATAGTCAGTACATCATTTGATAGAATCTGCAATTTATCATTTACTTATTGATAAATTAATACAATGTCAGATTCCCCCATGCAGTTCCCACAAGTGCATGATTAGATAATACTACGAGTGCAGATAGTACTATGAAACATGCTGGTCTCTGCCTGTATTTCTTGGCCAGGTCAACATTAGTTCTTCCATGCTGAAAGGGGTAAGCCCATAGTGTGGAGTTCCAGGAGTTACCAAAACGCCTCACACCCTCACTGAGGAAGGCCAGCTCTTGTGTGGTGTAGTTCGTCCTTTCTCTGCGTCTGTTTGAGGACTGAACAAAGAGACTAGTTACTAGAGTATGGTCTCCAACCATCTGAGAAAATATTTAAAGTTATCTGTTTTCAAGACAGCAGTTACTCAATTAGCCTCTGAAAAGAATCACAAAAGAAATTCTTACATTTATGTTGTCCTTGTCAAGAACTGTTTCATGAAGCCTGGAAACTTTTCTCTTTTCCATATCAGATGCTAAGAAGGAAAAAAAAACAAAAAAAAAACAACTGAATTCTCATTTTCATTGTTCCTAGTCTTGACATGAATGTGAGTGAAGCATATTTGTGCTGTGTTACATCCATGTTAATGCAGTGCAGATGTGTTTTTAACTTTAAAATAAACTGCAAACGTAATGCTGTAAGACACAGTTGTCTTACAGTACCCTTTAGAATGTATTTTCTGTGCAGATATACTGTGGCAAAGCATAATTCCTCATATAGACAGGTTTCCCCAAGTACAGTATAGTCACATACCAATGCATGAGGGAATACAAGATTCTTTACTGTTTCGTGCGTATAAAATATATGCGTTAATGTGTAAGCAGCTGCATAACTGAACACATGCTTAGTATTCGTAGCCTTCTGTCTACAGGCTTGCATGAAACTGCATGCCTACACTCAATGATTTGATTGTAAAACCTAAACAGCCTAAATCCAAGGTGTGTATGTTCCAGCATTATGTAAAGGCAAACTGGTTTTAATTTGTGCAGATCTGAATAACTAAGTCAGAAATGCAAAGATTCTTTATTATGTTATCTTGATGAATGTCATGGGTTGTTTTCACACAGTGTGTGAGAGAATGTGATTATGGGTCATGGTATGTCATTTCTGGTCATTTCCTGTGTCCTAATAAATTTGTGTCCATGGTAACTCTTCAGTGAGCAAAGGTCAGGACCAACTGGGACAGTTAAATTAAACAGTGACAGTTTAATTTCTGTTGTTCTATGCATTGCATTGTCCTTGTCTCCCTAGCATTTTTCTGTGATTGTGTTTCTATCTTTTATACTTCTTTAGCATGTGCCAAGGTTTTGTCTGGCCATTGACAGATTTGCAGAATTGTTTACACTTGCTTTAGGTGCCACCTGACAGAATAATAAGGGCACACCAAAATGCATTAAAGGTCCCATGGCATGAAAATTTCACTTTATTAGATTTTTAAACATTAATACGGGCTCCCCTAGCCTATGGTCCTGCAGTCGGCGATGGTCCAATGACGGCTCGGATGACCCGATCTGGAATTTGGCCCCCTATGACGTAATACGGGGAAAGGTTATCTCCCCTTTCTCATGCTTTGCCTGCCCACAGAATTTGCCCACAGAAAAACGTACTTAACCAGACCAGGCCACCTTCTTCCATTGCTCCAAGTTCAGATGCTCCCATGCCCATGGTGGGCTGTAGACATGGTTAAGCATGGGCACTTGTTCTGGTCTGCGACTACGCAGCCCAAAACCCAGTAAGCGGTGATGCAGCATTTTTAACTGTTTGTGCTACAGTTGTTCTTCTGTGGGATCGCACAAGATAGGCCATCCTTCGCTCACCACAGATAATGAATGTACCAATCATTACTCTGTCGCCAGTCGTCATTCCTTGGACCACTTTTAGTATGTACCAACCACTGCTTACTGGAAACACCCTACCAGATGCTTGGCGCTTAGTCACTCAGATTCTTGTCCATTTTTCCTGATCTGAATGTTCACCTGCTGTCTAATATATCTCACCCCTTGCCAAGTGATATTGTGATGAGATCATATTTGTTGTTTACTTCACCTGTCAGTAGTTTTAATGTTGTGGTTAAATGGTGTAATTGGGTTGAGTTAAACTACTGCATGCTAAACGGTTGGATATTTGTGCTTTGTGGACTGGGGAGTGGTACATTTTTTTTTAAAAATTAGGAAAGTTAGTTGTTCCATGATATGGGCCCTTTATCTGAAACATGTCACAAGAGAACAATAAACTAGAGATGAGAGAGAAAGAGAGAGATGCTTCAATCAGTAAATAGAAACAAACAGTATACCCTGGTGACCCAACTCATTTTAGGGAAGGTTTATAATTGATAATGTCTATTTAAACGTTATTCTATTATCATTCCAACACCCAGTCTGCTTTTCAAATCAAGATAATTATATTTATGTAATTTCCCACAATTAAAAAAGACAAACATAAAAAAATCTCTTACCTTCCACTTCACATGGCCTCTTCAGTGGGGTTAGACTCAAGACTGGAGTGCGGAAGAATGAGAGAGAGTAAATTTTAGGGAAATAGAAAACTATTTGTATGTATGTGAGTACTGGTGTGGGTGGGAAGTAGACAAAATACAGTTAGTCTTGAAATCAATGGCTTACCAAGTTTCCCAAGTATCAGTACTCATATATCCCCTTTCCACTGCACTGGTTCTTGTGCCAGTTCCCAGTTTTGGAACCAGTGCCGCGCTTTTCCACAGGAAAAAATTGGTGCCGGTGCCCTAAAACAAGCACCAAACCGGCCCCTAAACTTTGCTGGTCTCGTAGCGGGAACCCGTGACGTCATGAGCGGTGGGCAGAGTCTTGCTCGTAATAGTTGTCTATGTCGGTCTCTTTAACGGTAATAACCCGCTGAATAAGCTGCATTTGGATACTGAAATAAATCCACAAAATTTGGAGAATAAACAGCAAGCAGGAACTGAGTTCGGCCATGTTTGTTTCTGTTTACCGGGTGTGGCCTGTCCCGTATTCTCATGCGGTCCCGCTGAGCTCCTGCCTAGTGTAAATGTGGGCCGGTTCTCGGCTGGTTCCCAGTTCGGCAACTAGCACCAGTGTAGCGGAAATGGGGCAATATTCATTCTTGCAAAAGAGTGAAAATGTGTGGTCTCTTACATCTCAAAGCACCCAGCCTGTGTGCGTTCCCCACTCTCCCTTCCCCTTCTATACTGGTGTGTTTGGAGATGCTTTGAAAACAGTCATCTCTATCCCTGCAGTTGTGCCCTATGTTAAGATCATGTCGCAAGCCTCTTTTGAAGCAATCCTCAGCCTGCTGCAGCACCAGGTGGAACTCACAAAGACATCTGCAGCTGCGCAGCACTGAACCCACTGAACGGCTGTCCACCTCATTTGCTCCGCTCACACAACCTGAATCATAGAATCAATAACGGGTCACATTACACTTGCAGATGTCAAGTATTACAAGATAGAGTATTGAAAACCAATGTAAGGAAGAATAAAGGGGTTTATGTTTTAAGATATATTATTAATATTAATATTGTTAAGATATTAATTAGCATTCTCTGTACATTTGTGATAAAAGAGTACATTAACCCTCCATACCTGCACAGCGCAGGCTGCTGGGTTTGGAGACATGTGGAGTGATTAGGATCCTTTTGATCTCATTCTCCAACAACTCTGAGCATATAGACAGCTCATCTAAAAAGAGAGTACAACATATAAAGTTATCATCATTTCATTATAGAAAACATCTTTAAAGAGATTTTACTGAGTGTATAGTAATGTTATTAGACTGTGTACTAGACAGACAAGCGTTCGACAGAGTTGGGTACCCTCCGAGTGAGCCTGTTTCTGCTGGCGTCGTTTCATGGGAGCAGGATGTCTGAAAATATCTGGGCTGAAACCCAACAAAAACATCACACAGAAAAAATGTCACTGCAGTGACAAGGCAAGCTCCAGTGACTCCAGAGCTCGATATGTTCAAACCTGATTTAAACGACTGCATTGTATTTTATATGCTGGCCTGTATGTGGCCAACTGCTTGATGGCAGGAATGCTGTAATTTTCACAGCAGAAACATGTACTATTGTGTGTAGTAGCAAGGTTTATGAATAAAAACCTGAATTTTAGATGTTTTAATTTGAACTGTTACTGTGTGACCTGTTGTTACCTCTGCATGCCTTTGTCGCCCTCTACTGGTGGCTTGCTGAATGTATCTCTGCTAGGGCTTCCAGCAGCCCAGCCTGTGTCTGTGTTTGTGCTGAGGTGTGCTTTCATCTTCACACTCGCTTCTCGTTCACCTCTCTCCATTTTCATCCTCTCCTCTCCCCTCTTTTGTTGCTCATTTTTTTCTACTACTACCCTCCCCTCCAATTTTTTTATTGGTTCCTGTCGTTCCTCTCTCATTTGGGACAGACTCAGTGTCTTATCAAAATCTCTGAAGATCTGTCTCCGAACATGCTGCTGAAAACACAGAGACAAAAGTCTGAGAAGAAAAGTGGAATTTGTCTTGTTGCATTAAATTTGTATTTTAACATGTCACATTAAAATTATTGTTAAACATAGATTTTACCTTTGGCTCTAGGTTTTGCATTCTCTGGGTTGTGACTTGCTGAGCAGAAGGTTGTGCAGGGGTTGTGAACATAATGTTCTCTCTGTCCGACTCCTCCTCATACAACCAGCATCGACCTTTCACCTTTCGCACCACTGAGTCCTCCCACAATTCCTCTCTGCATTCCACAGGGCAAGCTGGTCTCAACAAAACTGGCTGTGTGCGCCAATCTGGGGAATTTTCTGTATCTTTTGCCGAATGATCTTCTTCCTTCTGAGAAAAAAACAAGTTCACAATTTCCTTTAATGAGAACAGAAAACATCAAAAGTTGTCAATATCACACAATCACACACACAAACCAGCTGTCGTTTTTCTAGATGCTGGATTCTCTGTAGCATTTCCCGGGCTGACTGCCAGTGTTTCTGCAAGTCACACTTCTCACTCTGACTTGATATACTCCCACCCAAAGACTCCACTGAAAAGAGAGGACAGATAGGACAGTGAGGAAGAAAGAAAAATATATTCTTAATGAAGCTGCTAAACAAAAATAAAGACAAATCATCAATTGACAACTTTTAAAATATAGTTGATGGGACATTCTGGTCAAAATAAAACACAAACATGAACTTAGCAGTGCTGAAATAGTTTTTTTCTGATGCCATTTTTTGGAGGTAAAAGAAACTTTTGAAAAACAAACTGCTTTAAGATTTTTGGATTTTTAAAGGTGTTTTGGTACCACATAAATTAATAATCAGGTAAGGACATAAGCTAAAAGCTAATGTTAGCAAGGTCTGGCAATCTATACCATATCTCCATTTCATGTATTTTCTTTGTCTGTAACCTACTGATCTTTTTACAGGTTTGTAGAACAAAAATAGCGGCCTTTCTGACTTCCTCATCATTTGTATCAGTCAGCAGAGAGATCATCAGAGGCAATCCTCCACCAAGCAACAACTGTGACTGATGCTCCACTATAGAGAAAGCAAAAGGATTATTACAAAAAAGTTTGTTTCCAAGTTTCCTTTATAGAATTCAATACAGAAAGCTGTGTGCCCACACAGGTGCATTTACACTCACCACATGCATCAGTACAGTGCCCAAGGGTCAAGACCACCACCAGTTGGTCTTGTGGACTTAGGTTTGGGCTGGACAGTAGCAACAGGAGGTCTGGAACGACTCGCAGTTCAGACAGAACAGGTACTAAAGCCACTGAGAAAGAGAATGAAAGACACTTTCTGGTTCACTGTGTATATTGTGTGTTTATATGAATGTATATTTTTTACCATTGTCTGCAATGCAGGCAGAGAGTGTCCTGGTGATCATAGCAGCAAGTTTACAGGCTGCAGCCTTGTCTTTGCATTGAGGTGCCATTTTTGCCAAAGTGTCAGCAAGTGTAACCAATCCTCCAACTGATGCAAAATACTCCTGAGCACATGCTGAGGAATTAACAAATACACAAACTTGCCACTACAATCTTTCCATTAGTACATTGCCTGTTTCACACCAGCTGCTGCCATTTACACAGCATGAACATTTAACCAAGAGATAAACATACATGGCCTGCAAGATGGAAAAAAACTAGAAATTCAAAAAAGATTCAATATGGTTAAGAATGTTTTTTCATGTTGCATAAACTTATGTATCAGATGTGGCATTTTAACATCAGTACACACCAAGATACATTTCAACCACCATACAAATTGGTATGGTACTGCATGCACTACTACTGCATTGTTTAGTTTCACTTTCAGAAGTGGGTACTCACCATTACTGGCCACAGTCATGCCAGTGAAAGAGCAGATGGGTTGTGCCAGCTCTGGTTTCAATAAAGATATCTGCAGCAGCCATGCCTTTACCAGGGGGAACAAGAACATGCATGCACGCTGGTTCTCCTCTGGTACAGAAACAAAAACAGAAACATAGAGTGCTTGCTTTGTGTTTGGTACCATAGCTCACTATGAAACTATTTTATTAAGGCATCAACTGTTTTATAGCAAGTGTTTATGAAAAACATGACTGGCCCTGCTTCTTATCCTACTTCCCTGATTAGGTTCTGTTACATCAGCAGTTCTCACACGACAGTCTGTGTGTGTGCGGACATGTGTATGTACCGTTCTGGGGGTTGTTGACACAGCCACAAAGAGCACTGGACAGTGAAGTCCACAAAGGCAGCATCTCATTAGGCCCATCTGACACTGGGAAACTATCCCTGACAAATTCAAAGAAATCAAACTCACTCAGAATTCTAAATGATTCAAATTATTTATTTATACAGAGCCTCCTCTTTTTGTATATCTCATGTCCAAAGTCTGTTGAGTCTGCAGTGGAGCTAAAAAGCTAATATAATTAAAAATAAGGCATCAAAGAGTTGCATAACATTTAGTTACATCAGCCTTGCAGCTCTAGTACAACACAAAAAAAGTAAACACTAGACATCAAAAAAGGTCTTGGCCAACTGACTATGTTTGTGGTAAATGGAAAACGGCAATTGTAACTGTTTTGTCACCAATTTGTACCACTTCTTAAATAGTCCTGATACAGTAGTAATCATTTGGATTTGGAAAAAGAGCAGAGGAAACCAGTCATACATTAAATATGTGTACCTGAATAGCTTGAGTAGAATGTCAATGCAGCCAGAAGTCTTTGCAAAGCTCTGCCCCCGTCCTGAAACACAAAACAAGACAAAGTTTAAAAATGTGTCAGCAATTATCAAAGGTAAGACTTAGTAAGGGTAAAAAGTGGAATTATTGGAATATCTGCTGTGCGAACACAGATAAAGTATTATGCAGTGCTCGACAATGAATAAGCTCATCTCTGAAGACAAATGACATTATCATGCTACTGATTGTGAGGCAACTGGACGCAAGACTTACTGTTGTTGGAAACCAATGCACAGAGCATATACACTGCCACTCTCTTCTGTGTGAAGGATACGTCATGTTTCATACACTCTGCCAAGTCACTAAATATTTCCTCTCTACACAGGGCCTGCTTGCAGCTCTCTATAAATAAGGAGTTATTGCAGTCACAATGGTCGAAAGCAGATTCAAAGTCAAAACAGTTAAGAGCTGCAGTATTAATCTGTTTAAACAAGATGAATTTTGTAAAATGCAAACAGACATTCACAGACACACACCATTAATCTCAGCCAAGGAACCAAGTGTAAAGAGAGCAGTCTCTTTAACTGCAGAGGAATGGCTGGACCTGGAGAGGTTGTATATGAACTTCACACCTCCAATCTCTTTGAGGAAGTCTATGTTCTGGCCTGCTAACAGAAAAAAAAAACATACACCACCATGATAAACCAAAACGTTGTGTCACTGTTACAATCTGTCAGATTGTGAATTTGCTGTGAAACTAACCATTCTGTTGACAGATTGAAACAATAGTAAGTAGAGCTTGTTTCTGAGAGTCTGGACATTTCATTTGGTACTTCAAGCACTCGAGTAACACATGAAGATCAGTCTTGGTTGCTGGGGAAAAAAAACATGTTAAACACAATTATCTATTTAACAGATTATACAAGTTACTACAAAAGCTCTCCACAAATACCTACACAGGCCGTAGAAAAGCATACTAGTTAAATACCTCACCCATACCGTTGTTACTAGGAAGGCTAAGCACTGATTTACAAAAATAACTGGCAGACAATTTTCATCTTTATGTAGTGTTACTAAATCAAAGCTCCAGGCTGTCACAGCAGTTCTTCAATTAGTGTTGTTTCCATTTCCTTCTATTTTCAGCATCTTCCTCTTTCACACCAACTGCCTGCATCTCCTCCTTCACCATATCCATAAACCTCCTTACTAAGCCTTCCACTCTTCCTCTTCCCTGGCAGCTCCATCCTCAGCATTCTTCTCCCAACATATTCAGTCTCTCTTCACTGTATGTCCAAAACCACTGCAATGTCGCCTCTCTAACTTTCCCCCCGAAAGGTCCAACACAACGACCCCAAGTAATTGAACTCAATCTCTCTCTCTCTCTCAATTGAATGCAGTCTCTCTTTGACACAAATGACTTACCATTTGACATTTTAACAGGCTCTGTGTGCACGTCCTTGCTCTGGAGCTAGAGATGCAAAACCAGGGTCATATCAAAGTTCAATAAAGATCAAACCTGGAGACAATGTCAATGGACGTTAAAAAACAGCCCAAATGTTCCACCAACTTACAGGTTATGAAAATACTATTACCGTAGGTACTGTTAAGACACTCATTCTGGTCTAATGCTGGAAAAGGTGCTTGTTTTTAAGAGTATAGCTAGATCTTTGTGCTGTGCGTCAATGTACTAAGCTAATCTCTTATGTGAGCAAATGTTAGCTAGCTTGTTAGCTAGCTAACGTTAACGTTACATGACCAAGAAATGCCACCGGAAAGTAGGCCTATAAACATCACAAATTTCTGTACGATAATCAGAAATATTACTATTGTAAATTATAAAGCCAAAATCGACCACCAGTCACACACTGCCGAAAAGCTAAAGTTTGTGACGTTATTTCAAAATATTCCCGCCACACTGCTCCTGTAGCTCGTAGTTTATTGGAAACTATGACGTACAAAGTCAAAGGAAATAGTGTATCTGTCTATCGTCTGAGTTTTACCTAACTGTATTATGAGTTCAAAATAAATAAACTAATCTAAAAGTTTCGCATTTACCTAAAAACTACCTCGAGACTACATTTCCCGACATTCACCATTAAGTATATATCAGTAACTGCGCATGCGCATTTGGACCACAAACCATCTACAAACGTCATGCAAGAGAAGTACATCGGACCGGGGGGAGAAACCATTCATTGCTTTTGACAGGTGTTGTGTGTATTTCGTATGTTCGTTGATGTTTGTGAACCGTCTATTTCAATCAGCAAGCGATTTAGAAAATAGAAGTACTTTCCGGTGTTGTGGAACACAGTATTTTCTGCGTTTTAAGTCTGAGAGCAAGTGTAGCGGCTGTAGCTGGCTAGCCCACTTAGCTTGATAATCGTTAACCAGAAAACGTGGATCGCGAGTATTCAACAGAACTCGGTCACTTCATACTATTATACTATTTCCAAAGACATTTGTTTGCAGAGATCTTTAGGTAACCCGCGCTAAATCTTTACAGTAGCAGTAAATCCTGGCATATATACTGAAATCATCACTAGGCTTAATGTATAACTAGTATAGAAGTAATTTTACAGCCAAAGTTCCTTCTGAAGAAAATCACGTCAACCAGCTCTTGAACAGAAGCCACCAATTTAATGCATAACTTATTGTACAATGAAGAGACGTATAAGAACAGAATAAGACTCATTTAATAATAGTACTACTTAATGTCTCGAAGAAGGCTAGAGTGTAAATTAACTGATCCAGAAAGGTTTGTGAATATTTCTTTGTGTGTTTCTTTTTCAGGTATCCCTGATGTAAGATTTGGTTTCCATAGATATAGGCAGTCATGTCATGGAGCCTGTGCACGCGACTTCTGTGCCAGGTTGGCAGTGCCCGACTTTGTGTCTGTTCCGCGGGTGGATGGTATTCTAAAGTCTTGCACTCCCAAGTTCGGGCCTGCTCCTCGCAGGGTAGGCGGTCAGACAGTAACTCAAGTCAGAGTAGAGTGCAGGGGCTCTCTTCTCCGACGCATGAACTGGACTTCCAGCTGAGCAGACTGCAGATTGATGGACTATTGCGTGCCAATGAACAGTCCGTGCGTATTCCAGAGTTTGACAGGCGTGGTGGTCCAAGCCCTGTGCTGAAGTTTGAGAGCAATCAGCTTGCAGCCAATTCTCCACTAGAGGACAGACGAAGCGCTGCCACTTGCTTGCAGACTCGGGGCATGATGTTTGGTATTTTTGATGGTCACGGTGGTCATGCATGTGCTCAGGTTGTTAGTGAGCGGCTGCCTTATTATATTGCCGTGGCGATGATGTCAGAGTCTGGTCTGGAAGACCTGGAGGCTGCAATGGAGACTGTGCGGCCTGTACCTCCAATCCTGCAGTGGTACAAACACCACAATGACTACAATTATCGTGAATCTGCTGCTCTATATGTCAATCACTTGCGTGTTTACTGGCAGGAGCTACTTGCGAGTGAAGAGCACGGTGATGGAATGAGCACTAATGAAGCTCTTACTTATGCCTTCCAGCGCCTGGATACTGACCTCTCCTTGGAGGCTCAGGTTCCTCTGGCGAATGATCTTATGCGTAACACAGCTGTTCAGGCTGCTTTTGCAGGCTGCACAGCATGTGTTGCCCATGTGGGGCCCGAGGGTGTATTTGTGGCAAATGCTGGAGACTGTCGTGCTGTGTTGGGTGTGCAAGAGAGTGATGGGAGTTGGAGTGCTCTGCCTCTTACAAAAGACCACAATGCTACCAACACAGCCGAAATAGAGCGGGTACGTTCGCAGCACCCACCAAGTGAGCACCAAACAGTCATTCTGGACGACAGACTGCTGGGGGTGCTGATGCCGTTACGTGCATTTGGGGATGTTCGCTTTAAGTGGAGTCGAGAGCTGCAGCAGAGTGTGCTGGAAAATGGAGGCTGCGACTTGGAGGCACTGAATCTCTATCAGTACACTCCACCCAACTATCTCACCCCACCTTACCTAGAGGCCACACCGGAGGTCACCTATCACCGTCTGCGGCCTCAGGACCGTTTCCTTATTCTGGCGTCGGATGGTTTGTGGGATGAACTGGACAACGAGGAGGCGGTCAGACTGGTGGCCGAACACTTGACAGGCGTCCACCTGCAGGCGCCTGTCTCTGTCAGCCAGCGACAACTCAATTTGGGACAAATGCACCAGTTGTTGCTACGGCGACGAGCACGCGCAACACCGGCCGTTGACATGAACGCAGCCACACATCTGATTCGTCATGCTCTGGGTACTAACGAATATGGAGAGATGGACCAAGAGAGACTGGCAGCCATGCTTGTGCTGCCAGATGACCTGGCACGCATGTATCGAGATGATATTACAGTCACTGTAGTTTATTTTAACTCAAGTCTAAACAAACAGTCCCATAAGAATTAGTACAGTAGATCAACTAGGTAACAGTAACATTAATCATGTCAGTAATTGTTCTGGATATGTAGGTATATGTGTCCCATTATTTCATAATAGATGACACTTCTCTTAACAAGTTATGCTATAGACTATCCCAGCCCATATGGGGGAAGGGTGGAGATACACTCTGGACTGGTTGATGTTCCACTGCAGTCCTGTGATCTCAATGACTGCATTTTATTCAGTGTTGTCATAGTTTCCCACTGTAAGTCCATGTTGGTGCTTTATTCTGATGTCTAATCACCTTACTGGCTATGTGTATGTTTGATCCAGTTCTTGTTTCTTTTCGTAAGCATTCCTTGTGTAAACTCCGACTGAAAGAGTTGGATTTTACCTGAAGGACGCCAGTCACTTTAAAGCCTTGCTTTTCTTTCTTTCATGTGTATCTGTATGTCCCTGGTTGTTTTGTTTAATTGTCAGAGATGATGACACCTTCTAACTTAACATTTCTAGCAGATAAAAAATATGTTTCTGTATATTTTAGTGTCTTCATTTGTAAGTTCAAGTTTACATGGTCCATATAACCTCAAAGCAGGCTTTGCTGTTTTTGAAGTTTTTATTTTAGCGGCCTGAATCTGGACCTTTCCTATGAAGTTGTTTTTACTTTGCACTTTAGTGGGAGCCAAGTATGTGTGATATATGTGTAGCCAAAACAAAATGCTTTTTATCACTTGGTAGATTGATAGTGGTCATAGCTATTATTAACTTCAGTGGTACAGATTGTGTTTAATGCTGTGAACTTGTCATATTTCTTACAGTTTGCTTATAGTAAAGTATATATTTAATACAAAAATATTAATGATTTTACACATCTCACATGAGGTTGAGTAAAGTTTTATTTTTTGAGATTTTAATCACTCAAAATATAACTTGAAGGAAAACAAATCTATTTCTGAACTAGCTTCAAGTATGACTGATCTATTCTGTGGTAATTTTCCTGTTCTTTTCTCAACCTTTGTAACTCCTTATATGTATTCTTGCAAGATGTACTTTTTTGATTAAAGGATTTCCCTCCAACTTCTTAAATATGTCATTCTTTTTCTCCTCTCTCAAGCTCACACACACACACACACACACACACACACACACACACACACTCCTCATTGTCATTGGACTGCACTATGTTTAGATGTTTTGAGTAGTCATAGTCTTGCATAGCTTTGTGTGCGCAGTAACTTACATTAACGTAACTTTGTGTTATAAAGCACCAACTGGATACCATATTTTCAAATCGTAAAATTTTTCTGCTGCACTAGTTTATTTTTGAGGAATCATTTGTTGATAATTAGTCAAAAATTCTCTAATTTCATTGTGCTTTTCTTCTGTACAGCTTTGCAATTAGCATAACATTTTATTCTTATTTTGATGATAACCTGTAGAGGATGAACTAAGAAGTTTCATCCCCTACAGCAGTGGTCCCCAACCCCCGGGCCGCGGTCATGTGGTACCGGTCCACGGGCTGCACAGAAAAAAAAAAAAGTGGTTGGGGACCACTGCCCTACAGGTTTGGATTTAATCTTGTTTTTTTTATTTATTGAAATGTATTTGGAAAGAAAATAGAACACAATTAGTTGTGGGTTAAGGTTATAATACCCGTCAGTATTATACAGTATATGGACAAAAGTATTGGGACCCTTGGCCATTACACCAGCAGGGACTTTAATGACCTTGCGTTCAAATACATAGACTTTAATATGGAGCTGGTCCCCCTTTTGCAGTTACAACAACTCTAACTTGAAGGATTTCCACAAGATTTTGCAGTTTTTGTGAATTTGTGGCCCACTGTTGTCAGGGTTCCATGTTTCCACACACTGAACTCATCCAGTTGTGTCTCTAGCCCAAGCCCTGAATGAAGAGGTATGTCCTAATACTTTTGTTCATGAAGCAGCCACCAGAGGGGTGTGGACCTTCTATGGTGGTGAAGTGCGCATGCGCCAAGAACGCGCTGAAATTCAAACGTTTGAAGCAGCGTCACTGAAAGCAGCCGTTTGTTGGTCTGTGATATCATATCGTTACATTAACCCAGGTAAGAGAATAGAATAGAAGAGGAAAATGCTCCATTCTTTCAACTAGGCCTGTATAGTCTTCGCTTTATAGTTGTGCAGGCATTTTTTATGTTCATTTCGGTTTTTTCGTATCTGAAACTACCATGCTACACGAGCTAAGCTAAAGTAAATACTTCAAACCGACAAACGAGCACTGTTGACAACATTCGTCATTTCGATTTAATTCAACCATAAAAGTAGAAATAGAAAGAATGTTAACTTTTCTGGGGAAAATGTATGTAAAATTAGCTACAAAGCAGCAGTGTTTAATACAATACAATGTGTTTACGTCTAGAAATTCAATCTCCGCATTAACTAACGTGTTCCTGCTTTTTTAATGCCAGTTAGACCATGGAAGACCACGATCAGCCGGACAAAAGCCAAAAGAGACAGAGAGATCCACTGGAGGAAAACGTGTCCGTCTCTAATGGTATGTGTGTCACCAAACCTGACTTTCACGGAGGCCGTCTCTGTTTTTATTCAGTTCCATTATATACTTGTGCGCTTGTTAACGTTGTTCCATTCCTTGTCATCAAGTGAAATATCGTTTTAAGCCATCGATTAAGTGTCTTTAACAGCATCATGTTTATTGTTGGTTTTACAATACAACTAATAATAATAATAATCGTTGTTGGTTGTTATTGTTCATTTTTAGGGGGAACTGTAATTCAATTTTAACTTAGAGGCCAGAGTAAATTTTTGGCTTTTCCAATTCTGTTTTAAGATTACCTGTAGAGACGTTTAATTTATACATCTTAAAATACTTAATTGATTAACTCTGTCATAGGTAAAAGCATTAATATGAATTTTACAGAGCTTGAGAATGTGCTGAAGAGGAGGCGTTTGGCTGCAGAAGGAGCTGAGAATCAGAATCCTGTCCCAGACTCCCCTGCCCGATTACGCCGGCTTGAGTTGGAGGTGAAGCCAGACACGCCGGCCATAGCTTCCATTCGCCTCAGGGTGCAGCAGCTCACACAGAGACGGGAGGGTGAGACAAATCTACCTCTGGTACACCTAAAGAGCTTAAGACAATCTTTGTTTGTCTAAAAGACAAGAGGTTGTCTCTGTGTTGTAGGCGGAGCTGCACTGGTCCAGCGCTGCATGTCCGACCCCGGTGCAGAGAGTCCGTCTAGCAGCTTACACATTGGTGAGTGTACACAAAGGTCTGCATCACTGTGTGCTTTTATTTTGTTTAGCTATTACTTAAGATGCATTGCTCTGCAATGGTCTTCAGTCCAAGCTAGGGTTGTCCAAAAATATATTCTCAGATGCTAATATTTAGTATCGAGTTTGATAACAATTAGCACTGGTATCGATACTTAAATGCCAGTTTTGCATCTGCCGGTTCACGGAAATCGTAGGCAGACTACAGCCATTTTCAACGGGCATTGCAGCGGGCAGCCCCTCCCCTGGAGGACCCTGGGTTTACATGACAACCCTGTAACTCGGCTGGGTAATAAGCTAGTGCTGCGAAATTGTACACATACCCTCAGCTAGTGTTGCTTTCGTCATTTATCACGTGACAATGACGAGATTCAACATAAATTCTGGGCATGTGATGATAACTATAACAAAATATATCATGAAATATTGTTGATGAATATGAATGAGACTAAATGTCGTTTACAAAATAAATATTTTTGTTGACTAAAACGAGATGTTATTTCCTGTACGATAGGGAGGGACAAAAAAAATATTGGGACACGCAACCTTAGAGTTGAACGATGCTATGTCCCAATACTTTTTCCACTGAGAGGCGCGGTGAATTAAATCTAGAGTGCACAAAAGTATTGGGATGCAGGGCCTATATAGGGTCAGAGAGAGAGAAGTCACACATATATTTTGATAAGCAGCCTTGCCCATACCCATGCAAAAAAGCAGATCCTAAATTGTTCTTATTTGTGTGTTTAGACTATATTTGTTCAGGAGTAATAAAAAGAAATATTCAGGTTACTTCAGACCAACACACTTAAGACTTTTACCAGTTTTACAAATGTGGGTTTTATGGTAATAGACGTACACTTTCATTTTATATGCACTTTTTAGCGATGTGATGTTATTTTTTAATTGATTTGCGTGTACTTTTAAGTTCTAGCATGTTTGGTTGGCAAAATAAATGTACATTCAAATCAGAGTGTCTTCCATTTCTGGAATGGATGTACAGTATTCTTGGGTCTATAAGGTAACAGTAATATAATAAAAAGATAACCTTGTTTGATAAGTAAAATTTAGATTTTGTCTATTCTACTATATACTATACTTATACTATATTGTTATAGAATTGCATTACTAAAAAAAGAGACTAAAATATAACTTTCATTGACTAAAAATAGACTAAAATAGTCATGGATAATTCTGAATAAAATAAGACTCTTAGTTGACTGAAACTTGACTAAAAAGAGTATGGATGTGACTAAGACTAATGAAAACTAAAATGACAGCTTGACGCAAAGACTAAACTAAAACTAAAATTAAGACAGGCCGGCAAAAACATTACCCTCAGCTCCCCCAGAGCTTTTGAAGGTGGCTGGTGGCGAAGCTGTCTTACCCACAGAACCGGCTCGTCGGTCCCGAGAGCACGGACTTTCCAAACTGTGACATGCCGGCAGATCTCTGTGAGACCTTTCCAGCGAGCCCTTGTTTGCCTCCTAGCCCGCGGTGATCCCGTGTTATTCACTAAAACCCTCCGCGGTTGATCTGTATGGAGGGAAAAAACCCTTGTGCATCTTTTAATGCACTACCAAGTTCTGAGTCGACTAATAATAATGCACTTAATTTAGAAAGCGCTTTTCAAAATACCCAAAGACACTGTACAATTTTGAGTAGACAAAGATAACGGAGCGTTTTGTTTGTCTACTCAAACCTAGTGCTGCAAAATTTAATAAGGACCCACAGTTCTCCTCCAGAGAACTGGTCTAACAGCTCCTGAGCACAACACTCCCTCTGTAGTAACATTCTTGGTATCAGTATCAAGTTTTAAATTTCAGTATTGTGGCAAGCCTAGTCCTAGCTGTAGTGATGTCCTGTTTTTCCATAGTTACTTGATTTCATCGTAAGTCATTTTAATTAGGGTATCTAAGCATTATAAACATTAAGGCCATGTCCACATGTATACGGGCCATTTTCAAAAATATTTCTGTCAACATGAAATTGCAAAAAACGCTAACAAAACCATGCCAAGGCAGCAGGTGGTGATATAACCTTAAATCGTATAGCATTGTTGACCAATCAGAAGCCTTGGAGGAGGGGGGAGTCATTACCAGATACAGAAAAGGCTTTTATAACACTTATGATGAGAAATAGGCAAATAAGATGCATAATCAGAGAAAAACATATGGGTAGAATATTTAGACAGAGCCCCGGGCAGAGTTTGTCATGTGGTGCCATTCGTCAGTGGTTTTTGTGATAATTGATCGAAATTCGATACCTCTAGTATAAAAAGGCCAAAACTCCTAACAAAGTTCAGAGCAGTAGTACTCTGTAAACTTTGGGCTTTGTAGATGAAAGTCGATGTAAACATGGCGCATACTGTGACGTCACAGGAGTTACGCACAGTTTGACGTAAAACGGTCCGTTTTTCTTGTCTAAACGTAAACTGAGTTTTTAGAAATCGTCACGTTGGCTGGAGTTTTCAAAAACCTCAGTTTTCACTGACCCAAAACACTGTTTACGTGTGGGCGAAAGGAAATACGCATAGAAAAACCTCCATTGTCAGAAATGTCCGTGTGTGTGTGGACATGGCCAAAAAGAGCACCTGCAGACACACCTGCTCTCTGAAGAGTTAAATGAAGTGTAACTGAATAACATGCAGCATAACCAGGGTGGCCGCGGATCCTTAAAAAGTCTTAAAAAGTCTTAAATTCCGTTGTCCTAAAATAAGGCCTTTAAATGTCT
>JBBPDC010000019.1:6114356-6126133 GCA_037974485.1 Hemigrammopetersius urotaenia
TCTGAGACTGTACAGTGCTGACAATGAATCACTTCCAATTAAGAATTTACTTATTTTTTCCTCCTTAAAAACTATCGATTAATGAATCTGTTATCGGCAAGTACGGACCAACCTAGCTATCGGTATCGGTAAAATTCAATATCGGTCGACCTCTATATTAAACCATGCAAACTGTTTCTTGCCTCCAAAGAGGAATGTGTCAGGTTTCTTAACTTTTTTTTTTTTATATAAGATCAGTACCATCAGAGCTGCCTTTTCTGCTCCTACACCTTTCGATGCTGTGCCCTCTTGATTAATCTTGGCTTGAGGATTTAACCTGGGTTAACAGAGAAATGCTCAAACAGTGGCTGCATTTGTTAGATTTTGTGAAACTGACACTTTGAGCCAAACTCTGCTTTTTATTTTTTAAAGCAGGCTAACAAGAGCAATAAGCTTTTCTTACCAAGCAGTTATTGGGATACTGAATTCTACATTGTTTGTTTTTCTTCTTCTTTCTTTTCCCCCTCTTGTTCTAGACTCAATAATTCAATCGAATGAAGAAATGAACACCTCTGCCTTAATCGACAAGATGTTTGAAGATGTCTTGCAGGCTGCTGACAAAGAAGAGGAAGGAGAGAAAGGAAAAGAGAAGGACCAACCGAATCTTTCCAAGCCCATACAGGAAACGGTCATGGAGGCAGCCGAAACTGAGCAGGAGGAAAAGTTGTTACTTTCCAGTCCTGGACAGAATGGAATGAGTAAAGGAGAAGCTTTTCACAGTGCAAATGGGATAGAACCCAGTGCTGATGGGACAGGAGAGATGGTTGATGAAGAAAACGACTGCCATGAGGGAGAAGAAATTAAAGAGGAAAGCAATGCAATGGGTAGTGAAGAAGATTTCCTGACTCTCCCACCTGCATGTGTCCTCTCTCCTCTAAGCAAATCTGTAGAGGCTGTTGTTACACCATTGGTAAGGCTATGTGTATATGGCAGTGTGTTCTGAATATATTTAGTAGGGTCGTCAGTAGATTAAAATATTTGTCTGCCATAGTCAACTTGCGATTAATCTGTACTGAATATACTGTTTTTGATACTCTTATCAACATAGGAGTAGACAAATATGTTTGCTTTGTGCAGATTTATCTTTATTAATAAAAAAAAGTGGAATAAACAAAAAAAAAAGTGGAATAAACAAATAAGGGGATTTTTAACCGCAGTGTTCTCTTTAACACAGTCACACAGCTGAAGTTCAAATATTTCTGTAAAAACATTAATGTAATCAAATCAAATATAAAACCAAAGCTATTTGCCACTGCAGGGCGTTTTATCTAGCTTGTTATTGAATAACAAGTTCCCAGAGCATGGGGGTGCAACCAATATAGCAGCTGCAAAGCATGTGGGCGGAACCAGTGTTAATAAAGTCACATTTGGTGGAATGGTCAGACGTCTTATATGGACAAAAGTAATGGGAGCGCTGTATGTGTCGGCTGGTTTTTGCGGGGATCGGATGTCCCATTACTTTTGTCCATATTAAATAGCTCATCGCTGGTGTTCAGGGACAGACTGGCAATCTGTGCGTTCTGCAAAAAGGCCCAAGATGCGGCCGAGATGCGCATGCCCAACCTGGTAAAGAAAGTCCCAGTCCGCCCCTGCTCACGTTACTTCGGTGAAAGCACCGACTTTAAAAATAAAAGGATTTTAAAAACCTGCGTTAACGTGCGATAAAATAATTTGCATTAAGTAAATAATGCGTTAACGCGATAACTTTCCCAGCCCTAATATTTAGATTTGTAATTTTTCTCTCTCTCTCTCTTTTTTTTTTTTTGGTCATACCTATCTGCATTATTTCTGATCATGCTGTGTCTATGTAGAGACTGGCAACCACAGTGCCCATACCCACGGTGCAGTGTGCCTCTCCCCAGGAAGTGGTGACCACTCCTTCTGCTGACAGTGCTCCACCTCTGTACAGGTAGGGACCGCCAAAAATAGGCTAGTTCCAACTGTTTAGTCTGTAGTTATTTCTCTCTTTAGTTATTTTTAACATTTGTCATAGTGGAGCAGTTTGGAGTTTGTTTTATTATGACATTTGTTTTTTGCTGGCATGTTATTCTATCATTTTATTTATTTATATATATATATATATATTTTTTTTTTCATCAGCATTGATGCCTACCGCTCTCAGAGAAAGAATAGTCATTCCGTATCCCAGTGTACAACTCCTGGGGTACAGAAACAGGGTCCTGAGAAGACTTACATTAGACCAATCATCAACACAAAAGAGACTATCAAGGTTTGTCTTACTATTAAATAATGAATTAGAAATCATAATTATTGTTTGTGTAAATATACTTCAGTGGTTATGTGCAAAAATGTCTCAATGTGCAAGTGCAGCTTCTGTAAAGTTTCAAACATTTCTTTCTGCTTCATGGTTGTTTTGTTGTGCAGGCCCTGAGTGAAGAGGCTGCCAAACTGCAGACTATTATTAACCAGACTTTACAGGCTTTGAACTGTTGCTGTGATGAAGAACATGGCAAAGGATCCCTGCAAGAAGCAGAAGCGGAGAAGCTCCTACTTGTTTCTAGTGAATAGAGCTGCTTTTTTTTTTTCTTTTAGAAAATGTCTCATGCAGGTTTAGTGTGCTGTTAACATGTAGCGGTGTTATTCAGGTGAGAAGCATGCTGCCCTGCTGTCAGAGATCAGTAGACTGAGAGAGGGAAAGAAAGGACAATCAGAGTTGGACAACACTGACCCTTTGCAGCCCTGCAGGGGCACTGTTAGCATCAGCAGTGTCCAACTTCCCCTCAAAGTGGAGTTTTTGTGCTCAGCCCTCACAGGTGAGCTTAGTTGTGGGAAAGCTACAGGTTTGAAGCAATTAATATGCTCATGTGCAACACTGTCACTGAGTGTAGTCATATGTAACATGGGTAACGTGATGTCTCTCTACAGGTCGTCCTACTCACTACTTTTTTATCCTGATTCGTTATGGCCCGTGTAATATTGTGGCCACACCACTGGCTACAGCTGCTGACGCTGAGAATGGAGACACTATCACCTTTCCTACATCCATAACACTGTGAGTCTCTCACTTGTATTAAAACAAACTTTCTTGAGATTGTATTAACATACATTTCAGGCAATTCATTAAAGTCCATGATGTAAAAAGGCTAATGTAAAAAGTTTTCTGTAATAAATATGCTGTATGTTGGCTCGTTGCTGTGAAAATCAGCAGTAATGGATGGTATATAGTATTTTTGCAGAGCGTGATGAACGTAAACTCTCCAGTGTAGTACAGTTTCCCAGTAACCTCTACATCCATTTGTTTGAAGGGAAAAAACAGGGCCTCGTGAGTTTTCTCATTTTCAAACATTGATGTGTTTTGTGTATGTTTGGCTATAGACAGGACATTCGCTCCAACTTTGAGATTGATATAGAAGTCTACAGTCAGGTGAGGAAAGTTATGTTTATGCTTCTTATTCGTGCTTAATTCATTTCTCTTTAATTGCTATATTGAAACAGTATCTTTTTGAAAGCAGTATGTTAATTTTGCCCTTTTTTGTGTATGTTTTTAGTCTAGTAGTGCAGGTAATACCTGCTCTACTAATCTGCAGCAGCATCGAAGATGCACTAAATCACGAGTAAGTATATGTTCACAATGTGATAATACAGAGTTTGTTGCATGTGTTGGTCATTGTGTCTGCCTTTTTTCTTTGTAGGTAACACCAAAGAAGCTACTTAGCAGCATAACGGTATTTATTCATTTTTTATCGAAATAATTTTACCATCCATGTAATTAAAATGATTGTGTATTAACTTATTGGCTTATTAACGTATTACTCCTCTTCCTTCACAGAAATCTACCCAAGGTTTTACCAGTATGTATCAACTCCCCTCCCTCCTGGGTCAAACCTTATTAAAAAATACTTTTTCTAGCAATCTCTTATGTGTCATGATACTGTTCATTACAGCTGGAACTCTGCCTGCTCTGGGCTCTCATCGGACCAGTAACTTTACTTTAGTAGGCTCTCACAAGATCACCCTGGCCTCCCTGGGACAGAGCAAGTTTGCACTAGATAAGGTGTGGTGTTTTTGGAAATCTTGTTTTTCAGGTTTATGCTGGGTGTGTTGCACTGTGGTGGGGTCTCTGGTGATATAACTGCCTTTTCCTTCCTTGTCCTGTGTTTCTATCCTCTCAGATGAAATTTGAGGGCAAAATCAGGCGGCTCCTTGGAGATGAGTTTCAGGAAAAGGTTTCACAGTGCCTCTCTTTCACCTTCTGCTCTTTTCTGGTGTTTGCAATCACGTGTTTGGTCATTTTTGTGTTGATGACTTTCTGACCTGTAAAAAAGAGAAATATGTATAAAATATGCAGTTGTATTAAACTCTACACTTATCATAATTTCCATGTGTGGTAATACCTTATCCTTTTCTGTAACTGCATTGTAGGTGCCTTTCCTCTCTCCCCTGGAGGGCCACATCTACCTGAGACTACACAGTGAGAGCCATTCCAATGTCGAGCATCAAGGCTTTCTGGTGTGTGTGTGTGTGTTCGAGAGAGAGGGTGGGGAACAAAGCCACAAATAAAGGGGCATTCTGGGCTCAGATTAAGATTTAATTATTTGTGTTTATTCTGTAGAACATCATTATATCACTTGGTCTCATTGGTTTGCCACAATTCACAAATGTGTGCAGTCGATACAATACTAAATTATCTGACCGTTGACCAAATATGTTCTGAAAGTGTTTCATGCATACAGTGTTTTTTTGCACCTCACAAATGTTTCACACTTTTGACATTTAGACCATGTTTGAGGATGTGAGTGGGTTTGGAGCGTGGCAGCGCCTCTTCTTTAAATTAGAAGGAGGATTCTTTTTCTTCTGGAACCACCCCAATGAGATGGGCAGCAAGGTGAAAAACAGCACAGCCTACACAAAGCATACGTTGCAGATTTATGCTTATGTGTCGTTTGAATTATTCTTTTTTGTTTCTTCTTTGTCCTTTTAGCCAGCAGATGGTAGCCTGTCTCTATGTAGTTTTGACAGTGTGAGGCCTGTGGAGAGAGACTCCTGTGCACGCCCTCACACCTTTGAACTGGTGAACACCAGGACTTTACAACAAGATGATAACCAAACCATAAACAAGTGAGCTCTTTTGAGGACTTCTGTACATTTGATTACATCCCTGACTGATTAAGGCTTTTATTGTGCTGAATTGTTGCTGAATTTGAATTTTGATATTTTCCTGTGAAGGAGCTGGTTCTCAGCAGACACTCGGGAGGATCGTGCTGACTGGATGAAGAAACTTAACCAAGTGCTGCTGGACCTACGCACGTGGAGCCGACAACCATCTGCCAGTGAGACTGATCCAGTTAATACCTCCTCTAACACTGCAACCTCCCGTGAGAGCATTCTGTAATATTATAGGTGTGAATCTGAAGGTGTATTCTGCACTTTACACTATATGAAGGGTAGAAGAACCTGTCTGCGTGACAGAGAAAACACTGAGCCCTGCAGACCAGCTGCCTGGCAATAATAGGTGTAGGGGTAAATATACGCTTATTAAATCTCAGAAGGTGACATCCTGTTTTTGTGGAAAAATATCTAAAGGAAAAAGCATTGATTTTGATGTTCTGGCTATGTGATGTAGTTGTAGCCTTTTTATTTTCTTTTATAATCTCTGGTAATTCTGTCTCAACCATTGATTTATATGCTAAGCTGTTTGTATACCAGTGATTTTGATTCTTCTGCCTGATCCTGCCTATTCAAAGCATTACTTCTAAACACAGCAAGGGGGTATGTGATTAAGTTATGGCTACCTAATGTCAACAAAACATTCTGCTCATTTAGAATGATTTTTTTCCCAACAACTGCAAGTGTCCTGTAGGTGTTCAGGGTTTTGTTTTCTTTCTCAAGCACTTCTTACAGGCTGGTGGTAGATACACAGACCATCAAGGGAGCATCGGTTTTATTTGCACATTGTGCTTATTCTGTACTATAGCTTATTGTTTCTAAAGAGGGGCATATATCCTTTTTATGTCCTTTATTATAATATTCATATCAATTCTGGATGGTTTTGATCAGTGGTTTGATTGTATAACAAGGTTTTGAATTATTTTGCATACCTTGTATTTTGCAAAATATTTGGGAGATAAATCTAGAACCTTAAGATATACATCTCTGTAATGTACCGAAGAATATTTTGTTGAAAAGTTGCGTTGAAGACGTCATGCTGAACAGTACATGGCTGCCTAACAGAAGCCTCAGTGGATTAGAGTCTGAAGCCATCTGTGTGCAGTTCTGTGGATGTGTTCTGACTTGTACTCTACACTACATCTCAAAACAAGTATCTAATATTGTGGTTTACCAAATTGCTTATTTTTCTTTGTTGACAGTTGTTAGGACAGGCCTGGGGATTCAAACCCTGGGTTATGATTAACAATCAAATTGCCTAAAAACTGCAAATGTTTATCTGTATTCTGTGACTAGTATATATGTTCTCTTTCAAGGAATTTCATATTGTCTGTCTTATTCTATTCTCTTCTCCTGTTAAACAATTCTATACAATATTGTATACATAAAGTATGGGTACTACAGAATAAATATGGCTATGATTAGCTGAATGAGACATGGCCTTTTTGTCATTGTTGGTTATTGATGGACCTAAGGAAAAACAGGGGTTTCCTGTTTTATGTACATGTGTATAAACATGGTGTCACAACATATCAGTTTGCTCCCCAATCCGTATGGTTCCATAAATATAAAAAAATGTACGAATATATATCTGTAAAGCCTCACCATTCACATTGAAAGGGGTGTTCCTGTCCGTACTGCATTTTGAAAAGGGCATGGCGTGGAGCAGGCAAACATAATGAACCATTCATATAAACCTGTTAGAACATTTCTTTCATTATAGAGCAGAGGTCTGAGAGTCATTTTTTGGTTTTGTTACTACTGGTATAGAAAATGTGGCCCAAAATAAGAAAAATATAGAATGTGAACCTTTTAAACTATAGGCTAGTGCCCGAATCGGACAGCTCAGAGACTTGTTTCTCTTAGGACCTGCAAATGAAAAAAATAGTCTTAAACATAACTTATCGAAATGGTTGGATTTTCTACTCTCATATGAGATTAATGAAGAGAAATATTTACTGTGAGCCATAGATCATGAACGTCTCAACCCCATTAAACATGATACTGCTGTGCTGGCTGTATGAATATGAACGCAATATACAGAACTGTGTAAAAGGCTAAGGCAGTCATGATTGAGGGCCTTTAAAATATTTCTCAACAGTAAGTTTGTTTGTTATAGCCTATTTTAAACTGCACTGCATTGCAGTCTGCAATATGACCTCTACAGAAGTTAAGATAATGAGTAGGATTTTATTGATGAAATGTTGCCTTTCATATTTCAGTTAAGGTGTTTTTGTGAGTGTCAAGACTTGACTGTATTCTTAATGGAAATTTGTATTTTATAAATGGTACATAAGCATTTAAGGGAAAAGCATATTTGAATATTGGCCAAACCATGTTGGAAGAACAGAAAAACTTCATATCTTGTAGACATCCTTGAGCTTCATGTGCTTGAAATGATGTAAACAGCATCTATGAAATACTGAAATACTAGTTGCAGCAGCCCCTGTGGATCAAATTTCATTGAATTTGACATTCTTCCAGAGAATATGATAAAGATTTTTGCTTTTTACATTATTTACTTTGAGGGGCTTAGTCCACAAATGAATTGTAAGCAGCTAGAGTCATGTGCCCCTAGAAGGAAACTCGCCATACAATTGATATAATTTAGCCAAAAAGTCCTTTGTGGGTTCCCCACTTTATGGGGTACTAGCACAAAAGGACGTGCCCACCTAGTGACACTGGTCTCTTATTCTGTATTTTTGTGCTCTACTACAGGGGCAGTCAGACTGAACATACATAAAAATAATGAGATTCTTTCCTTTAAAAAAAAAAGTTACTTTTGATATAAAAGTTATGTTTTATCTTGGGAAAAACAGATTTGATTACTGACTTCTCAGTGTAACTGTGTATTGATTAAATGCACATAAAATGTCAATAGCTTGCCGGATTTAATGGTGTATTGATTGGATGTAACTGGTAAATGCTGGACTTCTTTGAGAGGTTTGAAAATGTGTATGCTATTCATACTCATAAAAAGGTTTAATTTATTGCTGTTTTGTAAATGTATGTATTTATTGATATACATGCACTTGTGTATATTTATTCTAATGATTGTTATGTTTTTTGGAATAATTAACACAGGTCAGCAAAAAAAAGTAATCAGAAACCACAACACAATTTTCTAAACCGTTTTTTTCATGCCCATTTCAGATCTTTCAGCTTTTTTCAGTCTCATCAACCTTTTGAATTATGAGTTGTATTAGATTTGCAATAGACTTGCATGCTGTTTTATTAAACCACAGGCACCAATCAAGTAATTGTTTCAATATTTTCAGTGTGAAGTCAGACAGGCCACACTGTTACATAGATATAATGATTACGGTCAGTCAGCTACCACTGTTTCTTCAAAAACGCTCAGCATACGATTAGTATATGCTAATTATACCTATCATGCAATATATAACTAGCTTCATCACAAAAACCATACGTGTGGGAAAAACTAAACATATTTGAAATCAGCATGAAAAACACTACACAACCCACATAAACTTATCTGTGATGATTTTGACCTGTTGACCTGTGTAATCACTAAGTGTCCAGAAAAAGGCTTTTTCCACTTAGTACTGTGTACTATATGATTTCACAGGAATACTTAAACACACAGATTTTCATTTCTTTGTGAGCTCTGCATCTACATCTTCCTCTGCTTTGAGGGCATGCCACTGAGCGATGGGTCGTCTTGGGTTGGCCAGCATGTCAGTCCAGTGACGCTGTTCAGTCCCTGAACTGTTTAGTCCTAGAAAAACCTTCCCAATGGCGTCATTCTTGCCAATCTTATCATAATCCAGCACTGTCACCACAACTTGTACTTTCTGTGGACAAGAAGATCAGACTGGTCCGTAATGGTCACAATATCGCACAAAAACTTGGAAAGTTATGATTTAAGCTTAATGATAATAAAAAAAAATGGTACCTGAATTTGTTCAGATGGAACTTCGAAGCTAAAAGATTCATTGTAATAAGGGTTCAGTGTGTGTTTCTTTATTGTTGTTTTCTTCTTTTTCAGCCTTTTACCATTCTGCATCAAGTGGATCTTCACATAAGGGTCTGAAAAACATTTGTGTTATTTATGAATTATTATGAAGGGAAACATTGAATTCTTATTTACTTTAACATTAAAATAATGATTTAGCAATTGCCAGCACTCATTCATCCACCTGATAGTCCTCCTACATCCATTTTCTTGAGGTTTTTGGCCTCCAGGACAACTACCGTGAGTTTACCAGCAGTGGGGACATATCGCAGAGACAAGCAAATATCCCCCAGCTTCTCCTGCTGCAGTGCAAAAAAGTAAAGGGCAAGTACATGTCAACCTGGGATCAATCCAGAGTCTTCTGCAAATTATTTGGAGTCAGAATAGTAATCTAAGACAGACGCTGGTGATTTACATTTTCATAAATAAATAGTTGGACATGGTTCCCTACTTCTAACTGCGTCTTTTTTCTGCTGAATCACAGCAAATTCAGAACTCATTACTCTCTTACCTCTTCTTTCTCTGGCTTTTGTAGGGCTCTCCACTCCTCAGTCACATGACTAAAATCAACTTTATTCATCTGCACTCTCACATCTCCAATGGCGTCGTGTTTGGAGAAGCGGTCAAAATCATAAACAATCATAACAAGTGTCTTCCCACCCAGCTCTGTGTATGGAACCTGCAGAAAGTAAAAGTTTTGCTATTTTATATCACTGACACAGATTCCTCTTTCAGGCATGTAGAATATGGACTTTGTCCGGGGATCAGAGATTCTTTGAAACATTGTTTGATTTAATGTTAGTTTTACTCATAATGATAAGAAGTGAATAAACCTTTGTTTCTCACAGCTGATCTTGGAGTACACCTGACCTTCACAATGTTGTTTCTAACCCATCAGCTATCTAACAAGCTCTTCCTAAGTTCAATGCCTGTGTAAGAGTAGTGGTATAGAGGTTGGGCGTGGCACTAAACTTAAAAATATAAAGAGAAGCACATATCCAGTGACTGCCAACTGTCAGATGCAAGTTTTAGACTTTATTGTCTCCCTTCTTGATTCAGAGCATCTGTGAATGGTTAACAAGGAGCAATTATTCTGAGAAGCACAGGGTCCTACCTTAAAAGTGAAGTGCTCATTGAAAGTGGGGTTGAGGGTCTTTCGATGAATTTTAGTCTCAAACTTCTTTTTCTTGTCTGGGAGGAGATAGAGCTTGACATATGGATCAGATGTTCCACTCATATCCATGGCAGCAAGGTCTTCTGCCTGGATAACACCTACAACAAGCTGAGATACAGACAGACAGAAAAAAGAATCAAAGGAAAGCAAAGAAATTAAGGGAATTTTTGTGATTTTGTAGCATCTGATCAAGCAGTGTTAAAATTTCGTTCATACTGCGCTGTCTGTGAAGTTATAGTCGAGAGTAAACTGCAGTTTTCCCCGTTTTTCTTCTTCCTTAGGCTCCTCCTTTTTGTCCTGAGGTTCAGAATCAGATTTCTGATGCCCAGTCTGAAAACACATTCACTGTGCAGTCAGTTATAACAACAGAAATACCGGGCCAGCTGCACAGAATGACCACACATGTTCTAAATGACAATTTTCATAAATATACTGTCACTTGACCTGTGCAAAGCCCTCCTCTTTCAGTGCTGACATGCCAATACTGTCTTTTCCACTCTTCTCTTTCCCATTTTTTTCTTTTTTTCTCTTAAACACAAACTTCCTACATATGCAGAAGCAGCAACTGAGAATGAGGAGAACGATGATAAATCCTAGCGCCACCAAAGCCCAAGAAGGAACTGAAATCATATAGAGAAGAAACAATTACACAGGAAGAAAATGTGTTCTCAGTAATGCGTGTGTCTGGGTGAGATAGAGAGTGAGAGAGATAGACTGATTGCAATGTATGGGTTTTCTCACAGGGGATTTTGTGGAGCTCATTCAGAAATTTACTCCGGATGAAAGAGATGGACTGTCCAGGTTCAGCCTGAGCTGGGCCCCCAGTGGACGGCGCTTCAGTTGGTCTGACTGCCTTTGATCCATTCAGGCTCTGAGCAGGACTGGCAGATGCAGGAGGCGGAGACACCTGACCTTTCATATTGCCCCCATGCATTCTGCAAATAAATATGAATGAACCTTAAACACTAGCAGGGATGGGCAATATGACTATGTTTTCATTTTTATCACATCATAGTGATATATGACTGTACATAATATGAGGTGGTGATAAATGATTGGATGTCAGCCCATTATGCAGTTGTTTTCTATTGTTGTTATCTTTTATTGAGTTTTAAATTGATTATGTTTACATGCACACCCACTTCTCAGCCTACAGCAGTTTTGCCCTATCTGTTCATGCTGCAGTTCTAAAAAAAAATAGCCTGGACTGAGGCTGCCACAGGGCAGCCAGTCAGATCAAAGACAATTTACATATATTAGTCTTAAATACACAGCAACAAAAACAGCCTGTTTAATTTTGAGGGATAAAAAGAAATTGAGAAATGGTCACTTAAGCATGGATATTGATGCAGACTACCGTTGTATACTGGGTATACAAGCTCACACAAATGTGTGTGTGTGTGTGTGTGTGTGTGTGTGTGTGTGTGTGTGTGTGTGTGTGTGTGTGTGTGTGTGTGTGTG
>JBBPDC010000019.1:6129813-6154366 GCA_037974485.1 Hemigrammopetersius urotaenia
TAATTTTCTGAGATACTGAATTGGGGTTTTCATTAGTTGTCAGTTATAATCATCAACATTAAAAGAAATAAACACTTATATATCACAATATATCAGTCTGTGTGGAATGAATGTATACATTATACAAGTTTCACTTTTTTGAATGGAATTAGTGAAATAAATCAACTTTTTGAGCAGCGGGTCAAAAAGCCTGTGTCAAGGGTGTGAGGGGTCTGTGGTGACTTATCGTGCCCGTTTCCTGGTTCTTGAGCGGTACACTTCCTAGATACTAGGAGGTTAGGAGGGCGCAGATTATCTTTATATTAAGACTGCACAGACACACAGAGACAAGAACAATGTAAATTATGAAGTAGAAATGAATCTGAATAAAAATCTGTAGAAAAAATCTCAATATGAACAACACAATGCTACATACACAAATGCTTGGTATAAATATTATGGGTAAGTAATGTAGTTAAGTTAATTACTAGCGTTTATTATTGCACTTAGTAGAGATCAGTAGTACTATTGACATAAGTAGTGATATTCACATGGTAAAAGTATTGCACATTAGATATTGCACATAATGATAGTTTTAGCACCTGAAAAGAACATAGCACAATATTGCACATGATAGACTATTGCACATCATAGCAAAATGATGCACATAGTCATAAACATAATGAAAGTTATTAAAACCCAGACATTATGCAACAAGAGGCTATCTTACTAACAAGATTGTGTTTCTGAGGTCTGTTCACGGTTTTACAGCACCAGCAGTATGAAGTATTACCACACTGTAATTACGTAGAACATAAGAAAATAATGGAAACCTGTGAATCTTGGTAATTGATTTTGCAAATGCTTTAGACCTTCAGTTTCTACACTAAATATTTGTGTGGAAGAGGGGCCCTCTCTCATTTTCTCCTGGTTAAGATGTAAACAGCCATTCAGAGTAATTAGAGTTGTTGGTTGTCGAGAAACACCTGCCAAACAGAATTATTGACAACAGTGAAGACAAGATGCCTGAAGCATTTGATGTCTTTAAAGCTCTCTCTCAGAAAGTTATTAACTGAAATGGTTGTTCCCTGGTGCTCAAGGCATTGTTTTCATTATTGCTAAGGTCAGGTCTGAACTGTACTACTAATATTCTGTTGTATTTATTTATTTATGCATACAGGGAGTTACATTCAGGGAACTAAGGAGAAAAGTAAGGCAAAACAGTTACCATTAAATTCTGTTAAATTCTGCAATATTGTGCAGTGATCTTATCGGGTGCTAATAAATTATCTTATCGGGTGCTATATGTGCAATAGTCTTAACATATGCAGTATCATGTGAAGTTTAATAGTCTTACCAAATGACCATCGCTCCTTATCATTCTTACTTATCTACTGCTGATCTCTACTGCATGCAGCAAAATGCTCCTAACCACGATTTGTATCTTTAGTAATTCACCTAACTGTAATCTATAGTATTAAACCTCAGTATTTGTTGAGGTTTTTCTGCTGAGATTTTACTGGATTTATTTACATGTTATATTTTATATTGTTCTTGTCTCTGTGTCTTTGCTGCCATAACACGAAGTTTTCTCTGGAATCGATAAAGTTTTGTGATTCTGATAGCAAAAAAAATTACGGGACAGATTTGTGTGCGACAAGATGCACATTTTAGATGAATCATAATTTTTGAAGGCAATGATTAGCCCACTCTTCAGACACCAGAGTTTGTTTATGTTTGTGTCCACAGAGAGACATGTCTGCAGCAGAGTGTACGGCCCTTCATTCATGCCTTAGTGTAGTTGGAGCATTGGAAAGTGTGGTACGTCGCTGTGTTGGACCAGATGGTGGGAGTGTACTCTTCACCAAAGACACTGGAGAGACTCTTATCACCAGGCATGGGCAGCGCATTCTCAATACGTTACATCTGGACCACCCTATGGCCAGGTATTTAAGAACACTCTTTTACTCTTGAATTAGATGAGTAGTTTGAACATTTTATCTCAGCTAAACATTGACATTGTCAAAACTGACCATACTCGACACATGATCATATGTTTTACTTGTAAACATGGTTAATACTTCTGTTTATTCTGCTGGCTTGTTTGTGTTCATGTTTTAGAATGGTTCTGGACTGCGTGAGTGCACATAATCATATCACGGCAGATGGTTCTAAGTCCTTTATCCTCCTGCTGGCTGCGCTGCTGCGAGGAATTTGTGACTCTGCGAACACCAAAAAAGCATCCTGGAACCTGGCCACCCCCAAAAAACTGGCCAATCAACTTCTGACCTTGGGATCTAAGGAGCTGGATGTTATCATTGCAAATGGTGTTGTTTTTCACGCTTCATTGCTTTTTGGCGTCAATGGATATAGACTGGAATGTGGAGTCTTGCCTGCTTTGGTAGGAGGATACCTTGCAGGAAGAGTTGGAACTGGTCAGGCTGAGGTTCTTGTACCTCTTCTTTGTGAGCTCTTCAACAAAGTAAGTCATGAACAAGACAGTATTACGGCAGAAGCAATCAAATTCCTCCACTCAAATTTCTCCTTGCTGCATGCTAAAGTTCCAGGACTTTCTATTGGCTGTTCACAAGTTGTGGAAGGTCTTGTCCTTGCTTGTGATTGGTCAGTGTGGAAAGAGACTGAAGGACCAGTAAAAGCGCTGGTTGTTTGTGATAGTCTGGATAAACCCTTGCTTGCTATGGGCGACAATGTGACTATTTGTTTTCAGCAGGACTGGTTGCTTCGTTTTGAGAGCGTATTGGAACAGAGGTTAGCAAGGTTACTGTGCCTCCGCGTGAGCGTGATATTGTCATCTGTGAAGCAGCCAGAGTGCGTATTGGAATGGGCTCGGCTGAACAGCATTGCTGTCCTGGAGTGCTGTGACTCAGAGCAGCTGGATCTGCTATGTGAACTTACTGCTCCTGAAACGCTCCCTATGCAGCCTCTGCTGCGCAGCATTACACTAACCTTCTGCAAACGCCTGCAGCTAGGAGGATGCAGGTATGCTCACTTAGGGATTCTTCCACATTGCTCTGTATACACACACACACTTGTGCTCTGTGCACCCACTCCTGGACCACTGGAACAGTGCGTGTGTGTAAGTCAAGGCGTCTTCACAATGCTCCAGTATCTGTGTCAGTCAGTGCTCAGAAAGGAGCCACAGTCAAATGAAGCACACTCTTCTAATAACTCACATGCATATCAGATAGAGTGGGGCAGCCTCACTCAGACACATGATCAGTCTCACATGTCTATTCTGCTTCCTGACCATCCACAAAGCTCTTGTTTGGACAAATCACGGGGTTTCATTAAGGAGTTTTGGGATGGAATTTTAAAAGCTGGTGGAGTTCTTCCTGTGGCTGGAGCATTTGAGTTCCTATTACATCACTCTTTGTTGAATTGCACTGACCGTGGTGATACAGAGAGTCGAAGGCTTCTTGCTGAAGCCATATTGTGTGTTCCTAGATCATTTCTCTCCCAAAGACCCAGATATTTTCTGCAGCAGCAGGCACACTTTATGAGTAAGCTGGAGCTTCTGAGGACAGGCCATATGCTTAGTGAGCCAAGGTCAGGGTCAGAGTTAAGGTTTGGGTTGGGGCCAGCAGGATCAAGGTCTTTGTGTGTAGAGCCAATCTGTAGTAAACACCAGTTGGTGGTGTCTGTGCTGCAGTGTCTGAACAGGCTGTTGTGTGTGGGAACTATACTGCATACCTGTACTCCACTGCACAGATCACTTGAGTCAGTCTCTGATAGTGAAAAAGAGGACATGTGACGCTGATTGACCACTTATTCTCAGAAGTACTGCTTATTTAAAGCCACCAGTACTAGAGGACATACAGCGAACTCCAACCTTTTTACACATTCCACCTTTTTACTCCTAGTGAAAATGGTTCTGTATAGTACTGAATAAGGTTCTTATTTATACATGACAATTATGAAACTCTGAGTGTTATATAAAATCATTTTCAACAGTCCTTAAAGACCTATAAATAACTGTAGAACTATGCAAAACATGTAAAGAACAAGCTATGAATTAAACATTAGAATCTTTTTAAGAGTTGTTAATGGGTCTACATGTAATTGCTGCCTGTACTATAGAAGCCCTGAAGAATTTGTTTTATAAGCAGGGATTGACATAAGCAGTACGCATGCAAGAATTGTCATATGTGGTACAACAAATGCGCCCCTAATCTGAGTAACTCCATACTCAATCTCTTAGTACCACCACTCAGGAAAGGAAAACCTTAAGAAAAATCACAATGACGTTTAAAAAATATGGTTCCTGCCGGTCCGCGGAGTCTTCACTTCTACACCAATCAAAATTCAGGCCCGCCCCCACGACTTCGTGGCCTGCTCCGATATGAGACCTGTTCACCAGTCCCGAGAGGAGTGATCTACCCCTGCTCCATGGATCTGAGCGAGACGCTACAGCAAAAATATTATGTCAACCCCTGTTTATAAGGGTGTAGCAATGTACAGTGCTCTGCAATTTGACATGCAGATTATACAGTCAGAGATGGGTTCAAATGTGTTTTTCCTTGTCATTTCTATGTCATACTATTCTATTTCAGATTACAGTGTATTGCCATCCCTTCTCAAACACCTATGTTTCTCATGGGTCCCTCAGGACTGTCAGTGGTTAAGATCTGCTTTTTATAGGATTAACCATTTTTACATGTATTACACAGTTACAGATTCATGGTTGTAATTGTTATGGGATATTAAACATTGCCTCAGTCATATAACATTGTTTGTTACTTTGATTCTTTAGAGCATCAAACACATCTTTGCAGTTTTGCATTGAATTTAAATACCTAAGTATTCAGTCTTCACAGTTGGAAGTCAAAGGCATGATTTTCCAAAATCTAGACTGTGGATTGGCCATTTAGTTTAGTGAGCATTTTATTACACCAGTCTGTAATCTATTCAAAAACTTGTCTGAGTTAGTTAAAAACATGGCAATGTAACTGTGAGTACTGGAGTTTACATTTTTAGAAGATCTTTTACTGGCCTTTACTCAAAAAGGTTACAGAGATTAGAACTAGAGTAAATAGGTTGGGTACATAATTTGAATGCTGCTATAGCATTAAAAAGTAGATTGTGCCATGGACATGGTTAATTGATCAAATTAAGACATATTTTGCAATTATATGTATTTTTGCAATTTTGTAAAAACAATTTGCCATTCTTCTCTCTCAGTATATGTCCAGCTCATCCCAGAAATCACAGAAGTGGTCCCTGTTGCCATGCTGAGGGTGAGACTGCAGAGTTAAGTTTAGTACGGGCCAGTTTTCTGTGGATGTGTACCGAGGCCAGGCAGGGAGCCGTTTCTGCCTGCAGAAAGGTGTTTGCTGACTGCGGGAGTTTGGGTCTCCAGAGTGGGCGAAAGCACCCCAGTAACATACCATCCGATTGGCCAGTTGAGTCTCCTGAGCTGTCAGCGTGAAGTTGGTAATGGGAGCAGAGTCAAACAGAAAGGGAAGTTCTGCCCCATGACAGGCGTGATTAAAACAGAAAGTAAGCCCTGCCCATATGCTGGGATCAGATGGAGAGTGGTCAAACACATACATCCATACAGCTCCGCCCAAACTTACTGCGGAGCGAGCAGACTGTTGCGCTGGACACAGGAAGACGAAATCTGTCACAATCTGGGAGACGAGACCAAAATCAGATTTGGATTCAGAATTTAAAGGGTTCATAAAATGACATCTTTATAAATGAATATGTAGCATTTTTTTTTACTTTATAAGCTTTATAAAACATTTTTCAAACCTACCATTCTATTTTTGTTTTTGTGCTCATGAGACTGATACCTGTGCTGATGCAATACTCTGGCTGCCCTATGTAATGGGCTGAAAAACTCCTTATAACTTTAACATGAATGGATGGGCATAAACAGCTGTGGACTAAATAAGCAGATATAAATAAAAATGTTTGAAGACTTTGCAATAATTTGCAAATTAGGCCTGGTAAATAAATGACACGTTCTGAGACTTGTTAAAGTGCTATGCTAAAATACATGTTTAAGTGGAATGGTTAGTATGGTGGTGTCTCACCTGTGAGAGCATGATACGTCTGTCCTGGTTGTGGTAAAGAGGAACGTATTTGTAGAGGATGCGAAGAGCGTGTTGTTTGAAGATGGCTGTGGTGTAGACTACGCATTCCATCACAGATACTGACTCTGTGAATACTCCATAAACAAAAATGACTCCCTCTTCAGATGTAGTGCCTGCAAGGATACATATATATGTCAGCCTGTCGGATCTGATAGTAAGTGATACTTCTTTCTTACAGAGAGTAAAGCTGACATGGTTACGTTTTACTTCTCATGTAGTCTGGTGAAGACAAACATCATCTCTAGTGTTGATAGATGTATAAAGACCATCCACTATGTTTAATAAGTTACTCTTTACTTGAGAAAATTGTGACTTGGCACCTTTTTTACTCCCACTCGTCTTTTTTTTACTTTCCCTGAATTAGTTACAGACTACTCTGCCAACCTCTGCTGATAGTTGCATGTTCACTAGTAGAACAGGTGATAGACCAAAGTACACAGGGGTTGGTGAAGTGTGTAACAAACCTAGTATGACTGGCTTATGGCTTTGCCAGTGGCCCTTTTGAAAGGCCACAATTGGCTGCTCCTTAATCAACTGTCCATCAATAAATGGACCCCAGGTCTCGAACATCTCCAAGAAGCGGAAGGGGTTGATGATTTTAGAACCTTCAAACAGACATAAACGATGATGAGGTGTGCATATATGCACAATAATAAGTTTTATAGGGCCAAAACTCCACTATGTACCTGCTTTAATTTGAGCTTTGAGGATGGTGTGTGAACTGAGGGAGCGAAGGCATTCCATGTCAGACACTGAACAATTAGTCAGTCTCACAAAGTCCCTGCCCAATTTCATAGCATCCCACCTGCAATATGAAAGTCACCACGTTCATCATTATCATTATTCTCATCTGAACTGATTTAATAGAGTGAAAGGTGTGTGTGTTTGCATATGTGTGTGGTAGCTTTTGGTTTGTTTGTGGTACCTGCTTTTGAGTGGGATGGAGAATGGCTGGCTCTGGATGGCAGCATGCCTGAATAAAGGCTCACTGATCTGCATCATCAGATGCAGAGAAACTGACTGGGCTCCAGCGCTCTCACCAAACAAAGTTACCTATACACACACACACGCACACACACATTCAGTTGCATTTACACCATTATCAGTTACACAAAATATATTTTTGATAACATAGTGATATTTTTTTAATTGTGTGAACAAATTGTAGTAGATAAAATGTACCAGCAATACAATGGTGCTACTTAAAAAGACAATGTTTTTTCTGCAAAAAATAAGTAAAAAACAAAACAAAAAATGCAGACTAAGTGACTGGAAAATGCAAAACATTTAGTAAGACAGCATTCACCATTATGTTACTCCTACCACCACCACCACCTCTACCACTATCACCTCTACCAATTATAGTATTCTCACACACACCTTGGATGGGTCTCCTCCAAAGGCAGCAATGTTCTCCTGTACCCACTGCAGTGCTGCCTGCTGGTCCAGAATTCCATAGTTCCCCACAGCAGAATTCTGAGGATCTTTCCCTGTCACAAGGAACCCAAACGCTCCTGTATAACACACATAATAATGCATTACAGATCTGCTTACAGTAAATTTTTACACACCTAATTATGTTTTCATAATCTAAATAATTTGAAGATTCTGTCTTTACCCTTTGTATGTTTTTCTTCCCTCAAAATGCTAACAAAAGTAGTTTTCATCACTGAGCACTATACTGAGCATATGTGGAAATCTCCAGTCCTGATGAAACAACATCTGAAGTAGCTTCTCATGAAGATTCTTGAGAGACGAAACAAGAGTGTGCAAAGCTGCACCAGGTCCACATTTAAATTTTATGTAAAATATTGTGGTTTAGCATTTGTTCTAGTTTTGAATTGACACTTTTTAGACCTATTTCAGAAAATTCTTTTATGTTGAGTAAAGATAGCATATCGACATCAAATTATGTCTGTGTCAGGCTGATATCATCAGAAAATGAAGGGAAAAAATTGGGTAGTATAAAAATATATTGGTCAATACTTAAGGTTTCAGAAAAAAAACATGGGGAAAACTGCTTGCCCTGTTGTACACATATATATTAATCTGAAATGTGTGCCTCACCTAAGCGATACTCCATATTTACAACCAGGGTGTTGCTGTAGTTGCTGATGAATCGCCCATCATACAGCGGTTTAGAGGCGGAACCAGCAATGAAGTCCCCTCCATGAATCCATACCATGACAGGCAAGGCCGTGAGAGCCGGCTTTGAAAGATCCACACTCACAGGAACAAACACATTCAGATACAGGCAGTCCTCACTCGTCTAAACACACATGCACAGGGATACTTATTACTTTAAATGTCATTGCATGTGCACTTCACTGGCTGCACTTCTATTTTCTTTTAGCATTAATCTCCAGTAATTAATAACATCAACATTACTACTACTACTACTTCTACTACTACTACTACTACTACTAATAATAATAATAATAATAATATTAATAAAAGGATATATATAAAAAGGATATATTGTTTATAATCGTTTCTACTGGTTTATAAACTATTGGTATATTACTTTTTCTTGTAGTTTTCTCCTGAAATCCATTAAAAAGGTTGGGAGGTTTTATGGACCCTGAACAGTCATCATTCATTTTCATTCATTTTTTTGACAGTTTTCCAATCCCTCTCTAGTCCCGAAGGCAACCAGACAGACATAAGCATTGCAAGATGTATGCCTTATATTGTGCAGTTGTCAGACAAGTAAAATTAAACTAAAATGTCAGAAAGAAATAATTATTACTCCTTAGATAGATAGATTACCTTTGGAGGACACATTTGAGAGAACTCCCCAGCACAAGCTTGCACACAAGCTGGTCGAGGGAATGTGGCATCATATGGCTGCGTCCATGGTGACACAGGTTCAGGAGGAGTCCAGCGTTTTGGGCCTAAAGGAGGGGCTGCATACGGAATGCCGTAAAACACATGAGCTTTGTCCAAGGTGAGTCCACAGACTGGTCCAGAATGTGTGACCACAACAGGGCCTTTAATGGAGTTTGCCTTATTTCTTTCATCAAGCAGTGTATCATCTTTATTCCACATAACTCCATTCAACTCAGTATCAGCTACGCTGTTACGTTTTGGCTCCGTATTATCGTTTATAGCATTATCAATACAATCAACTTCATTGCATTTATTATCAGCATAGTGTACTGAGCGTACAGCATTTAGTTTATCATCATTTTTTTTCACACTCGAATAGGTAAATGGAATGCCAGAATCAAACTGTTTACTTTCACGCCTGAGTTTATCTTGCTGCCCACTGTGTGGGTCAGGCAACTCAGCATCATTAAGTCTGCCATTGTAATCACTGTCCTCAAATGTGCCATAACTCTCAAATGTGCTAGAATGTGGAGTGTTTTGCATGTGGTTGAAAGTCGTGCTCCGTGCTCCTCCAGTCTGTGTGGTGTAACGCCACTGAGTATGTGTGAGATGAGTGTGTGTGAGTCGTGAGTCCTCGCCTCCCTCTTGTCCCCCACACACCAAGTCTGGTGTCACCATGGAAACCAGCACGACCAAGGTTACTCCAGCGACCAGCGAGACCATGATGATGATGATGATCACTCCGTTCCAGCTGATCACACACTAAGGAAGCCCGTTCCAAAAAAGAGGTCTGCTTGCCCACACAGTCACACACTCACACATGCACACACTTACGCACCAGCCCTTGTAATTTAGATCCTCTCAGGCGTTCTTGTTTATTCCAGATCTGAATCACCACTTCCTGAATTATCCCAAAACCTTTGCATGAATGTTTTCCAAAACATCCTGTCGCTGCCGCTCACTCCAGCCCTCAAACAGAAAGACTGAAGTGTGTGACGGAAATAAGTAAGTGTGGTGAAACTGGACTCTGTCCCATTGAATTTCTCGTGACATCAATGAGCTTGGTTGACCCACATACACACGCACTCTCTCTCCCCTCCTCTCTCTTACACAGACACACACCAGTAAACAAGGATGCCTTTGTGGAACAAATCAGATTACAAATCTGCACACAGTTCCTGAAACCACTTGCGTGCACATTCATACTGATACATTTGAACATATCATCCACATTCACACAACTGACTGATGCAAAAATATGAAAGAAACCAAATGTATGACACAGATTAAGTACTGCACGTAAGGAAACGTGTGTTTTGTCTTTGATTACATTAGTGGGTTTGTCTGAAAAATGTGTGTCATATGTCCTTAGATAACATTGTTAGCTCAAATGCATTCCTACCACTCTGGGCGATGCACGAAAAGTCCTTTTTGTGAGAGTGATCATGACTTCTTTTCAAATATTCCTGCTTTTATATTTAGGTATAATATGAAAGAAGGCTGGCCATGCTGAGTGGCTGTGAAAATCATTGTGTCCCAAACAAAAAGACATGATGTAAGTCGTGATATCGTTAGTGCTCTGAAAACACTGGGTTGTTGAGTGATTGCTCAGAAGTACTAACAAGCAGCTTTTTAAGATCATGACTCATGTGTTCACGCTGTTCTCACTGCCTACAGAATGCTATACGTACAACTGTCTCCATGGAGACAGTAAAACCTTTGCCGATGCAAAGACCAGGCAAATGAAGCAATTAATTTATTGCAACATTCGTGACACACTGGTCACAGGGGATATCAGCCACCAAGAATGCTGGAGAATTCACCCAGGGAGAGTCAGCTTTGACACATGGGGAAATATACTGATCTGTGTTTATTTTTACAAGTGTGAATATGAAAGTTCTAAAGTTCCATACAGTTTTTCATAAGTTCTGTGAATAAGACAGGTACTGGAAGGTGATCTACAATCAATAGGGCAGAGAACTCTATTCGGTGGGGGTGGGTGGGGGGATGGTAGTCACTGAGAAGGAAGGTGATGCATCAGTCCTTTACAGTAGGGAGGATGCCACACACATGACTCAGTGTAGCGCTAGGTCTTCATAACATTCCCCCATTAATAGTTGACTGTTAAAATAAGGCCAAAACAGCTTGGAATTGGAATGACTGTGATTTCAATGTGTTGCATAATAGTACAGAAGCCAACACAAGCCAACTGGGAGCTGCAGTCCAGCGCAGGGCAGCAAGGGGGCAAGTCTGTGAGCTGAAGACTTCGGGCCAAATCCCCAACCAGGTGACCAGTCATATCCTGCAGGAAGACAGTTATTTATTAGCAAGATATTTTAGTAAGAGTAAATATTAGCTCAAATGAATAGAACTAGCTTAAAATTAAACACGTACATTCCCTGACTCACATTCTAAGGCATATTATTCGTAAATTACATGTAAAGTATGTATACATACATGCAAACTGTGTTATTTGTGTGAGGAAGGGAAGCATGGTTGGTCCTGGGCATGTAAAGTGTTAAAATATTTAATAATCTCAAATAGACTGGTTTATAAGTGTAGAACAGTGTTTTCTAATCAGTCATCAGAAACCCCCCAAATGGGAAAATGTGGACATTTTCTGGGTCCAAAAGGACCAGGAGAACCACTAGTGCTAAACATTTCACAAGAACCAAGAAGAAATGTTACAACAGGCCATAAGAGAACAAAGATAGAAACGTATGGATTATGATTGCTGTGAGAGTGGTAGGAGAGTTGTGTCACTCAATTCAGAATGCTATTGGTGCATTATTTAACAACAAATATGTCCTTTAAATGCTTTCACAGATCAGCTGTTAAAAGGAGTGAATTGATGTAATACATTTCAAAAAGGGATACAGGTGACAGGATGAATGGAGCATTCCTTGTACTTTTTTAGAGGCATGACCATTTTATGACGATCAAATGATTTTGAGGCAGCTGGTGGGCTGGTGGTTAGAGAGTTGCTCCTGTGATCTGAATGTTGTAGGTTTGAATCCCAGGACTATGTATGTCACTATTTAGCAAGGTACCATCCCCACATGCTGCGCCATTGTCGGCTACTCACGACTTCACTCAGGCGAATTCGTTAAATGCAGTGGACAGATTTCACGCTCTTCACACGGTGTGCTGTGGTGTGTTCAAGTGTGACAAATAGTTCACTTTCTAAACAGATAATAATAGTAATGTGGGAATGAAAATATGATTGTAGTTGTTCTTACTGCACATCTTATCTTGGCATTTCTCCGTACCACAGCTACTGCAGGCAAGGCCCACTATGTATGGAGGAAAGCCAAACATATTTCCACTGGGACAAAACAGATAAACAATGATATCACCATCAAACCATTAGCAGCACAATAGAGAAGAGCCACATATTGTCAAAGTGCTGAGTGCTGAGGCCTCCTCATGAGCAAACAAACAATGGAAAAGAAAGAAAAGCCAACAAAAAAAGAATTACAGATAGTTGTCTCTTCTGTAAGAACTTTGAAAGACCACTTAAGGTAAGAATAAGATAAGCTCCATGAAATACACAAAAATATCAAGTTTGAAATTATACTGACATTGACTGCAATTGCATTTATGTCTCAATAACAGTGTTGTATTTTACTATAGTTTACTTACGGATCACCATAGTCACACACAAAAATAGTTGACTCCGGATTACTAGAGAAGTTGTCAATCCCTCTAGAACACACATGGACAGCGCAGCCAAACTTATAGCTTGTTGCCCACATCAGCTGAAAAACACAAATCACTTTCATTTAACAGGAAATGCTCTCTGTCATAGTGAGAACACTTTTATAGATTATTAAGAATTCTCAAGCCATTAACAAATGTGTTAAAGCTAACCTGTGTGTAGTGGCCACAGACCCTGGCACAGCTGTGATTTCGTAGTGTGTGGTCAGCACCGTTTCTCTTCCAGCTGTGGACAGCTGACTCCACTGTGAAGGCTGAATATGGAGCTCCCAGCCAAATGTTCTCCCCGACCCGCTGGAACTCAGGGTGGGCCTGGACCGTGTGCTGCAGTACAGGATTATGGGAAGCCCTGCAATGTCTGGCCCAGGAGCGGGCACCTCTCGCCAATGTATCGTCCCATGTCTGAGTGCAGACACATTCACACACACATGCACACACTAACATTGAGTTCCTTCTGAATTCTGCTCCTGTTCGTTTTGAAAGCCGGTGATTCAGTGTTGGTTTTGTTCAAATGTGACTCATTTCAAAAGTGATTTCAAACTCTCACCAAGCATTCCTCCTCAACTTTCTGAGCTGTGTTTGTCACTCACTCTGTGTCAGGCTGTCAGGCTACGTTTCCTGCTATTAAGCTAAAGTGGAGATATGATATCTCAAAGGTATTTACATCTACTGAAATAAAGCTAAGGCAGTCACCCAAGACACTTCCAGTATCACAGCTCTCGATAAATTGTCCTGTCATCTGAATGCCAAACTGCAGAATCAATTTACCCTGTACTTTAAATAATGCTTACAAATAATGTAGTATGGTACATAATACTTAAGCGTATCCTATGTGAAGTCTCCCCACTAGACTTGATCTAGACTTTTTAGATCAAGAAACCCCTTCCCTTATAATACAGACAAGATATAAACCTTTTGAAAACAATCCACACAAGGACAATAAAGAAACTTTCCACCCTACAAGCAACACACCACATTGCCATGACAACTCCAGAGGTCGCTGAATTTAGTCAGAGTCGTTTGCTAAACTGACAGAGTATATTTTCACCAGGGTTATCTATCCTGCCTCTAGAATTAACCCTATATCAACATAATTGCAACCAACACAGTATACGAACCAGCCATTAAGAAAGAAAGAACGTATCAAAGTTTCAAATGTGTTCATGACTTCCACCTGAACACAACATATTACATCATCACGGTTCAGTCTTTCCATGTTGTCAGGCAGGAGTTGTGTTGATGTAATATATTTTATTAATGTGCAGACGAGGCACATATTTGATTTGTGAATTCAGTGCTCCACTGTTTGACAGTGCTGGTGTCAATGATCACATGTAAAAGCAGATCGATCATGTGATGAACAGTGGTAAACGCTCACCATTAGACGCATGCTGGCCGCAGGGTGAGAAATGCGTACTCGGTGCGAGTTGTGCGCCTGCACGCACCTGCGGATGAAGTTCGGGTCTGTGATGTCCGGCAGCATGAACGTGAGGACCCCCGGGAGTCCCGAGAACAGAACCGTGATCCACAGCGCGAGGGAGCCGAGCAGGTCCATGACTCTGGTGCGGGTGTGCGCGGGTGATGAGTGTGAGGACTGATGCGCTCACTGCGCTGATGGAGCTGATGATGAGAAACAACACCACCCACCACATCACGATCAAACGAGAAATCTGGAGTCCTCTCTCTCTCTCTCTCTCTCTCTCTCTCTCTCTCTCTCACTCTCAACCACATACACACACGTGCGTGGCTGTGTGTATTTTTGTAAATGAGTCTATAATAAACCTCGAACCCTCTCTCCACCACATACACACACATACAGATATACATATAGTCTTAAAAAAACATTTATGAAGTGAACAATGCACAAAATAAATGTAACATATAAAGATGTTATATACGTATTGTTATCATTATTCCCCCGAATAAAACAATGATAAAATATTTATGTCTAGTTTTTAAGTTTCGATGCAAAATATTATGTTTGGATGGACAGAAAAATGCAAGGCCTGGCTTTTGGTGAAACTGGGTAGTTGACCTTTTGTTTGTAGTGGTTTATGTCTAGAAAAGAAATGCATGAAAGAACACTTCACAAATACATATCAGAAACACGCGAAAATAATGCCTCGTGGTGACGCCTTTAGTCACGTGGGTTTTGTTTGTGAAATAAACCATAGCAACACGTCTCGATTTGCAGACACCGGACAGTTCAGAAGAACGAACAAAGTAGAGATAAACACAGTCGAAATGGATCGACCTTCACGCGTGAGATCTTTCACTGCACATGACAGATCCTCACCTCAACTTCAGGTAACGGGGAGTGTGAGTATTTACAACAGCCTGTTGCTCTGTTTGACTTGATGGCTAACAGATCGTAATTCATTTTATGCGTTTTCTGTTTCTATAAAGAGCCAAGTAAGTGGACCGACCCGTGGCCCACGTCCTAAAGAGTAAGTGTGAGACGTTTCACCTCATTTTCTTGTAGAGTGTGTGATCAGTAATCAGTAATCCCATCTTCGTCACTCCTGTACAGAGTTCCTGTGCTGGAGTTAGAGAGACTGGTGGACAGGAAAGACGAGGTGAGAAAATAAACCGATGCTAAGATCGCAGTGATAAAGAGTGATGCAGAGAGACTGTGTGTGTCCAACAATGAAAGAGTGAGTGTATGCGTCTTCTTTCAATCCCAAGGATGCTGCTTTCACACCAGTGGCTGGAAATCCATCAGGTCTGCTGTCAGGAATGAGTTGGGGTCCCGCAGCCTCAGCATGCCAACCTCAGGTTCTCTCGTCCACCAGGATAGTTTCAGTGCACTCTCTGTCAGATCAAAACATTGTAACTCCATGTTTATTTATTAACATTATCTGATTAAAAACTGAATATACCATTTGTTTTCTGTCAACATATCAGTTTGATTGGACCAGTAGAAATAATAAAATAAAACCTTACTTTGCCTTATGTTAATGTACTGGGTTTTGCTCCAATAAATTGTGATATATTCTTATTTCATCACAACTGTGTATGCAGTTCAAAGTTTATTTATATATTTTACTTAGAAATGGAATGAAATAGTGTCAGAAAGACAGATCGCCCGCTTGGGTTTTCACCAGTTGTTGAAGTCCAGCAACAGAGGCCAGCCACTGAACAGTCCACCTAGCAATCCCATGGAACCACCATACCAGACCCCAGATTCTACTGAGCTCAGCCAAATTCAGACTGATGCCAACCACACCAGAACCAAGAAACTGGAGGCAGTGAGTAATTCCTGCTTAGTCAAGATTGGGTGTTTTAAAAACTGTTGATGTGACTAACAGAGTATTAATGTTAATGTAACATAGCTGCACTATTATAGCCAGATGTGCATTTGCATTAGTGAAGCCTATAGTAACACAGCACTGAAATGAATGCTTATGGTTGTATGTTTTCATCTTTTTATTGGTGGTTAGATGATGTATTGGCTGTTTTGATTTCACATGACTACTTTGCTGTAGTGTTAATATATTCAAAGGTATGTTTGTAGGAGGGGCTAACTTTGGAGAAGAGAAAACAAGCTGTGATTGAACAGATGATGGTGGACCAACTCTCCAGGTGAGTTGCTTTGTCTTTCTCTTTCTCTGAAGCAGAGGTGACATTCTTACAAACAGCCCTGGTGTCTAGCTTTAGCAAATTAATTCCAGAATAAATGCCTCCTAGGGTTAATTACAACATGCCCATATCATGGAAAGCTGATTTTTTTACTCTCACTGTTAATCTAAGAACTGTTTGCTTTCCAATCCCAATGAAAACTGAGCTGCAAAAACAATTTATTGGCTTTGGGATGCCACAAATACACTGCACTTGTTTTTTTTATCCATATATTAAGTTTTCAATAGTTTAGCTGTCATCCAACCATACAAACACCATAGGCAGACTTCTGGCAAAACTACAAAAATATTTGGGATGTGTGCTCTTTAAAATTCCACTTCTGTGTAATGTAATGAAATCTGTGGGCTGATCTTGCAGGGCAGTCATCAGCGACCCAGAGCAGAATGCTGTAAACCAGTTCAGTGCCTCAGCACGCCATAGGAGGACTCTCCACCACACCATGTAAAACACAGACACACACCCGTCCCCACACTCAAGACTCCCAGTCTTTCACAGACACGGATACGTATAGTCATGTAGTAACATAATTAGATAATTTAGTACTGTTCTCTTACATAAGAATCACGGCATTTACAGGGTGAAGACTCAGAAATCTTTGACAGAGAATCTCTTGTCCCACAAACTCTGCTTTCATGCCAGAATTTTATCAAGGTAGACATAACTATTACTGTCTGGTATGTCAGTTTATCAAATGAAGTGAAATACTGAATGTGTAATAATCACTGAGTGTGCATGTGTTTTGTTCAACAGATGTGGACGTGAGGCATGTCGAGAGCTCATTGGGTTCTTCTTCACATGTGATCAAACTCTAACAGTATATGAGTATCGTAGCTTTGGAAAAAACAGGTTTTCATAATAAATGGAATTTGAAATGTATGGTTTACACTGTGCTTGGATGTTTAAAAGTAAATACTGGAGTATGAGGTTAACTTTTTATATGTTTTGTAGGTGCAGCGCACTGCCCTTTATTACTCGTGGTGTCTATAGGATCCGAGGAAGGCCTTACTGTCTAGCTGACTTCTCACGGGTAGAATGACTTATTATGAACATCATGATCATATCTCTCCTCTTTCTCACTCTCTCTTGCTTCCTCACATCCCCGTACACATAAATATGAACGCAGACAAGAAAACTCGACAACAGTCTTAACTATCTATGATTTTCTATATATCCTATGCTATTGTTTGTGTACTCAAGTGTAATCTAGTAAGCCTTCATGACATTCAACATTATGTAAAGTCTGTCTGTGTACATTTTGCAGGGTGCGGATCTGCAATTCAGTACAGATGTGCCTCACATGTCCAATAGTTTGAGACGGCAGCCGTATCTGACCCTGAGAGTTACCGATGTGGATGAAGAAGCCAAAAGAACACGGCAGTATGTACTCTCCCACAGACAAACAGTGCACACACATACAGTTTGTGTCCAAACATTTGTAATCACCTACTCATCTAGTGTTTTCCCTGAGGTATTATTTGTTTGTGCCTTTTTTTGCCTTGTTTTACACAATATGCAGATTATTGCTGTAAAGATTGATTGCAGTTAGCAACAAGAGCATTAGTGAGGTCAGTTACAGATGGTGGATGATTAGTTCTGCATCACAAACTCCACTCCAACACATTCGAGTAGTGTTGGATGGAGCTCCTTTAATCCAGAGACAGCAGTTCATCTGCTCTAGACTTCTGGGGATTTATACCACTCTAGCCAATGCTTGGCATTAGGCTCATGTGTGGTTACTCCAGAGTGTTGCATTCTATTGGCATAGATTTGTTGCCATGTGTGTGTCAAATTGGGTAACTGAATTTGCTAATTAGAAGAGTTGTCTACAAACCTTTGGACACAATAGGGTTCGGACCCTGTCCAAGGATTAAGTCTAGTCTTTATGTTCCTGTTTATAGAGAATCTCTCTTTAGAATGTGCCATCTGGACCAAGACTTGACCTGTAATACAATTGAGTACTCACCTAAATGTCCGTTGCTTTCTTGCAGGGCTCATTCTGGAGAAAGTGGTTATTGTCTTTCTGAAGAAGAAATCAGTGACCAGAAGACCCTAAGTGCAATACAAAGTTAATAAGTTAATATTCTCTAATATTTTTCCTGACACTAATCCTTTACACTATATCATTTCCCCCAAACGAATGAGGAAAAGAAGAAATTGTTGGATAAAATGAACGATCTTTGTTGATTTTTCAGTCGCTGTACATGATAGGCTGAGGGGTCATGCCATCCCAACTCTGATTGGCCTAGGGAGAAGACTGCAGAGTTTAGACCTAAAGCAGATTGGCCTCGTTGGCAAAGGCCAGCTCAGAGAATGCCTGATGAAGGAGCTGGGTCTTAGCCAACAGGTGGGATCAAATGCTGACAAAAAATAAGCCAGTGATCCAAGAAATATAACTCTATCAAGACTTATTATTTTTAGAAGGAGGACAATGATATGTACTTAATGCAGTTTGATTATATTGTGTGGGTGCCAGGACTTTGATGCTGTGTGCAGAGTTATGGGTCAGCAGGGAGGACTGATGGTGGACTACGCTAAATTGATGCGTGCTGTTACCGGGGAGATGAGCGAGATCAGAAAAGACATTTTTATGAAGGTAGCGTCGCAGATATAGCTCAATCATATGCTCAGATATTAGCATTTATGTATATATTAAATGTTTATAGTGCTGTTTTGCATTTCTCTGTTCATCTTCTAACAGGCTTATGCTAAACTTGACCCAAATAAAACTGGCTTCATTTCCCTGAGTGATATCAAGAAATTCTACTTGACCAAAGCGTCCCTGGAACATATCGAAACCCTGTCTGGTAAACTGCACACATAGAGTTCATATGCACTGCCAGCCTATAGGTGGAATACATTCAGTTATCCTCATTGAATCTTCATACACACACTGTCATTTAATGCTAATGTACAAACACCTTTGACTAAAATTTTATGACACAAACTTTCCATGTTCAAACTGCCATATTAACCATATTAACCCTATTAACAAATTTGTCTAGAAAGCAAATCATTAATAATGTAAATAACATTGGGTTTTATCTTTGATGACCACACTGTCCAAAGCACACTGTCCTGAGTCATTTTATTCCCTTTCATTTTTCATAATTTGCTTCTTTGGCACATATTCCCTCAACTGGGCTATTAAACACAGCACTTGCACAATGCATTGTAGATTGTTTTGTTATGGAGTGATCTCTAGCTGTGAGTCATTTTTATATTTGGCTGTTCATAGACATGGAAGCAAAAATAGACTTCCTGGTTTGTATGCGGGACACAGGAGGAGTCACTAAGAAGGATGTTTCTTATGCTGAGTTTGAGGATTACTATGAAGGGCTGAGCATTGAAATCCCTGACGATCAGGAGTACATCAACATTCTGAAGAGTACATGGAGCATCTGAGTTGTGTGACCAGTGAGTGTATTTATGTGTATATATCAGTTTATATGAATTAAGTTAGATGTGTACGTATCTTTGTGGACAAGATGCACTATAAGCATGCACTATAACAGCTTGGAGTACTGCAAGAGTGTTGTAACTTCTTAATTTTGCAAAAGTTATACAAGGAGCATCTTAGTGATTATGCAGTAAACATTGATGTTGTGTCAAGTAATGCTGGGCAATGATTAAATCTTTTAATAGTGTTTAATCGTATGTTTTTCTTCGATTAGTCGCATGGTTATACAAAATGATACAGTGAAGGGAATGTGGAGTGCAAACAAGGTTCAAACATGCAGTGTGAAGTGTGACGTGTAAGAAAAAATTAACCTTCTGTTTACAAGCCCATAGCTTAAACTGGGAGCTACAGAGCTCGGTTCATTTTTTTTTATATTCGACTTTCAAATTAAGTGTGAAAAACTTAAGACTTAAATTTTGATCCCATTACCTCATGTTTCTGAAGCCACTGCTTAAACAAGTGAGCTACATGGCTTACCACCAGTACCGCTTTTTTCCTGTATTTATCTTTCTGATTCCAAAATCATCTTTCCTGGGTTTGAAAGGAAAAAATATAAAGACAAGTCACTGAAGTGAGCCAATGGCCTAATGGTAACCTTCCCTTAAGGCAGGAAGACTGCAAGCCCATTACCGTCTGGCTCTCATAAACAATCTATGGTTCCATTTAAGCCCAAATCCAGGGGTGCCAAACCTCTGAGAAGCTGGCATTATGTCTAATATACATATACTGACACTAGGGGCAAATACTGACAGATACATACATAAAGGAAAGTAAAGTGGCCCCTTATAGTTTTTTGTTTTTGTTTTTACTCCTCACATCAGAGAGCCTTGGGTGTCCATGACCCTGTCATTGGTCCACTGGAACTGACCACTGACCAGGAGCCCCCCACAAGACCTGCTGCTCTGATGTTCTGACCCAGTCATCCAGATATTAGTTTTACAGTGACAGCAGTGTTTAACAGCAGTGTTCCCTTTAACACAGATATACAGCTGCAGTATTTCTTGTAAATCTCAACTTAAACATTAATGTAATAAAAACCAAAGCTTTTTGCCCCTGCCAGGGCATTCATGTTTTATCTAGTTTGTTATAGAAAAACAATATGATGAAACTAAATCATCAGAGTCCAGAGTATGGGGCGTGGAACCTTAATAGAGCTGCTACTATGGTTCCGTCCCCCATGCTCTGGACTCTGATTGTAACTTGTTTTTGGCAAAGAGGGACTAACTCCATTTGAAAGTCTATGTATCTGAATGCTGTGTCATTAAAGTACCTGCTGGTGTAACGTCAGGTGTTATATGAACAAAAGTAATGGGACGCCTGCCCCCAGTGCACCCATGAGCCCAAAAAAGCAACAAACTTTCAAAATATAATTATACATTGTATTAAATTATTATTAAATAACCGTCAGCATGAAGTAAATAATGTGTTAAAGTGATAATAACACGTTAATGTGCCCAGCTCTAGTAATAAGTGTAAATGTTTATAACAAAACATGTAATGTTAAAATTAAACTTAATTTTATTTAACTGTCCATGCTTATTTATAAGAATTTTGTGTTTGTACTGTAATAAATCTTGTATATCTTTTACCATTTGAATGTCACTGTCTTGAACCCGTTCCCTCTCATGGGGAAACATCAATAACCTTAATCTTAAACACTATGTCAAGAGTTAAGTTCTGTATAGTTTATTTAGCTCAAGGGACTTTGGAAGTGGCTTACTGGCACTTTATTTCATAGCCTGCTCAGAAAGATATAGCATGTCCTAAAAATGTAACAGCACTCCTCCTCAGGACCCAGTAGGAGGTGCTGTTTCATACTCGTAGGTGGGTCGTAGTCTTTGGAGGAGAAAGGCAGAGAAGGGGTGGAAGAACATGGAGGCTGCAAGAGGAGGTAAAACTTTAAAAGCAGGTGTCTCCGAAGTCCTCTTGTTTTCTAAACCATGTACATATACATACCTTAAAATGAAAGGCTTTGAATATACTGGGTCAATTAATTAGTGATTTGAGTATCCAATATGGACATAAAAGTTGTTTGACATTGAAGGACACATATTTTCCCGACTGTGTGTCAGTGACCATTGGACACTCCGTTGGCAGAGCCGTCATAATGCTTATGGTTGTTATGTTCATCCAGGCTCTCCTCCTCCTCCTCATCATCACTTCTTTCATCCCCTTTCATCTGCAGTAAAGAATTAAGGATTTTGAATTTTTAAAAATGACACTACTGTACACTAGTCACCACTAAAAAACACACACCTTGCTGAAGAGGAACTTTTTGACCATGCGTAGGATGAGGGATGCCCAGAAAATATGTAGCAGTAGTAGGACCACCAGCATGACGTTGAAAAAATAATACCCAAAAAAGGGTTCAAACTGATCCAGAGGATACACCCATGTGCAGTGTATCAACCTACAGTATGTCATTTACAATGTTAGACCAAAACAACACCAACATTTCAATGAAAAACTTGCTTTTGTTCTGTTCAACCCTTTCAAAAGCATACTTACCAGAAAGGGAAAATAACTAGCCTGGTCACCATGAATACAACAGTGAATAAGACAAAGATGCCGTTGCAGGTGCGCTCCCATCCTGCATAATTAAACATTTTCCCAGACTGAAAGAGAAGGACATAGACCAGTTAAACCAGTTTTCCCTTGAACTGCAGACTGATTATTTAGTCAGGCGTCTTAAAAGTTAACCATTCAGTTTCCATTATAAATTATTCAGTATTTACTATGTAACTGCTATGAAAGCAATGTAGTTATGAGAGCAAGGAAGTGAAATGTGGGCCACATAAGAGCCCTTGAGTTAAGGGTGTTAAGAGAATATTAAACTTTGACTTTAAACATGAAATGCCTCTTGATCTCTGTCTCCTACCTCTAGTAACACATCAGAGGCATCATGCACCAGCATAACTAGAGTACCAATGCGGATGTAGTTTGCACACCAGGAGAATGCCAGCAGTGTCAGAGTGGCCCAGTGATGCACCAGCTGCTCTTTAAAATCCTGCAGGCAGACAGAGACTTTGATCTGTACCAAGCCAGATAGCTAATCAGAGCTGTGTTCAGATAATGCATCAAATGCAGCTCCATAACCTCGGGCACAAAGAGAAGTGATAGACAGCTCCAGCAGTAGAAACGTATTTTGTCATTTACAGAAAATACAGATGTTCATACGGTTACTATCACATAAATTATTTCTTATATCTTATTTGTCTCCTTCTTCCACCAGTTCCCAGTCCATACAGTCCCTATATGCATACATTTAGTCAATACAATAACACATCAACTTTTCAGCCTCATTGAAGTTTAAAGATGTTTCTGTCTAATCTGCTTTCTGAATGAGGTACAATGCAGGGCAACCAATCTGAACAATAATTTACGTGTTTCAGTCTTAAAGGCACAGCAACTAATAAAGCTCATTTAATACTGGAGGATAAACAGATGTTGGAAAATGATAATGCAAAAATTAATTAGGAGCATTGGTAACTAAACTTACAAGTGCCGGAAACCGACCATGGAAAAAATAAACAAGAAAAATATAGGATATGGAGCACTTAATATGTGTGTGAGCGAGAGACACAGAGAGAGAGTGAGAAGGAGGAGTTTCTTGATTAAGCATGAATGAGTGATAAAGATGTGGTTTCTGTGAACTCTCACCTTGCGTTTAACGTCCACTGCCACACTGAACAAGAGGGAGCCATAAAAACTCATTTCAGTCATGTAATACCAATACTGAGAGTTCACCAAAGTCTACACACACACACACACACACACACACACACACACACACATGAACAGGTATTTAAAAAACAAATCTCATGCATTCACACAAACATATGTACACAAAGTGTCACATCTCCCTATGCAAAAACCCAGTAGGTCTTTCATGAAAAAGTTGTATGTAAAAAAAGCAAAAAACAAATACACTCAAAAACAGCATCTTGTCACAGACACAAACCCTGCCAACTCTGCATGCAAATACAGTGATTCCAACGTCCATAAGCGCACATTCACTGGCACTAGAGCGCACTGTGCTGTTTTTAATAAATGCGGTATAATGTGATAACTAATGGGGCACAAAGGCAGAGTTTGTATAATCACCTATTCCAGAGAGGACTGCAAAGCATAGGTCCTGTCAGGAATCATAGTTATTCATGCCTATGATTAGCTTATTAGCTTAGCCAAGTCAGGTTACAAATTCTTAGACATTATATTCTGCTTTGATTTTAAATTTTTTGAAAATTTTCACTGCGGTCTCAGGGCATAAAATTAAATATCATTGATTGTCGCATTCTAAAAATGCCGGTGGTGCTCAATGTCACTACAGTAACAACCAAGACTAGGGTCTGCAATTCCTAGTTGTACTGACCATTATGACCCTCTCAAATTATCACAGTGGGTTGGTGCTGACATTTAAACAGACTTCCAGAAAAGATTTTATGGAGAATCAAGCATCTCCTAAAAGACCCTCGTGTACAACAGAAAAGCCAGTTCCTATATTAAGAACTAGAGGAACAATGTTAATTGTGTAAAGTGTGTTGATGTTTCCAAATAGTACAACATGAGAGATGTGTATCTCTGCTTGAAAGACACTGACTGCAATTTTGTACATGTTATTTTGTCTTACCTGTTTGGGAAATCCTGCCCAGACTTCCCGTAAATCATAAAACCAGGGTTTCTGTAACAACAAATCAGTATTACGATTCACTTAAATGTTCTGTATGTTCATTTGAATCTGTGTGCATGTATGTGTGTGTGTGTGTGTGTGTGTGTGTGTGTGTGTGTGTGTGTGTGTGTGTGTGTGTGTGTGTGT
>JBBPDC010000019.1:6200536-6211959 GCA_037974485.1 Hemigrammopetersius urotaenia
TGCCAACCTGCACTAAAGACAAAAGTGTTTTGTTATATATGTTTATTATATACGTTAATACTTTTCCCTTTATTTAGGTTATTTGATTTGTTTGCTGTGGTTGTTTAATTGTTCAATTAAAGTTTTATTAAAATTAGTGCTGGGCCGTTAACGGCGTTAACGCGCGTTAACAGCGCGAGATTCCTCGATAGAGGGAGCAGTGTCTATACTATGCAAACTATAATGAATTTCACCTTGATATTTCAGTGACTTGGCCGTTAACGCCAAGATTCCAATGAGATTAATGGCGTTAAAAAAAATAATCTATGCCCACCTCTAATTAAAATGTTAAATAATAGTAGCTGTATTTTTTAAAATGAAAAATAAGGAATTAAAAAGTGAGCCGAGCCAAAAGAGCCGAATCTTTGAAAAGAGCCGAACTTCCCATCACTAAATTGCACAACAAAGTAGAAAAACGCTATTGTACAGATTATTGTGAGGATGTGTGACAGAGGGAGGAGTTATAGAGTCTGATTGATTTTCTGTGGTGTTTTGTATTGCTGTACATGTATATTAACTATATTTAATTTATATTCCGAATACAAAATTCCTATTCGTGCACGCAAATATGCTTGACCAGCAAAAGTGATTTTTATTCTTATTCTTATAGACGGGGTAAGCTTAGGCGAAGCATTATTAGTAGCCAATCCCAGTATCGGACGCAAGACTTCTAGCCAATTATTATACAGGAGGCGGGGCTTGTCAGAAAACGGGTGGGAAAAAATGCCGCGCGCTCTAAAGATGTGCCCCTCTTATATGCTACAACGACAGTGGCTATTTTAAGGCTTTAAATAAGGTCAGTACTCTGCAGCGATGTACTTGATTTCAGCCTCATGGAATTGCCTATTTTTTAAATATTTTCTATATTTTTCCGACTCGAGCCGTGCTTGTATTCAGCTCAGAAGAAAAACTGCAGAAGTGTCCTTTATCTCATGGAAAGTCTGTTAGTGTGGAATGATGACCTGGTTGCCTTTTTTCCTCAGTGAGTAGCATGGGTTTGAATATGATTTGGATGCAGTGAGCCGTTAAAAAGACAGATGTTGGCTGTCGGCAGAAAGTCAGGGGGCTTCCACAGTGATTTGCATGGGTCAGGTAGGTAGGTCACTGAAACTGTCAGAGTTGGTAGACTGTAAAAGGCTTTGAGCACTGCATATAATGCAGCTCATTTAAATGTATGTGTGTCCTGTTATTCTAGTTTACCAAGGGACCTGTCTCTTTTTTGCACCAGACATCTGGGCAGCAGTAGAGTCCTATTATTCAAGTTTGCCAGTAGGTGTGTTGTATGATCTGGGGTTATTCTTATGTTGTGTTTTGGGGAGGCTGAAAGGGATGAGGGATGCCTGTGTGTAGATTAGGTGTAGATTAATTGTAGGATGTGAGAATAGTTTTTGCATGTAGGAGAGGACGCGGGAGATTGACTGTGGAGGCAGTGAGGGTCTCTGCCAGTGTACCAGTGGACGTGCAGGTTTGCTGCAGTCATGTCAGACAGTGCCGATGACCCCCTGGTGCTGCTGGAGATCCTGGAGGTGCTGGGTGTGTGCCGTGGCCGGGTGTCATACGCAGACGTGTGCGTGTACCTGAGTGGACGATATGAGTTGCAGCCCCTGCTAGAGCTGCGCAGTCTCCTGTATTCCACGGCCTGCCGTGACCCGTGTTTCCCTGCCACTCTGTTCCGCGAGCGCCTGCACCCGCCCTGCAGCAACCGTCTATCTGCGGCCGCTGATGTAGTCTCCCTCTTCAACCTGCTCACACACACACGCTTGCCACCCTCACACACATGCACCGCCCAGTCCCAGACCTCCTGCCTGGCCTGCGGTCAGGGATGTCCACGCTGTGATTGGCTGCAGGCAGGGGGTGGGCCTATAGCCACAGGCTCTAAATATGAGGGCTCCACTGAAGGATTGATCAGTATGAACACTGAGGCCTTGCACACATACAATCCGTCACACTTTCATGCTCACATGCACCCTGCTTCACACACACTCAACCAAGACAGCATGCAGAGTACGCAGTCCACAGACCTCACCGGTGAGTGCCCCATGAACCAGGAGTCATCCTACAAGGTCCAGGCTGCCGGTTCGGACACAGAGCCTGTTTATTCCTGCGCTAAGAAGAGGAGTGTTTTTAAGGGGGAGTTCCACAGCCTGTTACCATTTGTCCCCATGGAAACCAATACCCAATCAGAGCAAGCCCAGGAGAGACTTACAGATGGGGGGGAGGACGTTCCCTCTCTTGCCTACAAGAACCCGTATCCTGATTCTGCTTTGTACACTCATGAAACGGCAACACACTTGCATGATTCGCACACACATCTTTCAACACACACACAAGGCTTCTCCGCAGTCCCATACATGCCTGTTATGCAGGCGAGTGATGTGCTTACTCACACACAGGGGTCTGCCATGCCAGTGCATGAGCAAATTGCGTATCCACCTGTCGCACCAACGCACACTTCTTCCACAAATATACACTATGCTGCACAGACGTCTTACCAGCAGAAGCCTAAAAGTGCAGATGACCTGCAAAGCTCCACCTACTTTGGGCCTACAGTGACTGAAAGGACCCACCAGAGCCCAGCCATAGCTGCTAAAAGCCACAGCCTGGACATTGACAGCAGACCTGCTGAAGAAGGAAAACTTGGAGTAGATAAAAACTTGTCACGAAGACCTGGATCAGAAAAGTCTGCACTGGACAAATCTGGACTAGCTAAACCTGGACTGGCTAAGCTTAGCTTTGACAGCAGTAGTTTTGACATTCCAGGCTTTGACCCGTTCCTCGTCAGGTCAGTGCGGGACACCCTGAAGCGCCTGAGCGGACTGAGTTTGGACGCTTGGTATGATTGTTCACCAGGTGCTGAGGGCATGGCCAGTGTGGCCACACAGACCGAAGTTCCTGACCGCCGTGCCCTGAGGAGCCTCATGCTAAGTGACAAACTTTCCATCGACAATCCTGACATTGGTGAAGATGACATCAGTGCCATTTTCCGCTTCCTGGACGACATCAGCATGTGTGGTTCCATGGCTGTGCTGCCAGGAGAAGGGGGTGGGGCTCAAGAAGGCGGTGGGGGCGGGCTGCCCGAGAGACGGGAGCGTTTGGGGAAGCTCCGGCGGCTCTTCCACTCTCTGGAGGGCCCAGAGGAAGGCGTGCGTTGGGGCGTGGGCCGGCTGCTGCAGCGGGTCACAGAGCTAGAGCAGCGACTGGAACCCATCTCAGAGCTACGGGAACAGCTGGCATTGGTTCTTGATACACTGAATCGGCTGGAGCAAAGAGGACAGATACGGCACACACAGTCAGAGCATCAGTGTGCACACCAGCAGGCTGCATATGGCTGCAAGCCCAGTGTTCTGCAGCAGCAGGGAAGCTCCAGGCCCAACCCTGAGCCAGAGGCGGCTAATGAGGCTGCAGCCAAACGCAGAGGCCTGTTCACACGCAGGGCCTCGCGGAGCCACACAGAGAGCAGTGGTTCAGAGCAGAACCGGGAGTGGAGCGTCAGCTACAGCAAAGAATTACACATACATCCTACTCAGGTATGCATGCAAGCATACACATGTGCATGCAAACATACATACACAGCAGTACTGAGGCCAGAAATTCTGGCGCCCCTAAGGAAACATTTTATTTTAATTTTAACACACTAGGATAGTGTAAAAGGGTGGTGGTAGCTCAGGATGCTTGCCTCTGGACCAAGAGGTCATGGGTTCGAATCCTACCTTCAGCACTACAATTGGGTTCCTGAGCAAGACCCTTACCCCATGTTGCTCCAGGGAGACTGTCCCTGTAGATAGGGAATGGAAGTCGCTTTGGATAAAAGCGTCTGATAAATGCCATAAATGTAAACGTTAAATAATATATAAAATATGTTACATTTCTAATGGGATATTACTTAAAATACCCCCTATAACCCCAGGGCATCTGCCTAGCCTTATATCTTTCTTCTTTTTATCACCACACACATATAGGCAATACACATGATTCTGTACACATGTAAAAAAAGAATGCTTGTTTATTTTTGTGTCTTTCTTTGCTTGCTGTTACAGACAGTGCAGCAAGATGGGCTGTGTAAAAAAGAGGTCCACCCCGTGCAGGAAAGACGAAAAAGTTCACACCTCATCACTGAGGACCACAGAGCTCCTCTGCACAGCTCCATGCAGGGCTCTAACCTGCGCCTCAGTGACCGCCCCAAAGTCTCCTGGAGTCAGGCAGAGCTGACACCCTTTGACCTGCAAGTAAGCCCACTAAAATAAGTCCTTCTCTATTCATGATATACACTAATCAGCCATAGCATTAAAATCTCTCACAGGTGAAGTCAGTAACATTGACTATCTGGTTACAGTGGTCAAAAGGCAGAAAATGAACAGTTCTTGAGGTTGAAGTGTTGGAAGCAGGAAAACTGGGAAAGTGTAAGAATCTAGCCTAAGCGACTTTCACAAGTGTCCAATTGTGATAGCTGGAGGATTGTCTTGGAGCATGTCCAAAACAGCAGGTGTTGTGGGGTTTTCCTGGAAGGTAGTGCTTTTAAAAAGTTAAAGCTGGTTATGATGTCAGAACACACAGTGTATTCTTGCCTGCTGTGTATTGGGCTGGCTAGCTGTAGACCAGTCAGTGTGCCCATGCTGAACCCTGGAAGAGGGTTGCCTGGTCTGATCAATTATATCTGTTGACCCCAGGAGAAATATTGACACCAAGAGTCCTGTACCGGGTCAGGTACCCAACGGTACTCGGAAATAGTTGCTGAAATGGAATTTTATGGGAGGGTATGCGGACGGCTAATTAATTACATATAGGCGGGTAGCAGGTCAATCAAAACAGTATTGTAGCCTGCTAAAATAACATATCAATGAAAATATCTGTGTATTAGACTATATACTGTATATAGTCTAATAACAATAGCAATATACTGTTTCTGCACAGTAACCTAGGTTAGTTTACATTGTGGCAGACAATGTATGGATAGCTTAGGTCTATCTGATTTGATTTTGTGTTAAACAGACTTTTGTGTGTTTCCGTTGCTATTGTGTTATGGCTCTGATAGAGCGAGAGGTGCATAGAAAAGATAAAGCGCTTCAATAGAATGCTTTTAATTTGTGTGTAATTTCTCACGGGCGGGTGGAATGTTAACAGGCCCGGCAGGTACGGATTTATTTTTGATATAATCACACGTGAACGGGCAGGTGTGGTGCTGTACTGTGTGGGTGCGGGTGGGTGCAGCTCTCCAAAAGTAGACCCGTACAGTACACTGAGCAAGATACACTATGGGATGAAGGCAAGCCAGCAGAGGCAGTGGGATGCTCTGGGCAATGATCTACTGGGAAACTTTGTGTCCTGGCAATCATGTGGATGTTACTTTAACATGAACAACCTACCTAAACTGTTTCATATCAAATCATAGGAACAGTATTCAATCAGTTATCATAGCAACAGTATTCAATGAGTTACAGTATTTCAAAGAGTTTAGTGTGTTCATTTGGCCTCCAAATTCTCCAGAACTGAATCTGATCGAGCATCTGTGGGATGTGCTGGACAAACTTATCTGATGCATGAAGACACCGCATTATGACTTACAGAACTCCGGGTGTACACATGTTGTGTCTGAACATGTTTTACCCCCAAAGTCCAGTTAGTTTGACCATTATGTTTGTTTAATAGAACAAGTATTCCAGATTAGACGGACTTATTGATCAAATTATTGGCCACACAGTTCTCTTAACTCTTAATAAAAAGTGTTAAATGTTTGTTAAGTAAAGATTAATTATACTTCGCCAAAATAAAACTGTGATTGACAGGCTCATATGAACTCTTTAGCTTGAGAAACAGAAGATATTGTTTGTGAAATGGTCTTTTTACATTAATAACTGATTAAACACCAGAGGCAGTTTTTCAGACTTTCATTTATTTAAATATATTGTAAATATGTTATACAATATTTAAATATATGTTATAGATATTTAAAGCAATGTCTGTTCTACCTTATCGTGTCCATGGTTGATAATCTGCTGAGCTTAATACATATGCGCTTCAAATTCACATAGATTCACATTGATTCAAGTAAAGTGGTGTTAAAATGCAAAGGAACACTGTGTTTTTGGATCATGTGTGCTTTTAAACACAACATAACACTTCACTTGTATGTTTCCTTTATGTTTGTTTTTTATGTGTTGAGGTATATTAAATATGAATTACAGTTAAATTGACAGAATATAGTGTATGATTTACATAAAAAATGTTTTTCAGGCCCCTGAGTCTCTTGACTTTTGGATGGATGACGTTTATACTCCAGCCTCAGACACGCTCCTGCGCCGCTCACAGTCCCTCACGCGCTGCAGCAAGACCCAAACCTACCGCATCACTGCTCTCAGCGTCACTGCCACCGTCATCCTCATCCTCATCATTGTCATTCCGATATACACTGCCTAAAATGCACAGGCACACAAACACACATTCTAGAATGTAAATATGCATACATATTATACTTTATTTAATTAATACCCTATCTCATTCAGCATTGCAATGTTTTAAGCCTGTTTTTAAGCATAACTGCGAAATAAGTTTAATTGGGTCTCAGTTTACTGACTTATTTTACCTGCTCCCTATTGTAAAATGTAGGCCTACACTTCACTGAATAAATTTTGCTAAAACTCTACTGGAGCACATAGTCTGATGCTGTGCACTGTTTAATCTATGTATTCCTTAAAATTATAAAAATAAAAACATACACCACACAATTTCACAATACCCACAATAACAATTCCTCTGAGTGAAACAGGCCATGCTACTACTTGGCCGAGCATTTGCTGCTTAATTGTAACAGTATTTACAAATTTGTTTGGTCAGACACATCTAGTTCAACAGTAGGCCAGGGGTATATAAGAAACAAACGACCCTTTTTGGTACTTAATGGCAATTTATCATTGAACTAGACATTACTAAGCATGCTTTCATTTGTTGAATTAAAGCCCATCTTAACAATGCTGTGGAATTTAGAAACATATGCACTTATTGTTACATATATGGAAAATGTATTGTGTCAGAGTAAACCTTCGTCTCCAAAATAGTAACTTTACAGGGAAAGCAAAAACATTCTAGACTTAGAATGCAAGTTAATAAAAAAGTTTTTACAAGTAGTTTTGATTTATTGTTATTGATCAGGTCTTGGGGTTTGTACATAATGTCAGTATGGTGTTTTCAAACTGTATAAAAAACACAAAAATAGACATATAAAGTGCTGTTCTGACCAAGATGGTGTATGTCCCAGTTTCCTACAGTATGCACATGAACATATATGCGTCCACTGGTAAAGCTGGTTCAAACCATTTATGACTGGATGATGTTTCCCGTAAATCCTCTTTGCTGGGCTGAAGATGCCCATTAGTCTAATCCAATTCCCCATCAAATTGAGTCAGGCATGGAAACTCACACACGTACTCTAGATAAAAGGGGGATCCCTCACTAAAAGAAATACCAACACAGCACACACGTGCGCTCAGAAATGATATTCCAAGAAATGCACTGGGACTTGTGCTCCAGAATCGATCCCTCATGCCTCACACCTAACCCTAACCTTATAGCTGATATGAGGAAAAGGGATCCCACTTAACATTGTTCTCTACAGTTTGTGGCTTATAATTAAACTCTTGTAGGTCCCCATGTCTTATTTCAAGTTGAATGAACATGACCGATTAACCCATCACTTTACAAAAAAGACTAGGTCTTTATAGCAGAGGTTTGTGAATATCTGGTGTATGTATTGTATGTTTTAGTATCTGTTAGAAGTGCAGAAATGATCTGTTGTTTCCTTGTGAAGTGTCACAAATCATAGCTTGCAAGCAGCACTATGGAGAGAAATGCAAGTTATGCACAGTACCTTGAGCATTCACTAGTTGTTTTGCAGCTGGCTAAAAACTTCCAGAAATCTGCCCCATGGGATCTATAATGGAAGCAATGGTTTAATGGCAATGGCAAACACACATACACATACTCTGCAAAGTAACATCACAGGACCAATAATGGGCTATGATAGCCAGTGGAAAGAGTGAAATGTAGTGATGGGAGGGAGAGAGCACGGGGGGATGTTTTGTCCTCTTTTCCAACTGAAGGTTGCTGCGTCCCAGTTCTGTCTACTCTTTCTGATAAATGAGCACTGCCTTAAATTTGCCGAAGTGCAAAAGGCCAGCCAGAGCTCTCCTACACTAATGTGACGTAAAAAGCGTCCAATATTACATTCAGCTTAATCTGACTCAGCTTTAAAATTGTAGCAAGGCAGATATTAAAAAAAACTCTATTGTCTTCTAATACACTCTTCATACATTGAGAGCCATGATTAAGCCTAGTTCTAGATTACACAAGATTCTGAATGGACATTTCTCATTATAAACAAAATATTATCTGGAACTCTAGAAAGCCGTACACAAATGTCCAAAAATATCTGGACACCTCTTCAAATGAGTGAATTCGGCTACTTTAATATGCACCCCATTCTGACACAGCTTCTCTGGAGCACACAGTCTATAGAATATCCATATAATAGTATTTTCAATATCATTAGCAGTGTAAGAGGGTTTAAAGCCCCCCAAAACTGGGCTATTGATCAGTGGAACTGCGTTCTCTGGACTGAAATGTTGGGAAGCACAATAAAATTCTATGAAAATTAGTTCTGATCACTGACTCTTGTACAAAAAGGCATGTTACAGTTGTTGAGAAAAAGTTTGTAAGTGATAATTAAGTACAATATCAACTATAAAGGACTTTAGATCAATATCTTTGTCAGTATGCTTTAGTATGCAAATAGACACATGCCATAATTAAGTTCCCTAAAGTGACAGTGCGCATCTTTTCACTTAGTAAAGTAACAAACTGTGGCATTTGACCGTGGTATTAAAACCTTTGCATTCCTACTGTACATATTAATATGAAGTAGTTCTGGTTCATGCTTCATTGAGTCATTGTAAATAAAACTATCAATAATTAAACTAATATCTCAGACTTGGGGCAAGTGGATAATAAACAACTACTGAGGCATGTAAGACTCAGGTAAAACTCAGAACAAGTTCTCATCCCGATTTATATAGAACTAAACAGAATATTGAACTTCTTGAAGTGAGAAACCACACCACACTGAAACAGCAAATACTTGGAAAAGTCATTATCAGAAAACATAAGATTATTTAAAGATTTGGTGAAGTTACTGGGTGCAAATTACTGCATGGGTGTAGTTAGAAGATCAAGTGTGCTTTCACTTGTGTGTTTGAGCAAAACATTTATGACATAAGTAACAGGTCAACTTTAATTCTTATTGGTACTGTATACAGTTATGGCTTGAAATATGTAGAAGAGGATATTACTTTGATCAGCAGTCCTGAAGGGTGAGTCCTTTGTGTGTGTAACAGGATCTCAATCACTTTACTAGGCTGCAGGTTTTCCCTTCCTGTTAGAGTTTTAATATTTCAGAGCTCAGCTCTCATCAACATCTTTTATCTATTTATGACCTGTCAGTTCCGTTATTGACGAGGAGGCACTTACCATCACTTACCATCTCTTTCTCTGTCTCTCTCACTTACACGCACACAAACAAACACACACACACACACACACACACACACACACACACACACACACACTGCCACTCAGACCGTAAGAGGACTTTAGACCGTAGTTATCTAAAAGCATCTTTGGCCATAATCTTTTCTCTGAGCTACAGTTTCTGAAGTTGACACTGTTTAGCAGGTCAAAAAAATATATATATACAAAAATGCATTTGATCAGAGGAGGAAATACTACACTCTACTTTGATATTTATTGAAGGGTTGCTTTGAAGTATGTCTCCAAAGGTATAATCGAAACTGAATACTGGAATTCATAATTACATTTTCAGGAGAAAAAAAACATTTCCACTTAAGTACAACAAAAATCTCAAAGATCAAAGGTCACTTCTCACAATGAATAGATTTAAAAAATTTTAAATCAAACAAAAATAATATGAGGATACACTTCTGTTAGGCTACTTGTGAGTTCTAGTCCCCAGCACACACCACCAAACAAAGAAAACCTTTATTTATAATCATTTTATTTATTAAAACATTTGCATAGCATTTATATGTACTGATGTATATTTAAATAGGTTCTTGCTTTCAATCAAATATATGTTCTATACACTTATTACACCCTTGCACGTGACTCTTTGTACAAGTCTGATTTGATCTGTCTATTAAAAAAAGGTCATTCAGCAGCACCTGTAACCATGGAGACGCGTAAACAGACCCGAGTGTTGGTAGTTTCTACACTGACTCTCCATTAGCTGCTAAACTTTGCGAGTGAAGTTGTACAGTTTAGTTATCGAGCTGTCTGCTGCAAGCCAGCGTCCAGAACACCAGCAGACCTATACAAACAGATTTAAACACAGTGAGCTGCCTTTTCTGCCCCTGACCAGATGGCCAGTGTCCGGACCTACAGCCCACGCGTGCGGGTGGGAAACTGGAGGGAAGACGTGACTCTGGACGAGGTCTGTTCAAAACCTGTGGTGTTTACACATGAACTGCAGTTGAAATGACGTTCTACTGTTTTATTTACTATTTTTCTAGCCTGGGTCAGTGTGTGCTCTACAGTTTTAAGTCCAGAGGGAAATATTCAGCGTTAACATCAGTCCAGTGTTTCTGCAGGACAGCCTGAAGGACTTCCTCGGTCGGAAAGAGAGAGGAGAGCTCACGGTCCAGAAAACTTCACTTCTGAGGCAAAACATCCTGAAATCAGTAAGAAACTGTCTAATAGGATTCATAGGATTCTCTTTTTTACACTATCTATTGCTATTAAACATATACATAATTTTATTATTGTATTGTATTGAATAATTTATACTGTAAAAGCTCAAAAAAGCTAAATAAGACTCAAGATTCTTTATTTGTCACATGCAGTCATACAAGTACAACACACAGTGAAATTTTCAGAAACCCAAATAAGATAAAGAAATGAGTACAATTAAGTATAAGTATAGATGTAAGTAAAATTTAACATTTTTTAAAAATATATATAAATTAAATTTTCTGAAACACAAATCTATAATAAGGGAGCACCACCACTTAAGTGAAATATACAGACTGAAAATTTGTTTTTTGTTTTTTAATATGTATTTATATAAATAAATGTAGTAGCAATATGTACATTGCGCAAATGGAATGCATTGTGCAATAATAGCTCAGCAATATAAAACAGAGTGAAAAGTGACCAGAGTAATGTAAGCAGAGTAATTTAAGAGTGACCAGAGTACTGTATAAACAGTGTGACCAGAGTAATATATAAACAGTGTAAACAGTGACCTGTCACGGGAGAGGAACAGGAGGACTGCGTAGGAACCCGCTTGTTGCGTGAGGGAAGAACTCAGTCGTGACGGGACA
>JBBPDC010000019.1:6225081-6244096 GCA_037974485.1 Hemigrammopetersius urotaenia
ATACATTATACAAGTTTCACTTCTTGAATGGAATTAGTGAAATAAATCAACTTTTTGAAGATATTCTAATTATATGAACAGCACCTGTAATAGTGTAAAATCCCTTCTCTGTGTTACGTGTCTTGTGAAACTCTAGGAGACAAAACTATGACCTGGTGAGGGTATTGTACAGCTTCTAGCATCTGCTGATGAGCAAAGGAGTGATGGATGCCTTTGGAACAAAGGACTCACAATGTCACTCTGAAGGAGAGGGAGTGTGTTACAGGTCAGCAGGGGTATAAAAATACGTTAAGAAATAGACATTGCAATTAAAAAAAATGTAATGAGGCATGGGTGATGACAAAGTGCATTGTGGACACGTGACAATGCACTGCCATTGGAGGGTCAACACTGCCCTGGCTAACAGGAATTCTGGGTTTTGTAGCAACTAAGGAAACACTTCCTACTCAAAGAGAGGAAATGAAAGCAAGACTGGCCATGAGAATAGAGAGTGAAAAAGTTAAGGCACTATTTTCCATCCTTGCCCAATCGGGTTTCGATGAAAATGTAGATGAATGAGGGCATCTGTGGTCCAAACTGAAACTAAAGGGATCGCTGAAGTATCATACAACCTTGTTTTTCAAAAAGTTTTACGGAAGTGTCAAGGTTTTGTTCTGACGGTGACTGTGGATATACTTAAAATATTTTAAAAGCATGGGCTGAGTTCACATTAATGTTGCCGTTGTTTTATTTACGTAAAATGTTAAATTATGCCACAGTGAAACAAGAAACGTTTTGTGTAACTTAAATACATATTTAAAGCACAATTTGACAATTAAAAGTATATTAGTCATATTGTCATATTAGTCATAAGTAGTGATGGTCACATGGTAACGCTGACATAAGTAGTACTATTGCACATAAGACATTGCAGATAATGAAGTGATTCAGTGTCTATATAAAAACTGCACATGGTAGACTATTACACATCATAGCAAAATAATGCACATAATCATACACATAATGATAGTTATTTAAACCAACAATGTAGGAACAGGATATTGTGTGACAGCAGGAGGAGTTGAGTCTGATGGCAGTGGGAAGAAAGGATTTCCTGTGGCGTTCAGATGAGTTTGTCCACCACACTGTGGAGTATATGATCAGCATTGTCCATGATGGTCTTAAGTCTAGACAATGTTGTTCTTTCAGCCACAATTTCCACCACTGAGCCAGCTTTCTTGATCAGTTTGTTTGGTCTTTTGGTGTCTGTCGCTTTCATGCTGCCACCACAGCACACCACAACATAGAAAATGGCACTGGCCACTACACACTCATTGGTGCTGCAGACTCTAAAAGATAGATGTCTATGTAGGAAGCACATCCAACTTTGACCCCTCTTGTATGTGGCCAGAGAGTTCCTAAACCAGTCCTGCTTGTTGTCAATGTGCACAACTGGGTAAATCTTATCTTGTAGTTCTGAACGATCTCCACACTCACCCCCTAATTGACAGGGGAGTGACAGGGAATGGTACCCTCTTTTCAGCTTTGACTGCTTCCACTCTTCTTGGAACGTTTTCCACAAGGTTTTGGGGAGTGTCTGAGAATTTGCGCCCATTCATTCTGTAGAGCAGAATGAGGCCTGGCTCATTCCAGTTCATCCCACGGGTGTTGGATGGGCTTGAAGTCAAGGCTCTGTGTGGCACGGTCAAGTTGTTCCACACCCAACTCATCCAATCATGCTTTGTGCACTGGGACAGTCATGCTGGAATAGAAAAGGTTCAAATGCCCACCCACACTTGATATTCTGTTAACACCATTGTTTGAGATGCTGCATGAATTCTACTATTAAGAGGAGAGTCCCAATACATTTGCTCATATAGTGTATCAGGTTAATCTCTAGTTTGTGTTGGTTATATGATCTTTTTTTATCCTGCCTTCCTTTGTCTCCCTGAATTTCTCACCTGTGCTGAACTGTGGACGATAGGCTTGAGTACGTGGCGATTCTCAACCAATCAGATCGCTCGGTTTGCCTGAAGTGGACCAATAGCGACACGCGCTTGATGGCGTCACTAGCGGTGACGCAGAACAGAATTCGTGTCCTGGTTGGTCGTTGCTGCAGTTCTCCAGAGGAAGCGCCTCAGTTTATATCCGGGACGGGGTCTGGAGCACAGCCGGCGTGAAAAACACTTGCAGTTAGAAAAACTGGTGAGTTAGATAACCCACACTCGCTGAAGACTAGTTTCTATCGTCATTTTAGGCTTCACTTAATAGCTTTTGAAAGGGGTCCGGTCACGCCTTAGGTGAGGATAAATGGGATGAGAATTCCTCTCTTGTTGTTAGGGGTCTAGTCTGTACGACGTGACTGGAAAACATACTAAAGCCATAGATATTCTAAATCAGACCTGTTTTTCCAAAACAAACAGGGCAGTATTGTGCAAAACCGAAGGGTTTATCTTGAGGAATCAGACAGGAGCAAGTTCTTAACTGGGGAACAGTGGCAAGAACATTACTATGTTAGTTCTTAAAATATCTGTAGGTAAAAGTTTAAGAGAATAAGGGTATTTGTTTTATGACTGTCATATGCCTTCGCATGTGTGTGTGTATAGAATGTAAATCACCCATTTGTGATACGTGAGCACACCACAGCAGACCGTGGCATTTCTGTATTTAACCCATTCACCGAGCAAAGCACTGAGCAGCCAGCGAAGCAGCACCAAGGGAGCAGTGTTTGGGGACTGTCCATTGCTCAAGGGTACCTCAGTGGTGCCCCTAGCAGTCCTGGGATTTGAACCAACAACCTTCTGACCCCAGCTGGTGGCCTAGTATTACCTACAAGGTCAGCAGCTGCCCCAGTGGGGGTGTGTGTGTGTTTAAAACTGTCCTTCTTCCACTCTCATGTAATAAAATATTTATGTGCTGTAGGTGGGACCCTATGTTGCAGTTCTACAAGTTACTCAGTACTAAAGTATTTAATTACAGGGTACCTTTGTACTACTTCCCAGTTGTTTTTGCCAAGGCATTGTTCCACTTGTTTTTGAGTAGGTTCAATGCAACTCTTCCTACATCTTCATTCTTCTTCCCTCCTAAGACATCGCGTGTGTGAAGAGCAAGGTCAGAAAAGATGGAGCTGTGGCCGTTGCTGTTGTGTGTTGCCCTGTGTGTAGTTCACGTCTCCAGTAAACCAATGGAAAAGAAGGACCGTGTCCATCACGATTCTCCCCTAAGTAGCAAAGAACATGATGACGGTGACAATTTTGACTATGACCATGAGGCCTTCCTCGGACAAGAAGAGGCAAAAACCTTCGACCAGCTAACTCCAGAGGAGAGCAAGGAGAGACTAGGGTATAAAAGCATTGACACAGTCCATTCTAATTGAAACATGTATGTGTGTTTCTGTCTGTCTGTCTGTGTGTGTGTGACTGTCTAAATTTCTGTCTTATCTTCCTACAGGATAATTGTTGATAAGATAGATGAGGATCACGATAGCTATGTTACGGTTGAGGAGTTGAAGAAATGGATCAAGCATGCTCAGAAGCGATGGATTTATGAAGATGTAGACAGACAATGGCAGTCTCACGACCTCAATGGCGATTCCTATGTTTCCTGGGAGGAGTACAAGAATGCTACATATGGCTACATTCTGGGTGTGTGATTGTGTGTAGACAGCAGACAAAGTATTTGTCACTTATTTACATTCATTTATAAATTTGTTTGTGGGGTTGACTAAAAATGGTCATATGTGTCCATGCAGATGAATCTGATCCCGAGGATGGTTTTAACTACCGACAGATGATGTCCCGAGATGAGCGGCGCTTTAAAATGGCTGACAAAGACAGTGACCTGCGGGCAGATAAAGAAGAGTTTACAGCTTTCCTTCACCCAGAAGAGTATGACTACATGAAGGACATTGTAGTGTTGGTATGTCTGAAAGACAAAGACACTCATGCAGTCAGTGACTGCAAGATCATAGATTACTGAATTTTTGACTGGCTTAAACTCAATGAGTAAAGCTCCACTGAAATAACTGTACCTATTAGTCAGAGCCAATGGCTTATTTGTTGTGCTAGTTGAAAAGGGCTGTGTAGGTAAATGTTTAAACTTTTGGCTAAACTTTCCAGAACTCCCTGATTATATTTGTGCTGCTTAACTAATATTTTTAATTTCTGATCCTTAGGAAACCATGGAGGACATTGATAAAAATGGGGATGGTTTCATTGACTTAGAGGAGTACATTGGTGAGTGGAACAGATGAGAAAACCCAAACATAATATATTCAAGAGTCTTTTTTGATGCTTTTATTTGTGTTAATTACCTGTTTTTCTCCTAAATCAGGTGACATGTACAGTCAGAATGGAGACCCAGCAGAACCAGAGTGGGTGAGAACTGAACGAGAGCAGTTCACAGAGTTCAGAGATAAAAATAAAGATGGCCGCATGGATAAGGAGGAGACAAAAGACTGGATTCTGCCCTCAGATTATGACCACGCAGAAGCTGAGGCCAAACACCTGCTCTACGAATCTGATGCAGACAAGGTGAGGGGAAGTGTTGTGCTTAGATTTTGCAACTGAACAGTCCTGAATGAAAATGATTTGTATATATTTGGTATAAATATGATCACAATATAGCAATAATTATATTGTTACTGGTCAATACTCAGAACATGGACCAACTGTTACACAAAGAGAACACAATTAGTCTTTTTCATCTGGATTGAGTTCAGTGCGGTGTCTTGAATAAAATTAATTGTACTCGTATTTTTATCATTAAACTTTACAGATACATTGTAAACTTTCTGAAGACTGATTACACCAAGAAGTCTTACCTCAAAAAGGTTGTAATGCAGCCCTTGTTGCCACAAGACCCATTAAACATATTTGAAACTGACAGTATTTAAGAACACAAACTAAGAATGTGGCTCCATTTAGTCATCATTAGTTACATTTAGACATATATCACAGTTAGATGGCTCCCCTTATATATTGCAGTGTTGGGGAAAGTGGCATATGTAGCAGGTCTAGCTGGTTTGTCTGATAGTTTGTTCTTTTTGTCTAATGCTGTAACTTGTGTTCTAATTGCAGGACGGGCAGCTCACTAAGCAGGAAGTTGTGGATAAATATGACTTATTTGTTGGGAGCCAAGCAACAGATTTTGGAGAGGCTCTCGTAAGACATGAAGAGTTTTAATCTCCAACCATGTTTGCGTGACATGCAGATGGACTATAATTTATTTCAGTTTCCTTGTATACAATCCCAGTTGTGTCATTTGCCATTACCAGGAATTTTTCTATTTTTGTAAATGAAAACGACCAAATATTGCTTGGTTAGCTTTTATGACCTGAAATTTTAGTTTATTCATAACTGGTAGATGCATAGCTTATTTTGTATTCAAATGCACTGAACATTAAGAATATTCATCTGTCATTGTGCAGAATATGAATCTTGAGTGCTGAGCTCCCTCCAGCAGCACTGTAACAGTTAACTGTAGGAAGGATTATAGTGTTGTGTACCCATGTAATCTAACTTCATGGCATGTTTAGTAATCAGATATAGGACTTGGATTGTTACTGTAGGTTACCAATTTTAAGTCAAAGCTGCTTTGACACTAAAGTAAGCTGTTGCAATGGTGCATATTAGTATTTAAAATGGTTTTGTTTGCAACATACTGACCATCAGTAACCACTACAACAACTTTTCAAGCACATTGTTGAATTAATTTAATCATAATTGTTAGGTTTTTTTTGTTAAGTGAGTCATAGTGTATTATAATGAGGCAGTGCAGTGAAGCGAGAGGTTTCCTTCTATTAGCATAACTGTCCATTTAAAATTTCTCTTTTCTTAAGTGCCTTTACGTCTCTCCTTGCCGTTTCTGTATGTGTTTAAATGATCAGTCTGCTTCATTATGCAAACTGTTTTGTAACGAATTAAAGCTGGCTGCTTTCCACTTTTGAATATGCTGTACATATGTTTAAAGTTATGTAAATTGTATTCACCACATTCAGACAGTGTACAGTGTACAGTACAGTTTCTGCAACTGCCTTTCACAATAAAATCTGTCCAAAAGAAACCAATTGTTTATTCTAGTAGCTGTGCATGTCAGTGATTGACCCCATTTAGCTCTTAAGAACTGTAGTGTCCTATGTCCTCACTCTCAGATCTACATAACTGTCATATAGTAGTTGTCATTCATAATTACTGCTTAATAAAACTTAAAGATTTAATGAATGAATAGCCCTGCACCCGCTGGCTCCAGGTACCCATGACCCTAGTAAGGACTAAGCAGTTCCTGAAAATGAATGAATAATAAAGAGTAAAAGATTAAACTACGACCTGTGACAAGCATTGTTTTTACTACAGTAGTTGGATACTGTCCTGTTATATGCTTTAGATTTTTTGCTCCTAGGCAGACAGACCATCAAAGAAATATAACCATTTTTAAGGACCTACAGCATGGTCTTTACATACGCTTAGAAATAGACAACACATTGAGAACAATTATAAACTTGAGTAAAATGATACATTTATTGTTATGATTCTTTCTCTTAAAATGGTCATTTTATTCCGGTAGTTCTTTACAGAGTGCAAGCATCTTTGCCCCTTCAGATTTTAATGTAATGTAAATCATTTTACATCTATAACACACCTCTCTCAGAGAGACACAGAAATGTTGGAATCAGAAGGAATCAGTTTCTAGAAAGTTATTCTTATCAAAATAATCTTCCATGACAGTACAATGAAAACCATGCATTTGTTATTAAGGACTTGTAATAAAAGAGTTAACCTGAGCATTTTTAACCCACTGTATGTGGTTAAATGAACTAAAACTAGGTGAAGTTTCTGCCTAACATTTTTGTTGGTAATAAAATATGGAATTCAGTGCATAATGCTGACGATAACTTTATGTACTGCAATAAAACTGACTTGTCCATGCAGGACTGCCCAGCTGAAATGTGCTCCAGCTACCCAGTAATTTTAACACTAAATTTCTCTGCTGACTCATTTGCTGTCCAGCCATGTCCTCGCTTTGCATTACAGCAGCTCTTCATCATGTACTTGCAAAAGTAGTTTTTGGAAGGATGATTTTAGACTACTGTTTTCCATAGTATGCCTAATACCTACACCTTCACTGCCTTTAGTGTGGTATTTCTTGTAAAAGTCATCATAGTAATATGTTGGTATCGCCGTGCTGTTCTCCTAAGTATGTTTTTGTTTTCAACCATGACATGGTTGGAGGGTTCATATCTGGTAGATGGTTATGCAGAGATAACTGCATAACTATTTGCTTGCTTGATCATGTTTGGATGTTTGAACTGTTTGCTGGTAGATGGCTCAGATCTGAATGCTTCACTGCTTGCTTGTTTATCTCTGGATTCAGCAGTGCTGGTGGATTGCTGTCATCTTGACTCACATTGTCTAGGTTAGTTGAAATGTCTTCACCATCATATGGCATGTTTAAATTGCCTGATCTTACTCCTGGGTCTTTGTTTGTGTTCTTTGTCTCATCTGCTTGTTTAGTCCCATGACGCTGTGGTGTCTCGCTTCTTATTTTTAGCGTCGCTCTTTCTGCCATGTCTTGGGCTCCAGCGTCTTCATTTGTAGAGTCAGTGTTTGTGCCATCTGTGTCTGTAACTATTATTTTAATTTTCCCTTCCTCCCCATTTGTCCCCACTTGGAAATGCCCTCCCTCAGTCCCCAAAGGTATGCAACCTTTATTTGTTGCCTCAGGTTCACTAGTGTCACTAGGGGGTCCTTCACTCTTAGAACATTTCACATCTGGTGTTTCTGCCTCTTTGTTGACATCTGGCTTTATCGTAATGGACCTTCTGGTTTCTGACTCTGCTGTGGAAAGGGCAGAGCGATCTGCTTTAGCAGTGCTGTAAGATTCTGCATCTTTAGCAGATGCAACCTCATTTACATCTGTTCTTGTTTGGTTTGAATCAGGCTTATCTTCTTGTAAAATTACAATTTTTACATCTAATGGCTCTGGTAAGTCTAGATTTCTGATATGTTGGACTGTTTCCTCAGTTGCTTTTTGGTCTGTCTCTGAATCTGAAATTCCAAGTTGTCCAAATCTAAGCATTTCAGAATTAATATCCTCTATATCTAGATCTTTTCCAAGACATATGGTTTCTATTTTAGAACTTAATTCTTCAGTGTCTATAATATTTCCATTTGTAACAGCACTTAGTCCAACTAGATCAATATTAATGTCCTCTAAACCTGCACTGTCACTTCTTTCTCTGTCCTCATCCACTTGGGATTCGCACTCCCTCACCACAACAAAATCCTGAAATGATACTGATTTGCTGATGGGTTTGTCCATTGGCTTCCCATTGGTTTTTACAGATGGAAGAGTATCTTCTGTTGTAGGTGTGGTTGAAGCATCTGGTGGTAAGTTGGAGTTCACATTGGATTGGGTTTTTTCATCAGACTTCTGCTCGGCTTTGATGTAAAAACCTTGCTTGCCATGCAGGATGGAGGCAGAGGCATCGTAACCACTGAACGCCTCATTGTGGTAGGAGACTTCCTCAGCCAGGGGCTGTGGTCTGCTGTGATTCACCTGACACACAAAAACAGCAGATCAAGAAAGATCCAGCTCACACTGGTTCAAGTCTAAAAAACAACTCTAGAACAAACCTAGTCTGGCACAAATCTAGAACAATTTTACCAATCACAAAGAATGTCTCTTATGTATGTCTGTGTCTGTGATGGCATATCCATACTGTAATTCATAAGGAAACATTGCACTGCACAGTCTCTAACAATACAAAGACTTATATGCTATCTATGTAGAACTATCTAAAGCACACTTCACATACATAGTGTAATCTACAAAATAAGGACTAAAGCAATGCTTGTAACTTCCTTGCATTTTCACTGACAAGTTCAATGAAGTGATACTGCAGATTTATGTCTTATCTAAGAAAATACAGTTCTTTCTCATAAATGATGTTCAATCAACCAATAACTTACCAACTGAAACCATCTTAGACTCTTTGCAAAATTAAGAAATAAGAAACAGAGTTATTAAATGAACTCATCCAGTATATTAGTCATTTGTGAAGCGTAGTGGATAACACCCTTGCCCTTCATGCAGCAGGCTGGGCTTTAAATTTTCTGCCTGGGCAAGCACACCACGCTACACCAATAAGAGCTCTTGGATAAGACTACTGACACTACATTCATCTACTTTTCAGTTGTAAGTTGCTCAGGATATGAGTATGTGCCAAAGGTGAATTTTTAGGCCATTTAAAAAATGAACAGCTCATCCAAATGTAGACTGTACATAACTGTATATTTGTATTAATGTTAGGATCAAGTTAAGTGCTTTAGATAGACTTTACCCTTCCATAGTACACACTCCTTCCACTGGGTGTCTCTTTGTTCCCTGAGATCACAATATAGGGACTGGACTGAATAAGAACCACAGGTTGGATGGAAAGAGAGGCCTAGTGTGAGCACATGTGATCAAGCTGAGGAGCACTCTAAATTTCTCACCAAAGTAAATTGTCATTCTCAATTGCTTCTACAGCTTTACTAAACAGTTTTATTAATGCTAGTGCTGTCTAGTGCAGGGTTTTTTTCAGGTGAGACTAGTGGCACCCCTTCAAGTCACATCCACACACAATAGCCTCAAACTTGTATACTGGATAAAAGTAGCACCCTAGCTAGTGAATTTCTTATTTTCCTAGGTGGTTTGATTGGTTTTGGTGGGTAGCTGGTGGTCTGTGTGTGTGTATATGTGTGTGTTACTGTCTTACCACATTGGGGTGTTTGCCCTCCGCTACACTGGCACGGTCGACAGGGTCTTCTCTCTTTCTCTTCTTTTTATAAAAGTACAAGAGTACAAACAGGACGAAAGCCAGCAGAATTAAACAGACCCCCACCACACCTCCTGTCCTGCCCACTGTCCCACTGCTATGAGGGCGCTCCTCCTCCAGTGGACCCTGTGGAACTGGGACATATCAATTTGGAATATTTATCACCATTTATAATCTGTAAATTACTACAGAGCTATGGTCATAGCGAATTTGGTAACTGCACCATTACTCCAGTTCTGCTGTCTTCCATAACTGCACAGTTTTGAATTTGGGCTATTTAATTCTTCCTAAGAAAGACTGGACTCTGCTACCAATTACTTTGTTACCACATGCTGGTTTTATATAGTCTCTCACAGAATTCACTTAATCTATATTATTTGCGTACAGAGTGTTAGAACTTTAGCATCTGAACTTAATTCCTATTTTACAGGGATGCAGGTACCTGGCACTCCTTTCTGTAGAACTTCTATGTCAATCACGGCCTTAACAACATCTCCAGACTCCAGGTCTATGGCCAGAACCTATGATAGAATGTCCACAATCAAATTCAGAATCTTTATTCTGTAAGTGCCCTTAAAATAATAATGAGAGGAAAGGAAAAAAGCTAACATTTCTAAAAATAATTGAAAGCAGGCAGCCACCAGTTGTAATTATTTTAGTGACATTGTCATAATTGGTGTCTAATAGCTTCCATTAGCCAGATTAGCATGATGGTCAATCTATTTTTAATGGTATAATACACCTGCAGTTGAGGGGTTAATTGGCTAGGAACTTTATTGACTTTTTTTAGGCATTTGTAAATATGCTCACCTCCAGAGAGTGTTTGAGGTTTGGCTGCATCTGATTGGCTTTGGCAATGAGAAGTCCCTCCTGGGTTATGTAGTAGAGCTGAGAGTGGTTAGAGTCGGGATTCAGAGAATACTGCAGCTTTGGGTTGAAACCCTGACATACACAAGCACACAGACAGAGTCAAATTTTTGGTTGTGGTTCATGGAAATCACAGTGTTGTGTTTAGTGTGTTATGTGTAGTGTCATGTACTTCAGTGAAGTCTCGGTCTGTGGCCTCGAGTATGAGCAGTTCATTTCCATAGGTGTTGACGAGAGAGGCAGGCATGTTGCTCTCACTGACAAAGCCACGGTACGCAGAGCGGCTGAACTGAGGGGGGAATCGATTCTCTGCCACAACCCTCACCAGTGCTGTAGCAACCGAGTACTTCATAGGATCATCTCTCTGAGCGGCCTGTGTAGAGAAAAAGCACCTTATGATTATGTTTCATTACTGGTTCTCATTCACACATGTTATGGCAAAATATAGTATATCGTGATACAACACATGATAAAAATCACAACATTTGGATTGTATAAGATGCCCTTTTGCTTGGAATAGCAGTAGGGCTATATTTAAAAGCCCTACCTCCTTTTCTTACGTACAACTAAAGTCATAATTCATTTTTACATGACCATTTGTCATGATTTTTGCTTTACATTTAAACAAGGATTGTTTCTTATTGGGCAAAAAGCCTGATGTATCTAAACAATCTTCTCTGGTTAACTGCCCTTTTCTTCAGTCAAAAGAAGCCTGTGTTGAATCACCATTATATAGGCCCTGTTTTTAAATTCAGTGTTTTTACAACTAATTATTTAAGAGGCAACATTAAACAATGAATCAAATGAGAATGCCATAAATGGCTGATAATCAATCAGCTACTTGTTATTATACAGTTACTAGACACTGGTTGTTGTTTTCAGGTTCATTATGATTAAGCTTTTTATGATATATATTTACGGTTGTGCAGTGTCCTAAATGTGCGGATAATGCTCATAATATATTTTAAAAGTGCCTCAAAACACTATCACAATACCAATGAAACCTACACTATCACAATACCAACACTGTCACACTGCCCACCTCTATGCACACAGATGCTCTCAAACTCACCATAATGCGCAGTCGAAGTGTAGGTGTCAGCAGTCTGTTCTCGACTCGCCTGGTAAGCCTCACCTCACCAGTTTCACTGTCAATCACGAATCTCCCATTATCAGCTCCTACACATATATATACATTGTAAAACCACATCAGTAAAGAATGTTGTATGAACTCATATGTATCTTAGCCCTGTGTTTAGTACTCCACACCTGACAGGATTGTATATGTGAGAGGCGCTCTCAGCCCCTCATCACCATCCACCGCTTGAATTGGGCCAGGAAAGAAATCCAAGACAATGTCCTAAATGACAACGAGTTTAATTAGTAGACATTAGTGATACACAGCTGGACCCATAACCGGGTATGCAGGTTTGGGGAAGCTTATTAAATGTGGACAGGACAGATCAAAAAATGACAAATCAGTATTTTATCAAAAAATTACAAATATCAGTATTGTGGTGGACATGGGTCATGAAAACCTCTGACCCATGCATTACTGGTATTGATACAACATTCATCTGGTCACAATAACTATAGCAGCTTAGGTTAGGTTTTTTATTCTGGTGCTAAAGTAGACCTACACATGCATGAACATTTTTCCTGTGCTTTAACATGCCTGATTGAACTCATCAGATAAAGAATAAGTTGTGTCCAACCTTTCCTTACTGAACTGTTATTGTAGGGGAATTCTAAATGATGCAACTGACTGAGAATTATTAGATGTGAATGTAATTTAATGTTAATACAATTCTTTAGATGTAAATACAATTCTATGAAGGGCAAACAGCAGAGTAAGGATGGTAATTTATTTTTCTTTCACCACATTACCTCGTCTTGTTCAGTGATGTTGACAGTGTACAGAGGGTTGGCACAAATAAGGCTGCTCTGACTGAAGGACAGGAGTGTGCATGGCTTGAACTGTGGGTACTGGTCATCTGCATCAGTCACATTTATGGTTAGTGTGGCTGTTGTGTTATAATGTTCCTTTGTATTCATTTCCTACAGATCCAACAAGACAATAAAGGAAACATTTTAGTAATTCTATTTTATGTCCAGATCTATTAATAGTGCTGTGTGTTACAGCCCTGCTTGTTGTCAGCGTCCAGTTTAAAAAAGGCTACACTGATCATTATTGATCATTAAATTATTTTCAGTATTAATAAAGCTTTAGAGTAAGCAAGTGATGTGTGTGTTTGTGTTTGTATAGAATTACCACAGCGTAGAGATGTAGCTGGAGCTGACTTTTAGTCTCATAGTCCAGGGATCGGTTCAGAATTACTCGGCCATTGTTGGGCAGGTCCACTCTGAAATAACTGGCATCAGGCTGGAGGAATCACAAATTTTATTGCTCTCTAAGGAGTGCATGTGTATGCATGTTTCAAACTAATGAACAGGGTTCAAATTGAAGGGCAAGCTGGGGGTCCAATTTTTTTTCCTTTATGACAGCCAATGAGATGATCTTTTTTTTAAAGTTTAGATCAATCCTCTGTATAACCTATAACAAGCTAAGAGCAATAGTCTTTCTTTAGTTTCACAGTTTACTAAACATTATTCACCCTGATATCTTGTAACATTTCAAATTATTAAAAGAAAATTAAAAACTGCAAAAATGGAGATACAAGATTTAGCTCTGTATTTTTTTGTTGTTGTTAACAGGTTATCTGAAGTTAACCTGAAATCCAAATCTACATTTTAAGCATACTTTTTTAACCTTCATCATTTTTGAAAAAGTTTATTTCAGAATATGTGATCAAAATGTCCATGTGTCCAGCATTACTCCCCTTTCCCACCACCACCTCATTCAGCAGCTCAGAGACCCTCCCTGTTTTTCATGCATTGCAATTGCAATACTCTAAAATACCAAGCTGTAATTGTTCAGTATATGAACTGGAAAGTTTAACTTCGCTTTTCTTGGGAAATTTGTTATAGGCCACCACATGGTAAGACCATCCGCCAGGGGCCCCCAAGAACTATCCCACAGTTCAAACCCTGCTAATTACTGTAAACCCTCAAAAGAGGTGGTAACATCTGGAACAGTAATCTGGAGATTAAATTACCATAGCAGTTTATTCTAAGGTTATATTAGACTGACTAAATTCACTGCAAAAAACAGACCTACCGATGTCTCATCGATGCCATAAATGAGTGTGTCTCCATCTGCATCTGTGGCCTGAACCGTAAATGCTACCGAATTCACTGCTGTCAACTTAACTCACACAAACAAATCACAGTCAAAGTACAGGAAATGAAGATTTGAAAAGAAGGAAAGAAAAAAGTTTCTAAAGCACATATTCCATTGCATTAGTGTATGTACAGGTCTGTGTTACCTCACTGATTACTACAGGCTGGATGGTGCTTTGTAGAAACTCTGGTTTGTTGTCATTTGTGTTGAGAATCTCCACTGCTATTCTGTGCTCACTCTACAGACAATGTCATCATAATATAAATCATACTACAAAAATTATTTATGTTTTTAAACTTTTTATGGAGAATTCCTCCCATATTTCATAATGAATAAGTAAATTGTTAAAACATAAACTAAACCAATCACAAAATCAGTCTGGATAACTTTACAGCAACTGAAAAATGCAGACATTTTTGGAATTCTCCTGTAACATACACAGTACAGTCTATATCTGATGCTTTAAGACAGGGGTGCCTAAAAACGTTCCTAGAGGGACGGTGTCCAGCACAGTTTGTTCATTGCGCTCTTTAAACCACACTACAACCTGGCAGTTAACAGGAGAGTAGAACCAGGTGTGCTTTAGCAGGGAAATCACCAGAATGTGCTGGACTCTAACTGTCTTGGACCGTTATTTGGGCACCTCTGCTTTAAGGAGTAGACTTCTGTTGTGACATAATGGTGCTGTATTGTTAATAAGAGCTGAGTGTAGTTTACCTGAATGGCTCCATCCACATAACAGGTCACAGTTGCCATTAGAACAGAGCCATGCATCTGAAAACAATAGTGGATGTCACATGCAGATACAGAAGTCTCTTTTTTTGCCTTTTAACAATGCTGTTGATAATAATGTTCTCTTACCTCTCGATCTAGGATTCGAGTATTGGAGGAATTCAGCTTAATGGTTTTCCCATCCAGGAAAAACCAGTCAGCATCGTCTCCAGAGAGGCTCAGGTTGACATGACTGCCTGAAAGGTCTCCAGTGATGGTGAGGTTGGCGATGAATTCTCCCATAGAGCTGTTCTCTTTGACAGTGGTAAACACATCCTGCCCACCCTCACACTCACTGGCTGCCAGACACACAGACATACACACACACAGCCTCAATTTTTTTGCTTTGGCCCTGTGCATTTTTGCTGCAGTAAAATCACATCAATAGTGATGAGATTTCACTGAAGCAAAGAAGGCAGAACTGAAGTTTGGCAAAAACTTCAGTTCTGCCTGCTAGCATCAGAATAAATCAGAAAATGTATATTTTTTTCTGCAAAGTACTTCATGGTGCTTAATTGTATATCATGGTACTGACTAAACAGAAACAGATTTGCCTTATTAGCTGACATTTGTTTTGTACTTTACAGGATCTGAACTGTTATGCACTTTTATAATTTAGGAGTAATTTTGCCAGTTTACATCATAGCCTATGTACTTATAGAATAATTAGCCTTTATGTAATAAGCCTTTAAAGTTTAAACCATTGTTGAACATATCGGTTTAACAACTAGATTACTTGATTTTTAACTATAATTATAAAATGCATACATACGTTGGTTTTTAACTACAGGTATAGATGTGTGTGTATACCTGCTGCAGCAAGATGTGACAGAAGATAATACAACAGAAGTGATGTCCAAAAACTTCTGTTATTCTTCATGTCTAATGCTGCCTTACACAAAAAGAGGGGAAGATCAGCAGGACATTACATCACATCATCTGTTCATTTTCCTGCTCTTCAGCAAAAGCAATAGGACAGAATGCTTTATGTGTTTAATTGTTAAACAGAAAATAATCATGCTGGTAATGTTGGTCACACATAAGTATCACAGTGATGTCTGAATAGCCCATATATATCATGACATTCCACCATCACTGATTATATGTGGAGGATGCCATGCAACTTATCACATTGTATCGCTTCTATGAGTGGCCTTAAGTCACATGACCTCTGCCCGGCACTCTAAGACTCACTAATCCCTCTGAGATCCTATCCTTCCCTTTCAAAGAGGTAAAGTCCAGTCACACAAGAAAACATTCTAACAGTGTCATACATTCATGCTTGTTTACAAGCACGTGCTTTGGTGGTCCCCTTCACAAGTCTCCATCTGAATTTCTATCTCTGTCTTGCTCTCCCACCCACATATATTGTACATACCTGTAAATAAATCTCTATTTACATCACAAACCAAATACACAAACTAATAATCTTTCAGAAACTCATTTGTGTTCACTATCTCAGCTCAGAACACACATCATCACACATTTTTTATATTACTCAAACACATCACTAAACAACAGTATGCTTTAGCTGTTGGCACTCAGATTTGTTCCGAGGTATGTGCCAGAGGTGCTCGTGACCCGTTTTAAGCAACAAAAGAGGATTATGGGGGGAAAAAATTTAGTCATGTGTTTAAAAACATTCTCCACAGATTTAATAAAACATGCAAATCACACTAGCTACACCACTCACATTATGTTCGCCCCTATCTCTTTTGGTTACTGTCCAACAGAAGCTAATATACACAGTAAAGGACATTAAAGGCTGAGTAGACTGCCAGATAAACAGACAAAACAAACAAAACTGTTTTAAAATAAGATACAAAAAAAATGTCAAAATTAATGGCACTACTTTACAATTAGGCTAGCATTGTTTGCTAATTGTTTCATTAGTTTATGGCAAATTCATTAGGTCATAAACACTTTATAATCATTCTTCGGTAATAATTTCATATAAAAATGGGCAGTGACTTGTTGCCTGCCAGATCAGCATTATACCTATTTTTTCATTTACCGTATGAAAATTTGCCAGATTCATATTCAGCAGAACTAACAGATTACTGTTGCCCTATATATGATTGTTGTAATTGCATAGTAATGATTTTTAACATGTTTGTACCTGATTAATTTTAAGCCATTCATACACCTTTCCCAGTAAAGTGGATGAATAAAAAAATTGATTGTTCCAGCTCTTACTTCTCTGGGTAACAAAACAATGGAAAAGACCATAGATAGAAACCGAGAAATCAAGAGGGTGGGGTATAGGAGCCAACAAAGCCAGGAGACTAAACGAAAGATAAAGAATGAAGGTATGACTCACCTTTTGTTCCTGAACTTTACAAAGCACTTACATTCCAGACAGTCTGTGCCTATGCTTTGCTGAATTCATCGCTGATTCTATGTATTTGGGTACATCCCCAGGTCAGAGGTGAGGTTTGTTTGTGAACTTGACTGCGGTTGTGCATGTGTGTGTGTGTGTTCAGGGGGAGTCAAAGAACAGTCTGGGGATTATGAATTAGTGTTAAGCCCAGGGGACTCTTAGCCAAGAGGAGAAAACCAATGTCTGGGCCAGAAGTCTAACCAATCAAATGAGATCATCCTGCAGCCTAACCAATTACACAATATAACACTTTCACATCAGCCAGTAAAGTTCATACAGCATTCTCAATCAGACCAATCACATTCTTGTAGCAGACCAATTGCATCCACAAACTCAGTATATGGCCTTCACACCTGAGCTCAAGCGTAATGCAAGACTAAGGATACTAGAGGCTAAATATGAAACTCTTCAGCGGATCCTTCTGCATTAACGCATTTTGCCATTCCCTTCTTCCTAATTTACTCACTTAAAATGCACCTGAAAAGAGGCATAAAGGCATGAGCACATACACAAACATACACAGTGATTAAGTCTGACTAGGCAATGAACGCAACCAGTAATTACAACAGACAGGAGATTAAGAGTCAGGAATAGCATCCTCTTTTCTAACAGATCAGATCAGAGTACAGTTTCTCTACTGTGACCTTATACAGGCCTCACTTCCACCGAGATCCCTAACGGCAGTGCATGTGAGCCAATCGCAGTGAGGCCTGTAGCATGTGTGTGGGGGGGTTGGCATGGTGACTTAACCCCTAGTATGTTTATTATACTGCTTATATTACCATTTGCACAATTTTATACACATACATAATAGGTAGTTATACAAACTTAATAGCCTACTGAATGAAAATTCAGACATTTTTGGTTTTGTTATTTAATACATTTGCAGGGCATATGTGAAGGCAGGTAGCTCAGTGGGTAGGATACTTGCCTCCAGATCAAGAGGTTGTGGGTTAGAATCCTACCTTCAGCATACCACCACTGGGTCCCTGAGCAAGACCCTTAACCCCAAGTTGCTCCAGGGAGACTGCCCCCTGTAGTTAGAGAATGAAAGTCGCTTTGGATAAAAGCGTCCGATAAATGCCATAAATGTAAATATATCCACATCCATTTTTCACACAAAGTGTCTTTTGAGTTTGCACTAACAAATGTAAACAAAAACTGTGCACTCAAGCATAAACAAAGGTAGGTTTACAGAAGAAAAAATGTTGATCCACAAATTACTAGTACTTTGTTACAAAGCGTTTGTGGGCAATTACAAGACATTTATGGGAAAAAAGTAATTTTCAATTGCAGCATTGTGGTACAGATTTGCCCCTGTCCTCCCAGCAGCCCAGTTCTCAAGGTTACAACAGACCCTCTAATGGACTAAGAATTTAGGACCAAGCAAGCACCTTCTCCTTCTTCTTCAGAAAACAGTCAAGTTATTTTGGTTGGGGATGATATCTTTCTGAAATGTCCACATTCTCACCTTTCTCATGCAAACTCTTGCATGACGTGTTGTGAAATCTTGCTAGTCCCTCTTGTCCTACTTAGTTGTGGTTCCATAAACTTTGGAATGTTTTGGGATGTTAAAATGGTCTATTCTGCACTTTCACAATGATTATCACTTATTGTGTGAAACCAGCATCTTTGAGAATGATACCAGGTTTATATGCATTTTCTGTAATATTATTATCCAGAACTTTAACATTGAGCTTTATCTTTTAGCTTTTACACCTAAATGTTTTAAAACTGCCTTGGGGCATTTTCCCTTACAATTTTCAGTCTAAACATGCTTTATGTTTATGCTTTTTTTCCCCAAAGACAGCGTCCATGAATGTTTGGGGAGGATATGTCCACTTAACATATACAGGTGCTGGTCATATAATCAGAATATCTTAAAAAAGTTGATTTATTTCACTAATTCCATTCAAAAAGTGAAACTTGTATAATGTATACATTCATTCCACACAGACTG